>PVIA01000942.1:0-334995 GCA_004024845.1 Tonatia bakeri | reverse complement strand
TGTCTCTGACTCACATCTTTCTTTCTCTGTATCTCTATTTTTGTGCCTGACTCTGTCTCTGACTGTGTCTATTTCCTGATCTCCCTCCTGGGTTCTCTCACCTCTCTTTTGCTCTGATTCTCTCTCTGAACCTTTTATCCCAATGCTTGTCTCTACCTGGTGGGAAGGACAGGAAGCTGCGTATCTGTCCTTGCCTGAGGGACTGCTCCACCCCTGGCCCAGCTGCCCATGTGGTCGAGGATTCCTAGGTACTCTCCCCACACAGAATCCTGTTTTATATCTGGCCCCCATCACAGTGTTGTCACAGGACCCCTGTGACAGGCCCAGGATGGATACCAGGACACTAGGGCTCCTGTCCCAGCTCTGCCTGCTGTGACTCTGCCCAGTGTTTCTCTCTCTCTGGATCTGTAGCCCCCACTCTCTCTCCTTAAAGCTGGGGAGCACCTTGAGGCAATGACGTGTTGGGAATAGGGACCTGAGAGGTGAGTCTTAATGGTTCACACATCTGGCCCTTTGCCCAAGGGCTTACGTGAGAGGTCTGGCTGGGGCCCAGGTGTGGGGGTGTCTGGGGCTAGTCGAGACCAATCCTGGCCTCCAGAGAAGACTCCTTGCTGAACCACAGAGTCAAACAGGAGCTTTTCCACAGTTTATCTATGCTCCTGCCAGCTACAGTCAGCCACCCACTGCCCTGTTTGGGGCCCTTCGTCTGCCCTGCCTTCGTTTGCTTTACAGCTCTAGAGTAGCTCTTCCGCACTGCCGTCTGCCCTCACAGACCCGCAGTGACACAGAAAGGACATCTGGACTTTTTGTGTGTTCCCCCTCCTCCACAGAAAGGGGCTCTTTGGTCCAGGGGAAGAACACAAGATTCCTTAACCCCATAGTTTCCTAGCCCTGATAGCCTCAGTTTAGGGCTGTAAAGCATAAGCAGCTGCCAGTGTCATGGATCAAAGTTCAGAGAGAGAGAGACAGAGAAGCTGGATCTGCGAGGCAGCGTGGCTCCATGCAGGGTTTGGGTTGGGGTAGAGGAAGCTGAGAGCAGGACTTCGGGTAAGGGTGGGCCAGAGCATTTTGAGGCAGGTAAGCAACCTTGTGTAGAGGTGGGGGGCTTCCCCTTTTGGTCCTGGACTCCGGGCAGGTTGCCTTACCTCCAGGCAGGCATCAGACATGGGGGTCTGGCTTTGGCCCAGGTGTGGGGGCGGTTAGTGCAGTCAGGACAAGTCCCCCTTTCTCCAAGAGGCTGCCAGGCTGAACCCCCAGCTTTCCTTCCCGACCACAAAGGACACAGATACCATCGCTCTTCCCATCAACTGTGATTCACCTGTATTCAGGCCCAGGCGTGATCTTGCTTCCAAGAATCCCATGTTTGGATTAAAAACCTCCCCAGACATCCCACCACACCTCGCCCAGGCCGATTGTGCCAACAGGGGTTGGAGCAAGGTCAAACTGGGCTTTTGGGATGTGGGGGTTCTGGCAGACCCACACTCAGAGAGAAAAAGGATCAGGAGAAATGGAAACAAGGACTGAGAGAGAGAGGATAATGTAGGTAGAGAAGATGGGAAGAAAGATTGATGGAGAGCAGACACATAGAGACTTCAGTGGGGAGAAAGCCAAAGTCTGCAGATGAAAAGGCCTTTAGTACCCACCAGGCTGGTGCTAGATACTAGACTGGATTATCTCCTGTAACTGAATCTTTGCAAGAGTCTTAGGAAATAGGCACTGTTATGATCCCATTTTACTCCTGAGACACAGAGACATTAAGTCACTTGCCTGAGGCCACAAAGCCGGTAATTGGCGTTAAGTATTTGAATCCTTTGGTCTCACCGAAGAGCCGGGGAGAGAGCCGGGGAGAGAGACAGACGGAGAGAGAGAAGTTGGGAGGGATCCTCACACCAGCGTTCATGGGGAATCTGGGAATCCTGGAATCATCAGCAGCAGCTGTGCAGGGGGAAGGCCTCCCCGTTAGGTGACAAACATGAAGCTTCCTGTCCTTTCTGTCAGAGAGACACATACACACAGAGAAGGAGAACTCTAGGCCACAGAATCCCTTCCTCCTTCTTGCCACCCCAGTGTGCAGCCTGTCCCCGCTGTGCTTCAGGCCTGGCCCAGCCAGCACCTTGTTCTGCTGGGTCCCAGGCTTCCAGACTGATTCTTTCTTCCCATACATTTATGGAGCACCTGCTGGTTGAGAGGTATGCCTGCCCCACATCTCCTCTCTCTTTTCTTGTTCATTATTGAGTAATCCTTCTCACTAACTTCAACCCCCCATAGGTTCTGCAATAAAGGATTAAGATTAGAATATGGGGACGATTTCAATATGGGGGTGATTAGCCTAATATACGCCGAAGTCATCAGAGCACAGAGAAGAGGTCCCTGAGGGCTGGCTTTGGGTGCCTTCTGGTTTAGAGGCCCCTCCTATCGGGTTTGGAGAGAAGGGTCTTTGGCCCAGCAGGTGGGGGCCTGGAGAGCTGAGCTGTCAGCAGCAGGGAGAACTGGGGTGAGAAGGAAGCCAGGAGCTATCCTGGGGGAGCTGGGGAGTCCACATTATGGTTTGTAATGTCTTAGTCCTGGTTTCAATTACCCCCAAAGCTCCCAGGGTTTCTTGACCACTGCAGGCCTCCAAGCTAGAGGAAAGCTCAGGACCCTCCAGGGAAGGCAGGAAACCAAGGGCTCAGGGGTGGAGGTTTGAGGTCAGGGCAGCGTTTTCATCCTCTTCTTCCCGTGCCTGGCTGAGAGAGGACCCCAGACCAAGCAGGGCTCTGGGGACAGCAGGGAGGCTGGGGGAAGGGGGCCTACACTGTGCTCACAGGCACTCTGTGGAGAATATACATCAGCCAGCTCTGTAGCACCAGCCTGGTTCCACTGGCCCCACTCCACTCCTGGCCGCTACCGACCAGGGCTCTTTTTGGCCTTACTGAAACTGGAAAAGTCAACGTTAGTGCTGCCTGTCACTGCCAGAACCAACAAGGATTGAATCTTTGTGGGCGCTTTATTCAGATGCCAGCAATCTGAGAAGGCAGCAGGTTATGCACCCTCAAAAACCATCTTAACGTCTCATCTTAAGCCGACCTTTTCATAGGGAGAAGAAAGGGTAGGTAAGGGGTTTGGGAAGAAAGGTTCATCGATAAGAGTTGCAGGCCCTCTCAGACACAAAGGTCGGATTGCATGTTGACCTTCTGGAGTCCTGTAGGTCAAGTATTCCGGTTCCTGGAATAACAACTTCCCACACAAATTAGTCACTTAAGCCTATCAACTATAACTACAGCTAACATCTGTAAAGCTTGGGTTCCCATGTCATTGCCAGGCTTCTTTTTGGTCTTGTCACAGTCTTGACTCCTGGCTCTCCTACACCTCTCTGTCTTTTAATCATGGTTCCCGGGTTTTCAGTTGCAATCCTTTCCTCCCCTCCCCCTCATCACATCCTCTCCCTGCTCCCTGATCTAGTCACTTCACAGCACCCTCACAGTGCGCAGGTCAGTCTACGGCTTTGATGAGCGCCCACACGACTGCCACTAGTACAGAGGGTACTGAGGGCACTGGGAGCTGTGGGACAGGGAAGCACACCTCCGGTCAACCAGCCAGCCCTGTCTCAGCACCTCTGTTCTCCCCATCCTTGTCCCTGCTGGCCATCATGACACAGAGCCTTCTCCTGGATATGTCAAGCCCCAATTCTCTCTCCAGCTCAGTGAATGGCTCCATCATCTCCCAGCCACTCACGCCAAAAACCCTGGAGTCATCTACGGTTTTGTACACAATGTTCCCTCTCTGCCTGGCACACAGTAGGTGCTAATAAATGTCTATGAAACGGAATTTAATTCTCTCCCATCTCTTGATCTACTCTTTTGTTTCTGTTTCCCTGGGCCTGGGTATCTGTGGCTTTGTCTTCAAGCCTCTAATAGTTCTCTGCCTTCTGAAATACAGCAGTTGAGTTTTGGGGGTGGGGGTGTGGATTGAGAGTCTCTTTTCTTCCCTGTCTCCTGCCCCACTAGAGTGCAGGCTGGCTGGGAGTGAAGCTGTGGGAGATGACGGGAGGGAGCCAATCTTGGGGCCACATGGCCATCCGTCCATCAGTCCTGTTTGAAAATCAGGCCTTGTTATCAGGGAGACAGCTCTACAGCAACAGGGGTCAAGGTCAGACTCTGGGCTGGCACTGGAAGGGGACAATCCTTTGAAGACGTATGCTTCCTCCACGAAGAATGGGAAGCGAGGGAGATCAGGGCCATTGGGGTGGGAAGGGAGGAAGAAAAGGACAGATAGATGGAGGGATGGAGGGAGAGACTTTGTGCTTCTGAGCAGGGAATTAGTTTCATGCAAATTTTTGCAACACAAAATGAAAAACTGCACCTGTGATTTTGCACGTCCATGCCCCTGTTCCTACCTTCAAACATGTATATTTGCCTACCAGGGGTGTCTAATCTTTTGGCATCTCTGGGCCACACTGGAAGAAGAAGCATTGTCTTGGAACACACATTAAATGCATTGCAACACATAATCACAAAAAAGAAATCTCATAATGTTTTAAGTAAATTTAAGATTTTGTGTTGGGCTGCGTTCACAGCCACCCTGGGCTGCAAGTTGGACACCCCTGCTAACCACTAGTTTCCCTGTCCTCTCTCGTGCTTCTCCCCATCTGGGTCCTCTACTCCCTCCCTATTTGCTTCTCTTTCCAAACTTAACCCACACCCCAGGATCACCCAGGGGGAGGGTTTTTGGGGGAGCAGACACTGAACTGTGTCCGGGGGTTCTGTTCCCTGTGTAGAGTGACAGGAGGGTTCCTTCAGGGGTCATGGGAGCAAATGGAGAAGATGAATGTCAGTGACTCTCCCAAACCCTGTCCTCTGTCTTCAGCCCCACGGCCCTGCCTCAGCTCAGGCTGGACATGTCTCTCCCATGGGTCACAGCAAACACCTCCTCCCTGGCAGCCCCACTTCCAGACTTGGCCTCTCTCAACCCCCTCTCTACCCGGCAGCCTCAATGATCTCTCTAAAACAAAAATCAGGTTCTGTTCCTCACCTACTTACGCTTTTCTAGGCCTGCGTGGCCTCGGCACCCAAGGTACTTCAGGATGTGATCTCTGAGCCACTCAGCCTGCTTTCCGGGTCTCTGTTTAATCCCTTACTGGATACCAAACCCTCTTTCCCATCCCTTGAGGCTGTGAACCATTCAGACGGGCTTCCATCCTTGTGTCCTGGGGCTTTGCTCCCCTGGGTCAGTGTTGTCCTGCTTGCTTGCTTGTATCATTCATTCATTCAACCCTATTTCAATGGTTAGGAGCACCTGCTCTATGGCAGAGCCCATCCAAGGTTCCTGAAGATGGAGCTCACAGGCACCACACAAGGAATTAGGTAGCTAAGTGACACACTAACTACTCTAAGGAAAAAGAGGATGGCACCGTGGGAGAGGACAAAGGGCCTTCATCTATGTTTCTCTTAGATGATATTGAGGCTGTCACCTCTTGCCTGAGGGAGCTATGAAGCCAGACAGTGCACTCTCAGCTGGACAAATTATATCCTCACATATTTTGGTTAGTATACATCTTCCCTGACTAGAATGTGAGTCCCATGAGAGCAGGGGATTAAAAAAAATTTTTTTTAGGCTGAAAGTAAACAGTAAAGTGCATAAACCTTAGGGCACAGCTCAAGTTTTGATATATCTGTGTGTACTCTTGGACCTCCCCCACCCAGCAAAGGGGACTGCAAATCTAACTTCTATCACCACAAATGAGTTTTCCTGTTTTTGGCCTTAATATACATGAAAGCACTCAGTATGTATTCTTTTATGTCTGGTTCTTTTTTGGTCTTTGCTCAACATTTTGCCTGTGAGCTTCACCTGTTTTGCTGTGTGTAGCTGTAGTTGGTTCTTCTTCATTGTTGTTTCTGCCTCACAATTTATTCATTCATTTGGGTTGTTTCCAGTTTGAGACTATTATGAATAAAACTGCTCTGAATGTTCTTGGTGAATTCTACAATAATGTATTTTTTAAAAATATTTCTTTTTAGAGAGAGGGGAAGAGAGAGAGAAACCATCCATCAGTTGCCTCTTACATGCCCCAAACTGGGGACCTGGCCCTCAACCCAAGCATGTGCCCTGGCCAGGAATCGAACCAGTGACCTTTCCAGTTTGCAGGCCAGCGCTCAATCCATTGAGTCACACCAGCCAGGGCTACATTAATTTCTTTTGGGTATATATCTAGGAGTGGAATTGCTAGGTCATAGGGTAATATTTTATGTTCATCTTAGTAGATCCTTTTTAAAAAAGATTTCATTTATTTCCTTGTTTTTAGAAAGAGGGGAAGGGAGGCAGAAAGAGAGGGAGAGAAACACTGATGTGAGAAACATCGACTCGTTGTCTCTCATACATGCCCCAACTGGGGACCGAACCTGCAACCCAGGCATGGGCCATAACTGAGAATTGAACCAGTGACCTTTCAGTTTGTGGGACAATGCCCAACCAACTAAGCCACTCTGGCCAGGGCTTCATAGAGAGAGAGGAAAGGAGGAATGGATAGAGAGGGACACAGAGAGAGACAGAGACAGAGACAGAAACAGAGACAGAGACAGAGACAGAGACAGAGAGGGGAACATTGGTTGGTTGCCTTTTCATTTGCAACTCAACCTGGTGTCAAACCCACAACCTGGGTATGTGCCCTGACTGGGAATTGAACCTGTGACCTTTCTTTCAGTCTGTAGAAGGATGCTCCAACCAACTGGGCCATACCAGCCAGGGCTCAGCTTCGTAGACCTTGCCAAACAGTGTTCCAAAGAGGTTGTATGAATTTACACATGTGTGAAGTTCTAGATGCTCTGCATCCTTGAAAGGGCAGGTGTTTTTGTCTGGTTCGCTGCTGTATTCAATCACTTAGATCAATTCCAGGCATTTGGTACTCGATACATATTTATTTACTGCTTTATGAATGGGGGAGCCATCAGCCTTACTGGGGTCCTTCTCTGGCCCTGGAACTAATCTGCTGTGTGTCTCTGGGCAAGTGACTCTCCCTCTCTGAGCTATTTCTGTAACATAAGGCAACTTACACCAGGGACTTTGCCTTCCATTGCCAGCTGGGTGCTGTGAAAACTGGATACCTGTTTGTTCATTCATTCACTCCATTTGTGTTTATTAAGGTCCTACTATGCACCTAGATGGTGAGGATAGAATCTATGACATGGAACCTACAGCCTCTTTCGGGTCAGCCAAAACCAGGGTTCACTGCCCATCTTGTCCCCAACTCATCCTCCTGGAACACGCCCCACCCTCTGTCCAGCCCTGACACCAGGGGGAGGGGGTCTGGACCAAGCCTACAGATGGAAAATGTGATTAATAATCAAAAAAACATCCAAGAGGAAGAGACCAGGAAAACAACTTGGGGAAGGCTCCTCGCCCAGGGGAGGGGGGCCTTGCCCTGGGCCTCGGGACAGCTCCGGCCGCCCTCCTGCCGCCCTTTCTGGGAAGTTGCCAGAGGAGTGGAATTTTAGCCAAAAGTGAAAAAAGGCACCCTAATTATTTATGAAAAAATATGTCCCCCATGTAGATTATGCTCCCCCTGGGGGCCGCCCCCCACTCTGTTACTTCCCTCCTAGTGGTCCCCCTGCTTGGTCAGCCTGAGGGGCCCTGGAGACGCTGGGCTGGGGGCAGCGGAGGAATTTCAACATGAAATGTTTTGTTCATTAACAGAGAACATAGGGGGAAATTCCCTTTTTGCCTGGGCCTCGGCAGCCCAGGCAGATACTCAAAAGCTATTATAAAAAATAGAGTCTGGGCTGCAGAGTGAGGTGGGGGGTTCAGTCGGGGGGGGGGGCATGGCCATTCTCTCCCCTTCTCTTAGACTCCTGACTTTCAAGGGTTTCCTGAACCTTAATCCTTCCTCCATTTGGTGATTTCATTTTCAGTGTCTCAGGTTGCCCTCAAACTTCCTTCTTGGCAAAACGGGAGGAATTGGGGTTAGACTAGAGTTAGAACTTCCAAATAAGTAGGAGGGAAGGATGTCAAAAAGAGGAGGGAAGGCCTTGGATCTTTCCAATAATTTAGAATTCTGAGAGAATATTTTGGGGTCAGTTGGCAGCAGATCTGAGGGGGGTCTGGAGCCGAAATGAAATCACCTCTTTCTATCAGGGTGGTTTTAGAGGGCCTCAGTGAGGAGGAAAGAGGAGTCAGCTCTGGAGAATTAGGAGCAATTTCAGGCTGAATACTTTCATTCTCCCATTATGGCTTCAAGCCTCTCCCACTCTCTACCTTTAGGGAATCTTTGCTGTTTTCTGGTGCCAGAGGTTGGAAGGTCAGGGCACACTTAGGCGGAGATCCAGATGACAGGATTCCAGAAGGGAATCTGCGGGATGGGGGTGGGGTGCTGTGAGCCGGCCTTAGGTGCTGTCCCAGGATGGTGCTGGGAGCTGCTTCAGGATGGGAAGTGAGTCGTCCTGGGGTGGCTTGGCCGGACTCTGAGTGTGTGTGTGTGTGTGGGGGTGCTCTGGGCCCCCCTTCCTTGCTCAGCCTAGGGCTGTGTCAGGATCGGGTTTCTCGGCGCCTGGAGCCTCCGCGAGGCCGAGCTGTTCCCGGGCCTCCGCCAAGCCGCCCGGGGCGCTGGCACTGCGTGAGGAAGCAGGGGGGTTGAGGGGGAGCGAGGGGGCACTGCAAGGGCTTTTACGTAACTGCCTCCCGGAGCCGCCCTGCCCCGCCAAATCCCAGTGTGGGACTCTGTGTGATTGAGAGAGTGTGTGACTCTGAGTGTGCCCGTGTGACATGCGGTGTGACTGGGTCTAGGTGTGGGTATTGTGTATAAGTGTGATTCGGGGAGTTCCGCCCTTCTGGGACCTCTAGTTCCCAGTTCCGAGCAGGGGACCCTGACTTCCACTGGGTCACATCAAGATTAAATATAGGCGTTCTACTCTTTGAGACTGGGTGTGTGACTTTACATGATGATGTGTTTGACATTTGTAGGAAAAACACAGCCTGTGTGTGCTTCTAACCGTATGTGTCCAATGGCGGGACTTTTCTGATGGTATAGAGGGTTAGAAATAAGCACTGTTTCCGAAGGAGCAATGGAAAAGGCGGACTACAGGAGGCGGAGCATGGGGCAGCTGCCCGCACATCAGTAGAAATAGGGAAAGGTCCTTGCTACGCAAAGGCTTGGGATGGCACAGTTGACTCCTGAGGGTGGGGGATGAGAGATGGTCCAGATTTAGGTCACCTGCTAGGGTGAAGGAGGGTGGAGCCCAAAGTCCTGCCTGCCACAGAGCCCCTCTTTTATGGTGGGTGTAAAACTCCAGGGACACAAAGTCAAGGAGAACTTCCCCCAATTTCCCAAGACCTCTTAGGGTTATCAAATCTGGGATTCTCATTACTTGCAGGGCACCAGAGCTCCCAGCTGGGGGCGTTATTTCTTGCTGCCTCTTATGGGAGAGGCTTGGTGAAGATGGTATGGGAATGGCGGGAGGGTGTCTGGGAACTGGGATTTGACTTAAGGATAAATGCGCCATGAGAGAAGGGGACTGGTGCAAAGTTGGGGAGACCGGGGGTAGGGGCGCCTAATAAAGTTAGGAGACAGGACCAGATCCTGCAAGGGCTTTTAAGCCCCGTCTAAGAAGCCTGGCTTTGTCCTCAGGGCAGTGAGGTCGGGGAGTGTTCAACACCAAGGCTTAGGAAGCTAAGAAGCTAGTGTGTAGATTAGGCATTGGAGGCGGCAGGAGCGGAAACCCACGAGTAATATGTTGCCTAGTTCAGGTGAAAGGAGAATCGGTTCTGGGCCAGACGCTGGCGGCCGCTGGGAGAGAGGGCCGCACCCTGGATGTGTTTCGGAGGTGGGCGCTGCCTTGATGCAGGAGCCGCAGCCGGAGGAGGATGCGCGTCCCGCACTGCCCGCCAGGTGTCGCTGCGGTCCCGGGGAAGTGGGAGAGGTTGCAGCCGCCTAGTGCTGCGCCGGGAGAAACTGCTGCTGGACAGACGCCGGGATTCCGTTCGACGTACGCCTCTTGTCCTCGCGAATTCTCTGACACATCTACGTGTCAGGCTCCCAGTCCCCAGCTACTCCGCGCGGTTCCTGCCCCGGCACCCGCGGATTTAGGCACTGCCCACGGCAGCCCCCGCGTCCCCAGGAGGAGACGGAACTCGCCACTACTCTCAACCTGGCAGAAGAGGCTTTGTCCAGGACGCTGGAGGATCCCGAGGTCAAGTCTGTGAACCAGTGACCACCTACCTGATCGAGACGCCTGCTCTCCCTGCAGAAGAGGAGCAGCCCCCTGAGCACACAATCACGCACCAGGCCGTTTTGGTGTAGGGGGAGGGGCAATTTCTGACCCCCCCAAATATCTTTGCTCCTGACCCTGATCCTCCCTGGTACTTACCATCTGGTCCTGGTCTGCAGCCCAGGGACCTGGAGGATGGGAACCCGGAGAGGCCGGCTAGGGGACACTTACTGTGGGTGCTGGTGGGCTGCTCTCAGCTGGGCGCCACTATTTCGCTGTGTCCTTAAACCCCAGCCAGCCTTCTCTGAGCCTCAGCCCCGCTGACCCCTACTGGTTGCACTGAGGGGATTCTGCGGCCAAGGAAGTCAAAGTGAAAAGCCCGGGCGTGGTGGAAAGGTTTTTCCTCTGCAACGAGCTTCCCTGAGACATTTGTTGGGAAAGGGCCTGGCGCTCTGGGGAGCCTACTGGGGAAGGGTGTGAGGAAACTTCGAGATATTTCCTTCCCCTCTCCTGCCCCCAGCCCTGAAGCAGCTCCCTGGAGGTGCGAGGCGCAGGGATTATGGGTCAAAGGTCAGGTGAAAAAATCTGTGGGGTGGAGATGGGAGTGGGCCACTAGTACTTCACCTCTGGCATTCACCCTTTCTGTTGACTTCTCGCGGGACTTCAGAAGTTGGTTGGGTTGTCTAACCTTATTCTCCCCAATCTTGTAACCAGACAGAGGGCAGGGTGGGGCGGGGGAGCCTGAGCCAGAGAAGTGAGCCTCCCCTAGGAGGCCCAAGCCAGGAAAGGAAAGCTGAAGGGGTGAACCTCCTATTTCGAACTCCGCTGTGAGTCCAGGCATAGAGGGTGCTCCCTCCCTACCCCCTTAATCCCAGTGGAGAATTTTCTCCCCAGGCCAGGTGTCTAGGGGGTTAGGAAGGAGAGGGGAGTTGTGAAACCAGAAAAGTCGGTGTTTCTGCTGCCTGTCACTAACAGAACCAATAAGTAGAGACAAGGATTGAATTTCTATGGCTGCTTTATTCAGATGGCCGGCAATCTGAGAAGATGGTGGGTTACGTACCCTAGAAGACCATCTTACATTTCATCTCAAGTTGACCTTTTTTTATGAGAAGAAAAAATGTAGGTAAGGGGTTTGGAATTCAGGGAAAAGGTTAATCTCCGAGGCTAAGCAGGGCTGGGCCTGGTTAGTACTTGGATGGGAGGTAAAGGATGCAGTTCCCCAACATTCCTAGCATCCTTTTGCCAACTGACCCTGATTCTTTGTCTGTGTCCTGGGCGAGGGACATCTTTTCCTGGAGCACAATGGCTCAGATACCAATTTCATTGCTTGTCCTTCTGGGGCTCAAAGGTCACATTGCTTGTGGGTCGTCTGGAGTCAGGGTGGGTCATACCTTCAGTTCCTGGAACAATAGCTTTTTACAGGCATTAATTAGCTTAACTATTAGTTAATCTTAACTATAACTTAAAACTAAACATTTTTCCAACTCCTGAGTTTCTCCATCAGTTGTACTGGTGTCACCAAGGATTTGGTGGGAGGCAAGGACTTGGGCTCCCAGCCTCCTCCACTTGGGAGCACGGGAGCGAAAAGCCCCTTGGGCAAGGGATGTGTGGTATTCCTAGGGGCGGTAGGACTAAGGGAGGTGCCAGACGGCTGACCTTCTCTGTGGAAAGTGGGGTCTGGGCGCTCTGGCTTGCGCTCCTCTTAAGGAGATGCCGGCAGGAGGGCCCCCAGAGTTGGCCCCGGTGTGCCAGGGTGTTTGTACGAGGCAGTCCGGGCCTGAACGTGCGGCAGTGTGTACAGCAGAGACCTGGCCAAGGCTGAGTGAGAGAGCGAGTGTGAATGAGCGACCCCGGGGGGATGGGTGCGCGCCCAGCGGCCCTAGGGGATGTGGCGGAGTGGGTGTGGGTGTGTGTGCGCGCGCGTCTTTGAGACCCGCGGTCGGGGCTGTGCGTGAAGCGCCGGGATCACAGCCGTCTGGAGAAAGGGCGAATGTGAAGGAGCCACGCGTGCCAGTGCGGGCAAGTGTGTCAGCGGCGGGGGGGTGGGCGCGTGCCAGCTCGAGGTGACTGGGAGGGGGGCTTACAGGCCTGCGGAGGGTGAGTGTACCCGAGCGAGCGGGCTGCGCGTGCCAGGCGCGGGAGCGGGCCAAGGCGGGGGCGCGCGGGGGCCGTGGCCAGGAGGGGGTCGTGACGCGCGGCCGCGAAGGCTCGGGGAGACAAGGCGCGAGGGGGAGGGGAGCAAGGGCGCGCGCGGCCGAGCGGGCGCCCGCGGTCACATGGGCGAGGGAAGGAGGGAGGGAGCGCGCGAGGGAGGGAGGAGGATGGGGGGGTTAAAGCCGCCGAGCGCCGAGGAGCCGGTGCAGAGCGGGCGGCGGCGGCGGCAGCTCCAGCCGGCGCGGCGCAGGGCTCGGCAGCAGGATCCCGGCAGCGGTGCTGGCTTCGCGCTCCCTGCCTCGCTCCCTGCCCCGGGCTATAGAAGGACAAGGCGCGGATCTTCCGCGGTCCGAGGGCGCGGTGAGTACCTCGCGGCGGATCTTGCGGGGCCGGACCCTCAAACCCTCGGGCTGACCGACAGACCCGCGGCCCTCGTGCGCGCGGGCAGAGGGAGGAACACGCGTGGGCCAGCAAACGGGTGGGGGACAGGAAAGTTCACAGGAAACTTTGCCCGCAAACTCGGGAGCCGGGGCTCAGGAGAAGAAGCCCCCCCACGTCCAGGCAAGCCGGGGGGTTGGGCGTGGTGGTAGTGGGGGCGGACAATAGGCTTGGGGAGGTGGCCGGGGTGGATTGCCCTAGCATCCCTGTTCTCCCTCACCCCTCAGCAGTGCGCGCGCGGTATGGGAAAATTCCGGAGCTGGGGGTCGCGGTGACCCCCGCGCGCCGGAGGCGGCTTCCTTCTCCCGCAGAAATTTGGACTTAAAAGCGCCCAGGGGTGTGAACGGATGCGTTTGCCAGTGTCTCTGTGTCCGTGTGAATCCCGTGTGTGTGTGTTGGTGTGTGTGTGCGCGTGTCTTAGCCTGAGCCTGTCTGTGATTTCCTCGTGAGTATACCTGATGTGTGTCCACACAGTGGGGCTGCTCCAGTGTCTCTTTGTGAGTCCCCAGTGTCCGTGTGGGTACGTTTGTGGTGTATTCCCGTCTCTTTGTGAGTCTGCCCGTCTGAGTCTCCTCCAGGGCAGCTCTGTGGGAGCCGGCTTGGGTGTCCCTGTGTTGTTCTGAGTAGTGTATCTCCCGTGCGTGGGGGCTGGGCAGCGGGGAGGTCACCAGACGGACAGCTCTCCTCCGGCTCCTCTTCTCTCCGGAGCCTCTCCTGCGTCTAGCTCTCGCACTGCTCGCTCCTCGGCCCCCTCCCCCCTTCAGTAGCTTCAGGCGGGCAGGACTATTTCACGCCTTGTTGAAAATTCAGGATTTTCTTTCTCTTTCCGTCTAGTCTTTCTTTGAGAAGCGTCTGTGTGTGTCTTCTGTGGCTGGCAGCTTGTCTGCAACACTGGGTGTGTGTGTGTCTGCATGCCTCTCTAGGAGTGTATCCGTAACATCAGTTGTTTTGCCTGTGACGCGTGCTATAATTGTGTTTGTGTCACTGGGGCTGTTCGTGTGGCTGTAATCAATGAGGTGGTGGGAGTCCGAAATGCTGGATGTGTTTGTGCATCTAATTGCTGTACGTCCGGGGGCTCTGAAACACTGAATGCATTTCTGTGTGTCTAATTCTGGGTGTGATGGTGCACCCCTGCATGTGTGGGGCTGGGGCTTCAACAATTGGATAGTCCTGTGGCTGTAAGTAGAGCTAGCCTGTGCTGGGAGTGGTGGTGAGGGGCCTGTGTGTCAGAAAATTATGCTCCGTATCTCCACTGTCAAAACCCACAAAAATCTTCTGGACTGGTTCTTGGGGATCCTGGTCGGGATAGGTGACATAAAAATAAGATTCATACTTCATCAGGGCCAATACTCTACCTGGGACCCTAGCCTTATAAAGACTAGGAGTTTAAAGTTCACATTCAAGACTTCGTGGGGTTCTGGAATTCATACTCAGATTCACACTGGGACACTTTACATTCATGCAGACTCACACTCAGAATTACACCAGGACAATGGGACTCACTCAGATTCACACTTACGTTCTGGGACTCATATCCAGCTATACACTTCGAGTTTACACTCAGACCCACGCTGGGACCCTAGGCTCACACTTAGATTCACATTTCTGTGTTGACTTAGCTCATAGGCTTACACCGAGACCTAGAGCCCGTGCTCGGAATCTCACTGGGGTTCACAATTGGACTCACACTAAGACCCTGGGGTTTACTCCATTCATGCCTACATCCTGGGGCTCACACTCAGAGTCACATTAAGACTAGGGGCTCACATGCAGAGTCCTGGGGAGCCTGGGGCTCACGTTTGAACTCGAGGACTCACAGAGGAACCTGTGTCCTACATGAGTCCTCGAGTTCACAGGCTCAGGCTTCCATCTTGGAGCTCACACTGAGACTCAAACTAGAACTCTCGTGATCATACGCAGGATTCTCACTTCTGCCCTGGCACCACTCAGGGACCCAGTGCTCACACTCAGACACAAGGAACCCCAGTGCTCATATTCAGAATGCCCTTAAGATTAGGGGCTGACGCTTACACTTACTCTAGAACTCTGATGCTAATGTATGATGACCTGTGTGGGAATCCTGGAGCCACACTTCAGTCCTGGGGCTTAAAGTCAGATGCACACTGGGACCTGGGTTCACACTCAAACCTCTACTTCCATCTTCAAGTTCATACTCAGACTGACGTCCCTGGTGATGACATTAAACTTGCCCTTCCATCTTGGGGCTGATCCTCAGACTTGCACTAGGTCCCTAGTGCTCACACTCAGTCATTGCTTCCCCATTGAGGCTTTCATATTCACATGGGGACCTTGGGGTTCACCCAAGTTACACTTGTATCTGGGGCTCAGACATCCAAATGCACACTAGGACTGTGGTGTTCACACTGTTAGTGGAATTTAGAACTCATATTCAGATACACCCATGCTTTCTTTTGGTTTATGCTGTATATCAGGACAGTTGGGGTGATGAACAGAGACTGCTACAGAACCCATCCCCTCCAAAGGCGGGGTGGAGAGGGGAGGGGGCACACGTGTGGTCACATCCTCACTTGGGCAGTGGGCTGATGGAGAGGGTGGTGGTAAACACGGACCCAGTTAAACTTTTCTGCTTCTATTCCCCAAGGAGACTAGGCTCTTGGCAGTAAGGTCTGAGTAGCTTTTTGTTACAGGGGTAATATGGACCCTGGGAGTCTCCCATGTGCCTTGTTTATGCACATTCTCCCGAAACAGTTTTGGTCTATTCCTTCTGTGGTAGAGAGGGTCAGGTGTGATGAAATAAGACTCATGTCCACCCAAGACATCGCCCTCATCCTAGTGATCCTTCCAGTGAGGGTGTGTGAAGCTGATCTGGTGAGGGGTAGACCTCTGGCTCCTTTGAGTGTTGGGGATGTTGAATCTCTGATTGTAAGGGGGGTTGTGGCCCCTGAGGAGGTAGCTGGAGGAATAAACTGGATTGGAACCCAGCCTCTCTTTTCTGCCCTGGCTGGAGAGGGGTAGAGGCTAAGTTTTGTTATCGATCACAGTCTCCTGGAATGCCTGTTGAGCCTTTATCCCTTCTCCAGGGAATGCCCTGGGTTCTCCTCTCTACTCCTCAGAAGAACAGTAGTCCTGGGGGGAGGGAGGGGGGGTTGTGTTGGGTGATGTTGCAACCAACCCTAGGACTCCACCTCCTTTGGAGTCACTGTCTGGGCTTTAGATGCCCTCCCACTATGGGACCAGTGGGTGGGGTGCGTGAGGTACACGATCACCCCTTGGGACCCCAGGAAGTCAGGATGTGGCCCTCAGGCTCTGATGACTGAGCTGGAACTGCTTCCTCTCCCTGAAGGGGACACATGCTCTCCAGCCCCCCCACCCATGGGGGTGGGGGGAACTTCGAGGCAAGATGCCCTGCTCTCTGCCTTTGGGGAGTTGAAGTGTAAATGAATCTGAGACATATGGAGTGGATTTTCTTTGAAATGCAGATGGGTTAGGGGGGACCATGTGTGCCTGGTTTGGGGGGTCTCAGAGAGCAAGGAGGCTGAGAAGAGAGAGCTGACCCCTTCTCCAGACGGACCAGGGGACATCAGCTGTGTAAACTCCCGTGGCCCTAGATGACCACACCCACCAGGGCTCCTGGCTTCCTGTGGGGAGGAGCTGAGAAGGCAAGTGTTCCCTCTGGGCCAGGAGCCATGAGGTCATCACCCCCGTGCCTCTGCAGAGGGCAGAGAACCCCCAAAGAACAGAGCCATGCTGGTTTGGGGGTCATCAAAGCCAGGAGCTCTGGGGGGGGGCAAGGGGTGGAAGGAGGAGCTGGGACAGATGTGAGGACAGAGTTAGACCCTGCCGCTGTTGGGGAGCAGCTCCCGGAAGCTGGGGCCAGAGCTGTTGCGGAAGAAGCTGAAGTTAGATTGTGGCGGTGATTCTGGTCAGCCCAGGGACTGGCTGATCCTGGGTTTTAGGAATGGACTGAAGAGTCCTCAGTCCTGCAGGAGGATTGGTTTTTCCAGACGAGGGCAATCTGTTTGCCCACCATACACTATACTTTTCCCTCTTTAACACTCAGCAAGTATTGCCCATGAACTCTGTGGGAGACCCAGGGACTGGGTCTACTTTGCTCCCCACGGTACACTGCCCCTGGCACAGACCTGATACACAGCAGGAGGGCAGCGCTGATTAAACAGTACATCTTTTTCTGTCCCATTAGACTGAGCGCCCCTCACGGGCAGAACCGTAACCCCAACTGCCAGCATAGTGACTGAGAGGAGTTAGGTGCTCAATATATGTTAAGGAATGAATCATGGAGTGGGGACTTCCTGGGGTTTGTGGCTTGAGACCCAACATTCTCTTTTGTACACCCCTATTTGGCTTGAAGGATCCCTGAGTAGCTTGCAGGCTAGACTAGAGGACGGACTTCCCCGTACTTAGAGACAGAGGGCAGAGGATAGGCAGCTTCTTCCTGGAAAAGGTCTGGATTAGGGGAGACTGGGATAAGGCGATGACCTTGATTCTGTGGCAGAGGTCAGAGGTCACCTCTGTCCTTTCTCCAGCTTCAGGAATTTTCAGAAGGTGGGTAAGTCCTCTCCCCACACTGTTGTGAGAGTGTCCCTTTGTCTAGGTCTGGGTTTGGACCGTAGCTTGGACCGAGGCTGGGCTCTGAGGTTGTGAAGCTGTTGTGGGTACCACGGACTGTCCGTATTGGTTATTAACGGAGGCTATCTGAGAACACAGGGTTCGGATCCTAAAAATACCCTGTCCAGCCAGGGCCTAGGAGTTGCCAGTGTTGGCTGGTGTCGCAGTGGCTGCATATTGATCAGAGAGACACAGAGCCAGGAGAGACTGGGAGAGTGTGTGGAAACTGAGGCAGCATGGGCAGGAGATGCACGGAAGTTAGGACCTTTGTTTTCTATGGAACCAAAATTTATAAATTAGGTGTCAGTTAGTCAGATTATTGTAGGGCAACATTTAGGGCAATCTGTATCTTACACTGCAGAGAACTTTCTTCTGAGATGTATCAGGAGATAAGTCTGATATCAGGCATAAAATTTAAGTAGTCAGTAATAACTATTTCAAGTCCAGCTTTAGGATGTTTCAAAATAAGTGCATGTTGCTAGACTTTTCTGAGCCAATGCCCACATCCCTTCTTCCCAGAGCCCTCCCTTGGAGTCCAAGTCCCAAGGAGGTTCTTTCTTGCTCACCCACCTGACCTCTGACCCCCCAGGCCTCTGTGTAGCCCCTCTCCCTAGGAGAAGGGAACTGCACGGTAGTCTCCCAAAGGTAGAAAGAGCCTGGCCTCTGAAGTCAGATGCTGTGTGACCTTGGCCTGTGAGCTGATCTACCTGGGCCCCTCCGTGAAATCACGGGATGCGGGATGCGGGGCCCTGGCCCAGGCTGGAGAAAAGGCGGTTTTGGCACCTATCCAGGCCCCTGACGTCAATGACTCTCCAAATAATGGAATCAATATTGGGTGGGGTGGGGGGGGCAAGCGTGAACCAGGCCCCAGCGATTAGAAACAGATCAGCACAAACCCGCAGCTGATTCTGATAGAGCTGCCTTGGAGAGCTAGGGTGGGAGGCCTGGAAGGAGGTGGATCTTCGTGGGGTGCAGGGGCTCAGGAGTGGGAGGCGTAGCCCCCAAGTGTCTCCTGAGTGTCCAGGTCGTGAGGGTACACAAGTGGGCAGAGACTCTGGGGGCTGCCTGGGTCAGAATGATAGGGTTGGGACCCCTGTCCTGGTCCCTTTCTCCTTTGAGCCTGTGGGGTTCCAAGGCTAGGGGAAGTTTGTGAATGGAGGCGTCATCCAGTCTTTGAGTGACAAAGAGCGGGCATGGGCAGTTCAGAGTTCTCCTCTCTGCATCCCAGACCAAAGTCCCTGGGCTGGATTGTGCTAAGGGTCACAGGTTGCACCGAGGGGGGAGAGAGAGTTGTGAGTGAGACCTAAGGGAAGTGACCTTTTGCTTGGAGGCAGAAGGCATTAATCTAAGATTGGGAGATGGATGTTCCCCCTCAGATTGGGAGTTTGGCCTCCTCTATCAGCCTGACGTACTTTCAGCCTCCTAGAAGGCAGCAGGTAAGGATGGAGGGGGCCATGGGGTCCACAGGGGGCTGGCCTGGCGGCAGCTGACAAAAAACAGGAAGAAGGGCTGGGGGAGAGGCTGTAATTATGGGGCATTTATTATTAATCAGATGAAATTGCTGGAAGCAGCTGGTGTAATCTGCGTGGCGATACAGACTGCATGCCCCCCCACGCACGCACGCACACACAGCCTGTGCCTCGTTTGCTCTCACAGGTTTTTTTCTTGCGAAGGTCAGATGGCTCCATGTGTGTCTGTCTTTGTGTCTGTGTATGTTGGTGTGGGTCTGTCCGTGTTTTTCACGTCCACCCGTCCCCCACTCTCCCTCCGTTGTCTTCTTCCGACGCTGTCCTTCTTGGGCCTGATGCGTGTCTCTGTCTCCGTCGTCCTCTCGGCCTCCCTCCCTTTGGGTTTATCTCTTGGTGTGTCTGCATCCGTTACCACCGGCCAGCCCGTCTCTAACACCTCGGTTTAGTTTCTGGCCATCTCTCCCTGGTTGGTGGTTTCTCTGCATCTCTGGGCAGAGTTGGATGACATGGAGTTCCTTTCTCATGGGTGTGTGTTTAGGCACCTGATCATACCTTCGGGGCCAGTTTTTGGGATAGAGGGACATATGGACCCCGAGGATCTCCCAGGGTCTTGTAGAAGGTGAGGGCTTTGTTAAGTAACTGGAGCTCTTAGTAGACTTGGGCTTTCACGACAGTCCTAAGTACGACGCCAGCTCCCTTAACAACTGAGTTGTGTGACTTTGGGCAAGGTGGTTTTGTTTTCTGAGCCTCGGTTTCCTCCTCCGGGAAATGTAAACAGGATTACCTCCAAAAGTTGTTCTGATGCTTCGGTGCAAAAATGTATGTTAAGTACTCATCATGGTGTCTGGCTCAGCAAGGGTCCTGCAAAGGTATTAGCTGTTACTACATTATTTTTGGAAAAGGCGCTGTGCAGGTGAGAGAGAAATCTGCAGAGGCAAAGTGGTACAGCAGAAAGGCTTTAGCGCTAAGACTCAAATATGTGTTCTGGAACTAATCAGCCTGTGTGGTTTTGGGCAACTTACTTAACCTTCCTGAACATCAGCTTTTTCAACTGTCCGATATGAGTAGTATTAGAACCTACCTCGTGGAGAAGTCAAGAAAATTAAATGGGATGGTGCGTATGAAGTGCCTACCACAGTCCCTGGCACGTAACAGATGCTCAATAAATCAGAGTGGTGGTGAGGCAGAGGAAGGGGACAGTCACGTGGTGTGTCTCTGTGTGAGTACGCATGTGAAAATATGTGTGACGTAGAGGTAACTGGGTCCATGAACTGGTTGTGTGGGGATTTTTAATCATCTGTGGGTGAGTATGCAAGTGTGTCCTCTGTGGTGTCAGCCGCTGGCTTCTGGCCTCCCTTTGTCCCTGTGGTTCAGAACCTGAAGTCAGTCAGGAAGGGGTACCAGATGGAATTTAGATTATCCTAACTTTTCTTCTTCTAGATGCTTCTCTGCTGCCTGCCCCCGTCTTTCCTTCTTCCAGTGGGGCTGTGAGTGTGGAACAAGCTCTGAGTTGGACTAAGGCCTGTGGCTCCTCTGTGACCTCTGCTGTGTGCCCTTTGCCCTTATAGAATTCAGCCTTGACACATCACCCGCCCCCTTGGTTTTGGAAGTCTCAGGAAGAGTCTGGTCTGGAGGAGGAGGACATTGATGTGCTCGGTGTGCGGCCAGCGGTGAAGAGGTATGTGCTGGGGATCCAGGCAAGGCAGGTCCACCTCAGGGCATCAGGCGGACGTGGTGAGTGAAGGAGGGCCTCGAATCCCTTTCTTCTCTTCCAGTCTTCTTCCTGCTGAGGCTTTTCATGCCCTCATAACAGGTCCATAAAGGGGAAGAGACTCATCCATAGTCACACAGGCAAGAGCAAAGCCCGGTCAGAAAACTGGGTTCCGCATGAAGGGACTGAATCCTGGATGTGGGAGTATGTTTCTGTCTCATTGTCTGGCTCCCTCTCTGCCCCCAAAGCATTTCTCTGGCTTGACTGGGGAAGCAGCTGGGTTTGGAGGAGGTGGAATGGGGGGTCAGAAAGTCCAAAATCTTCTGGGGCCAGCCCCAGGGCTGGACCCGACTCTCCCCGCCTTTCATTCAGTCCAGGCAAGGCCCCTGGATTGGCAGCCCGGGGGTGGGGTTGTCCAAGGAATTGAGGCGCTGGAGCGGAACGGAAGGGCTTATTGTCCAAAACCCGCCAGAGGCCCACAAAGGCCAGCCGGGCTTTTCATCTCAGCTCCCAAACAGACTGGCCATTTTCCCGGCCCGGGAGTGGTGGGGAATGACCCTTCAGAACTAGGAGTGGGGTGTTGTTCAGGGTAGGGTGGGGTGTCCCAGGCTGACACATGGCCATTAAAGAGACTTAACATGGAGCTGGGATTCTGAAGGGGAGGAAGGGAGGCTCCAGAGGCCTGTGGAGAGTTAAGCTTCCATCTTCACTGTTCCCAGAGGACCGAAGGACATGGAGTGGGGTGTCTGGTAGAAGTTCAGATTTACACAATAATAGATAATAAATATTTATAGGGGGCACACCTGGGAGGGTCTGCAGGCTTGCTGGGAAAGTGAGCTACTGAGCTGTGAGGGCACATAGTCCTCCCCCCTCCAAACTGGGAACACCTTAGGGAGCTGGAACAGAAGCTGGAGAAATGCAGGCTAGTGGTCAGACAAGAGAATGGGCCCCCTGCAACAGGAGGGACCCAGGCCAGACAGCAGGAAGGACTTCCTGCCAATGAACAGTAGCTCAGATGCCCTGACCCTGTCCCCAGGGATCCCAGTGGATAGCAAAGAGCAGGGGAGCTGGAGAACACCCCCGGGGGGCTATGGCTGAGGCAGCTTCTGTGAAGGCAGAGGAGGCTGGAAGGAGGACTTGGCAGTTCTGTCCACCCTCTCCCAGCAGCACCTCCAGCTCCACTTTAAAAACAGCTTTTTAATTTAACAAAGTGGATGAAAAACTGTTTTTGGAAATAAAAGATATCTGCTGTCTCCCAGGCTAGCACTCAGCCCTTGCAGAGAGCCTCTCTCCGGGTTTCTCCCACTGCCAGTGGCTCCTTTCCGCTCTCTCTGTGTCTCTGTCTCTGTGTTTTGCCGTTTCTGCTCCTTGGCCCCTGGCTTTCCTCTGGCCTCCTTTCAACCCCCCCCCAAATTCAGCCTCTGTGGGAGTCTCATCCTCATTCTCTTATCGCCATGTCTCAGCATTTCCTTCTGCCTTTCTCCCAGTCTTCCTTCTTTTCTGGAGCTTCTCTCTCTCTCTCTCTCTCTCTCCTCTCTCCTCTCTCTCTCCCTCTCTCTCTCCCTCTCCCTCCCTCTCCCTCTCTCTCTCTCCCCTGATTCGTCTCTGTCTCCCAGCCTGTCTCAATCTCTGTCTCCCTTCCTCCCCTTCCTTTCTCCCCCAACCCCTGCTCTAAATGGGTCTATTTAAAACACCCGACGCTGCCAAGTTAGAAAAGCGTCTCCTGATAAAGCGCATTAGGCAGAGGGAGGGAGGAGGGGGAGGAGGGAGCAGCGGTGGAGGGATTGATCCAAGCCCGTAACCCCATTAATCAGGCATTGTGGATCCCCCTCCCTCCCCCAGCTTCAGCCCCTTCAGAGCTAAAAGCCCCTGAAATATTTATCACCCCTCCCCCATGGGGGCGAGGGGAGGGATGTGTGGCCCTTGGTGTGAGCATCCCTAGCTGCTTGGTGCTCCCCCCACCGTGTGTGTGTGCACACGTGTACATGTGCTCATGTATGTGTGCCTGGGTGTGCACACCTGACATGCCCAGGGGCCAGCTGCCATCTGGCCTTTCTCCCACCCCCCCACCCCCCACCACAGGAGCAGCTTGGTTCCCTGGGCGGCTCCTGGACCCTAAGAGTCTGGCTCGGATCCTGCCCTTCCTGAAAGGTTGGGCATGTAGAATAGGGAGGCTTTGGGGTCAAGCACGGGTCTTCATGCTCCCCCAAATTACAGTAACTGGAGGACTGGGTGACAATGAGGGCAGGAAGGTGAGTTGGGGTTCAATGTCCAAATTTCCCATGAGAGAAATAACTTGGGGAATAC
The DNA here is from genome assembly GCA_004024845.1 of Tonatia bakeri. Taxonomy (NCBI): domain Eukaryota; kingdom Metazoa; phylum Chordata; class Mammalia; order Chiroptera; family Phyllostomidae; genus Tonatia; species Tonatia bakeri. The sequence continues at coordinate 312,133 of PVIA01000942.1, read as the reverse complement.
AGTTGGGGACTCCATGCTCCTAAATGCAGGAAGGTAACTTGGAAGGCTGGTTGGAGTTCCCCCTTTATCTTCAGAGGGCAGAAAGAAGTATGAGCTAAGGTGGTTTGGGGGCCTCCCATTACCCTCAGAAATCCAGGGAGGTGACCTGGCCTGGGAGGGGTCTCCATGACGCCCCCCCTGGGTAGGAGGGTCCCCACTCTCTGGGGATGATGTGGGGCCGGGTCCCACATCTTAGGGCCTACTGATTCCCCCTGGCAGCAGAGGTCAGTCCTGAGACAAGCAGGGGTCTGTCCGAATGGCCCTCAGGCAACTTGGACCTGGGCGGGGTCCCATAGGCCCCGGCTGCCCCTGGGTTTGACGAGGGGCCCCGGTCCGGAGCCTAGAGGGTCCCTTCCCCCTCCCCTCTCGTTGCATCAAGTGCCACATCTCCTCCTGACTCAGACAATTAGATTCAAAGGATGACCTCACTGCCTGCCGTCCCTCACTCGCTCTCCGCTCGCTGGGCTCGCTGGCTCGTTAGCTCGCGGCGCGCTCCTTTCTCCCCTCCTCCCGGCCCGCTCGCTGCCTCGCTCTCTCGCAGCTCCGGGGGGGGGCCCCTCGCCCGCCCACCCACCCACCCACCTGCCCACTGGGACTCTTGGGTGGGGGGGGGGTCCTCTGCCTCCCGGGCCGCTCGGGTCCCAGCCCCGAGCTCCGGGGCCCGATGCCCGCGGGAGGCCGTGCCGACCCACGGAGCGCCGGAGACACCGACGGGGCGCCTGAGTGGGGACACAGGTCAGTGGCTGCGCGGCCGCAGTCGTGCAACTTGTCACCTCTGCTGCCGTGGCCGAGACGCCCCCCGCCCGCGTCCGCCAGCCAGCCCGCCTGCCTCAGCGCTTCCCGCTCCTTTCTCGGCCCCCCGCCCCCTACGGCTGCTCCGCACACTCCCCCTGCCAAGCTGTCTCTCTTCTCTTCTCTTTCTCCCCCCCAAAGGCCCCCTACCTCTGCAGCCGGTGGGAGGGACTGGGACTTCCTGAGGTCTCAGGGATGGGGCAGGGGGCCCTTGACTGCAGCCGGACCAGGCCTCTGACAGAGGAGGGGGCTCTGACTGTGTCCTTTGGCCTGAGGGAGGGGGACCACCACCTAGGTGGGAAGGGGGATACTGGGAGAGAGGCCTACGGTGTGGGGGTGACATTTAGACAGGGGGATGAGCTCCTGACAGCTTCCTTTTCTCACATCCTGTGGGCCTCTTGCCTGGCTTCACTTGTCCTCGCGTCTTAGCCAACTTTAGTCCCCACTGCCTGGTTTCATTTGGCTCACACAGCCTGCGTTCTTTTGGGCCCTGTCACCTGGTTTCCCTGAACCCTGCTGCTTGATCTCTTTTGTTCCCACTGCCTGCTTTCCACGCGTCTTATCACCAGGCTTTATGGGATTGCCCTACCTGTTTCCCTTGGGTCCTGCTGCCCAGGGCTTGCTCCTTTGCCTTGCTTCCATGGAGCCCTACCAGGTTCTCTTTAGGATGGGGCGTCAGTGTCCAAGCTACACCTGGAGTGGCAAGTGGTGAGGGTGTCAACAGCGTTGCCAGTTGTTCCCTGCTTGGGGCCTGGCCAGCACAGCCTAGATTCCATTCTGCCTGGACAGCAACTTGGTGTCCTTTCTTGTGATGGCGGGGTGGGGGGTGTGTGTGTGTGCGAGCAGGGTGCAGAGACCCGGGGTCCAAGGACACTTAAGGATTCTTGTCCTCAGTGTTACTCAGGGGAGTGCCAGCTTGGCAGTGCTATCCCCACCTCTCTTTGGGCCTGACAGCGATGACAGTGCTTTGGCTGGGGGTTGAGTTGAGGCCCCATCTCTTTCCCCTTCCTTCCCCTCCTGCAACCAGGCCTGACATTCAGTGCCCTCTAGTCAGCTGTGAGCACAGAGCTTTCAAAGGGGCCTGAACTCACACAGCAGATAGGGAGGCTGAGGGCCGCTCCTGGTCCTCATCCCAGAGAAGAGGGGTATGGAGGGGCGGCATTAGGAGACTGGGGAGTAAGCTAGTTTCTGCGGTTTTCTGGCTCCTGCTCCTGCCAGTGCTGCCATCTCTTCGCCCAGGGGCTTCTCCACCCCTCCTGTCTGGCCTGGAGCACCCCTCATTCTCAGATGCTGGCGTAGTGGGGGTTAGGGGAGGAACTAGCTACCTAGGGCAGCGGGTTTCAACGGGCATGCCGCAAGAATTTTTAAAACATGCAGTACCTGACTGTTTAGTCAGGGACACTAACCTCTTTTCCTTTACATTGTCAAATAAAAAAATAACAACAGCCAACACAACAATAGCTGTCTGGTGTGAATGAATCAAAATTACACCTATTTTTTGTCAGGTCAGCAAAAAATATAATTTTTGGTGTGCCACAGAATTTGTCATTAGTTTATGTGTGCCATGAGATGAAAAAGGTTGAAAATCACTAGACTAGGGAATAATTGTGTATTTCCTCATTTCTAGGGACTGTTGAAGTTCCTCCTTCCCTTTTCCTTCCTGCCTTAGGCTACCCTGAGGTTTATCCCCCTCCCCCCAAGCACTGCCTGGGCAACCCAAGGTCCCAGCACTGAGTCGCTATTCTGAGTGTGTGTCTGTATTTCCCACTGTGGGGTGTAGGGGTGTGAGAGGCTGAGGGTGGCTGTGTGGCCCTGAGTTTTAGAGGTATGATAGTATCTGTGTGGAAGGAAGACCGGCTGTTCTGAATGTGTGATGGTATCCATATGTGAGACCATCGCTGTTCTGAGTGAGCACGTGTGAGAGGGTTTGTGTGTGACTGTGACTTAGTGCGTGTGTGCACGCACACCAGTGTGTGCGAGGCTGTGGTGCAGGTGTCCATGTGGGAGGCCGTGATGTGTGGCCGTGATGGTGGACTCTGAGCGACGGCAGTGTCTGCATGGGGCTTTCGGGTGTGTCTCTGAAGCCCCAACCTCTAAAAACACACAGCCAGAGCCTTGGGGAGCTCTGCCGGGCAGTTGTAAGAGCCCTAGTGTGTGCTGGGATGCAGGGTGGAGTGAGCACTGGGTGTTGTGTGACTCCGAGTGGCTGGTGTGTGTGTGAGCATGTGTGTGCGCATACTCATGCCTGTGTTTACCCATCAGGAACAGATTGCTCTGGCTTCCCCACTGTGAGAGGGGAGGAAGGGGGGAGGATGGCTTGCTTTTGCCCAGCAGACCAGAAGCTTCCTCAGAGTGTGTGCAGTGTACGTGCATGTTAGGGGAGTGGGGGGAACAGGACACTTACGTGAAGACAGTTGAAATTTCTGTCCTCCCCCTGCCCCCACCCCATGTCAACTCTGTTCTGTCAGGGAGACCATCTTCAGTTCTTTTTGTCACAAACCAGTGCTTCGCATACACCGCCTCCCATCCTCCCTGTTGTGTGTGTGTGTGTGTGTGTGCACAAGCTTAGAAGCATCGGCTTCTGTGTGTCTACTTGAGGGTGTGTCTGCACCACAGCAGCGATGGGGCCAAGGGTGGGGTGTAGCGGGAGATGCTGAGGCGAATAGGTGTTGGTCCCAGGCCCCAAATCTGGACAACTGTTCTGTCCATTCTTCTGTCTCCATGTCCATTCTTCTGTCTCCTGCAGCCTCCATCCTGCCCCTGCCTCATCTGTTGTGAGCCCTCGAGCCCTCTCCCCCATCAGCTAAGAGAAGTCTCATTCAAACCCATTGCCCTGCCCATCCCCCACCTTTTATGGAGTTCTTCCAGCTGTCTAACCTCCTGTTGCAGCATTTGGTCCCTACAAGAGGAGCAGCCCCTTCTCACTATAGAATTAACCTGACCAGTGTGTGGGCCTTTTCTAGATAGAGAGATCCTTCTCATTCTTCTAGAAGCCAGAAGGGACTCTGGACTGGGGTTAGGGGATGGGGGATTTGGGGCTTATGCCTCAGGTTCTGTGAAGCTGTCTAGAGCCCATGTGCCCAGGGGAAGGATAGGAACTTCTCTGTCCCTTCCTGCTCCCCTTTGGAGAGGCAGAGAGCTGGACCAGTTGACTTTGGAAGAAGAAAGCCTAGACCTTTTGCACCTGGAGGGCCGCTTAAGCACAGACCTATGTATATAAGCCCAAGCCCAGGTCACCAGGCAGCCCCTGTCTGGAGTGGGGCTCCACAGGTGGGCACTGGCTGGTGGGATGCAGATTCCGCCTCCTCAGGACAGCTCCAAGTTGCCATCCAGGCTCATCATAGAAGGACCTCAAGTTCCCCCCCCCCCCATAGCACACCCACACACACGTGCAGCAGGGCACGCACATGCTGATCTCAGGGTCCCTGTGGTGCAAGAGGCTGGGGGTGGGGGGTTTGAGCACTCAGAATCTAGGCTGCTGCCAAAATCCATCGGAATCTTGTCTTCTTCCCTCCTCTCATCTCCCCACCCCCCCCCGCCCCCATCTCCGGCTGGGCTGCCGAGGTCACAGCAGCAGGTGCGGATACCCCCCCAACTCACTCACATCAGGCTGCCTCCTTTTCCACAACCTCAGCCAACGGCTGGAGCTGGGGGACCAATCCCCCTGCCTCCCTCCTGCCCCCGCCCCCGCCCAGTGGTGCTCAGTTTCTCCTGCCCCCTTCTATGTGGGGAAGAAGGGGGCCTATGTTTGGGTGGGGTCCTTTTCTCTGAGCGCTGGAGTTTGCCTCTGGAGTGTGTGGGATTGTGATAGCCCAGGAAGAGATAAGGCTTGAGTCCTGAACCCAGGCACGGCTGTTGAGTCCTGTCCCCTTGAGGCAGGGGCACTGAGAGCTAAGAGCAGGGCCAGATCTGGACTCAGAAAGGAGAAAGAGCCAGAGACAAGAGACTCAGACAGGAGGGAGAGACTCCACAGGGAGTGGGAGCCTACCCCATGGCCAGCCGCCTCAGCCCAGGAGCTGGCCCCTGACCCGGTCCCACCCCCTCCCTGGTGGGGGGCCTGCAGGCCAGCTGCCAGGGGCCAGACCTCCCTCCTCAGCCTTCCCCCCCACCCCCAGCCTCTGGACAGCTCAGGCCTCTGCCCCCGCCCCCACCGCCCACGCTGTCCAGGCTGCCTAGGCCTGGTGGGATCTGGGGGCCTCCTGGCCTCAGCCCCTCCTCCCCGTCCTGGAGCTTCCCGCCAGCCAGGACTGTCTCTCCCAGGCTCCCCCTGGGCCAGTACTGTTCCTCCCTGCCCACCACGTCCTTGTCCCTGTCTGTGCCCCTGCTCTGTCTCTCACTTTCTCTCCACCTCCCAGTTTTGGTGTGGCTCTCACTCTGCTCTAATTCCTCTGCAGGTCTGGGGCCTCTAGGTTTCTCCGACCTTTGAATCAGTTAGTTCATGCTGTGTCCTATCCTGAGTTCTTGCCTTGTTCCCAGGATAGACCCCCCGGGGCTGCTGTGGGTGGGGGGGAGGGGAAGGGGATGAGACCCCAGGACAGAGTGCCTTTTCCTTCGCACAGAGGGATTTGGGGTCTGGGGTTGCCAGGGGGACTGGAAGCTGTGGAGATGTCACCTTGGCTCTGCCGCAGGCCATTTGCCCTCCATCAGATGAATGTTTCTGGCTTCATCCACCCCGGGCTATCGGGGAAGCCCAAGCCAATGAACTTCCTTGAATCTCAGTTTGTTGGAGGCCGCACATGGGCCTCCTCGCTCATTCACTGCCCGGGCCAGACCGAGCCTATCTGACCACCAGCACACCCACGCCCAGGACACCCTGCAGCTCCGAATACACTGCTTCTGGCACGTCAGCACGTACACAGTCGGAGCTGGGCCGAGGTCAGTGCTGCACAGAGCCTCCTGCGCGGGGCTTGTGTGCGCTAACTGCCTGCTGCTGCACGCATGCAGGGGGCTCTCCCAGACTTGCACTTCCCCTGCCTCCGGTTCTGTCCTCAGCTAGGCAGGGGCTGCGGGTGGGGCGCAGGGCAACTGCGGCCTTGCTGGGGCTGGCGGGAGGGACGTGAGGGGGCCCTGGCTCCTAAACCAGACTCAGAACCTGGATAACTGGGGTTCCTGATCTGGAGCCTGGCACTGGTATCTGTCATTGTCACTGCTGGTGACTGTCAGCCTCCATGGTGCCAGTATTACTGCAGACTGTTATGAGTCTTATTAACATTCCTGTGGTGCTGGGGACATCACCGTCAGTGTTACTTTCTGTGCCTGCCAGTCTCGTTGCATTTTTGATTTGGAGGTTATTGTCACTGTGGCTGTCAATGTCAACAGGTATCACTGCCCTTTGGTGTCACTGTGTGCGGCTGTCACTGCACTGTTGTTGGTGTAGTGACTGTCAATACCCATGGGTCATTGTCAGCTGGACAACTGTGTTGTTCATACTCAGTGTTGCTATCAATGTGTAGTGGTGTCTTTGTGTCACAGTGTGACAGTGACAGTAAGTTGGGGACTTGGGATTTGTCTTGATGTGTCACCTGTGTGTGTATAATGATGATACTCGGGTCCTCTGTCAGGTACAGTGCTCAGCTCCTTGTGCTGACAGGAGTTTGGGCCGCCGGGCACTGGGCTCCTTTCTTGCTGCTGGGGTGCCCTCCATTCCCTCCTCATTCTGGGCTGGGGCTGGAGGCCAGGCTAGCCCCTGGAGGGGTCCACAGGAGCCTGGGCCAGTTTGCATGGCCCTTATCTGGGGCTTTGTGGGATTTATCCTCCAGCTCCATCCCAGAGCCATGGGGTGTGGATTCGGAAAATTCCTGGGAAAGATGCTCTTTGCCCTGGGATAGGCAGTTCGGATGCCTCTGGCTGCAGCTTCCCTACCTGGAAATGGGCCCCGCTGGGACTCTGAAGGGAAAAGGAGTGAAATTGGCCTGAGGCTTTCTGGATTTGTGGAAAAGAGACCGGGTGGGGTTTTAGTGCACCCTTATCTCTTGAGGACTGGGCTCCTGCCTCCCCAAAGGGAAGTTCTAGAGTCCCCAGGAAGGCCCTGCTCTCCTTGTCACACGTTGGCCGGACCTGACCGCTGCCTGGACACCACCCCTCACGCTGCGGGGGGTAGGGGGGAAGGGCCGGGTGGGCTCAGCAGGATGCTCTAGGGCTGGCACCGAGGCCCTGCCAGCGTCTCTGTCATTCGTTCTCTCTAGGTCTGTCTCTCTGCCCGTCTCCCGCGCTCCCCATCTCTCTTCCTGCATCTCTTCTCCCATTTCTCCCCATTTTGGTCCCTTCTTGTCTCTCTCAGTTTCCACTCTGGGCTTTCCTCCTCTCCCTGCCTCAGTGTTCCCCCTTCCCTGGGTCTCTCCCTTTCCCGGGTGCCCCCGACCATGAGGTGTCTGTCGTGGCGCCCCATCCCCCACGCTCTGCAGTGCTCGCTCTCAGCAGCGCCCGTCTCCCATGGCTGCAGCCCCGTTGGCCCAGGGCCCGGCCCTTACAGTAACTCATCGGGCTGATGGAGGCGACTTTGATGAAGAGGCCATCCCCCACTGCGGGGGCCCCAATGTGTGTGTGTTTGCTCGAATGCATGAACACCCATGTCAGGCTGTCTCCTCGCCCCTGCCCTCCCCCGCAAACTCGGACCAGGAAGGAGCTGGGAGCAGAAGGCCGCCCCCTGCCCCACCCCATCCCTCTTCTCCCGTTCTGTGATCTAATCCCCATCCACTCCGCCTGCCCAACTGCCTCCCCCAGCCAAGGTTCCTGCTCCCATGTGGTGGGCAGTGGGTGGCACTGAGGTAGAGTATCTTCCTGGCCCTGAGGAGAAAGACAGGCAGATGGCAGAGATGGTGGGGGAGGGTCTGAGGGCCACCTGCAAGGGTGGAGGTGGGAAACCAGCTCTTGTTTCTCTCTCTCTACCACCAGCTCTAAATCCAAACAGTCCTGGGTTCATTCTCTGGCCCCACTACTTGCTGACTGTGACTTTGGTCACTGTCTTACCCCCTGGACCTGAGGAATAGCTGAAGATGAGGGAGTGGCTGAGGGTCAGGAGCCAGGCCAAGTGGTAGCTGAAGCTCCAGGAACCACTGCCATGCGGGGGAGAGCCAAGGCCACGTGGGGCCGAGAAAGACGAGCTGTGCCAGGGAGGGGCAGTCAGAGCACCTGCAGCTGAGGCTGGAGGAGAACTGGGGCAGAAGTGGCGCTCGCCTGGTGAGGGCAAGTGTGGCCACAGACCGGAGGGGCCCTCTCCCATTAGGGAGCCTCAGAAGTGAGAGTCCCTCCAGCGCCCCCCACTGCTGGTACAGGCTGACACCCACATTTGTCTGCTCCGGTGCTAGCTGCCTGCAGTGTCTCTGGCTGTTTCTCCGGCAGTGTTTCTGACAGTGGCTCTGGCTGTGTCTGGCAGTGTGTCTGACTGTGTGTCTGAGTGTCTCTGGCAGTGTTTTTAGTGGTGGGGAGACTTCCTGACTGAGCATCTGGCTCTGTCTCTGGTTCTCTCTCTGGCTGTTTTTCTGGGTGTATTCCTGTCAGTGTCTGTCCATTTCCCTGGGGTTTCTCTGCTTGTGTGTCAGGCAGTTTCTCTGGCGTGGTTTCTGATGGTGTCTCTGGCTCTCCGGCTGTGTCGCTGGTGGTTTCTCTGCCTGTGCTTCTTGCTCTTTCTCTGGTGCTGTGCTGGCTTACGTCTGGTGGAGTCTTTTGTACTGTTTCCGGTGGGCCCTTTGGTTGTGTACCAGCCGTTGTCTAGCTTTGCCTGGCTGTACCTCGTGGTCTCCCAGCGTAACTCCAACTGTGTGGAGCTGTTTCCTTGGGGTGTTTAGCTGTTTCAGGCAGTGACTCTGCTGTGTGTCTGGCCACACCTTTGACAGTGTCTGGTTGGGAGGCTGGCAGTGTTCTTCTCTGGGTCCCTACTTCTCTCTGGTTGAAGTCCCCTTTCCTCAGACTGGGTGGGAAGGGTCATATTTGGAGCCTTTTCTGAAGGCAATAATTATTTCCCTGCTCTCGAGTATAAGCGTGCGCTGGCGTGGGGTTGGAGGGGGACAGCTGGATCCATTCCAGGTCAATAAGCAGGGGGCCAGTTGGCTCCATCCTGGGTTCTGGGGACATGTCCTGTCTGTGCTTTATGTACCCATGTGGGCATGCATAGACACTGAGGCACATCTGCTGGGCTACAGGCTCCTGGGCATGTGGCTAGGGTGAGGGTGGGCTGGGATCCCTGACAAGGACCTGTATGTGCAAACCCCTCATCCTTCTCTTGATCATTGTTGCACACTAAAGCAAAAGCCACATCTGACCTCGGTCACCACGGCCCCCTGCGCTGGTACCCTGCTGCTCTGCACCCCCCACAGCCCACTGGCAGGCTCACTGACGGGCAGATCTGGGGAGCTCCTGAGCATCCAGGTTTTGGGCTCTCTCCCCAGGGGCACAGCAAGGGACCTTCCATTCAAAGCAATTTGGAGAAGTATAGACCTCCAACTAAGTTAAAACATTACCCTTCATTCTGTGATGTTTATAGCTAGCGAGCCAACCTCACCAGTAAAGTTTTGTGTTTTTTTTAGAAGAACAGCCCTAACATCACCCATGTTCTGTAACTCATCCGTGGTTGACTGCTTCCTGCAGCCACAGCCTTATTGAGCAACAGACCACTGTAGGATGCCTCCTACCATCTTAGCAAACCTTTGCCTACAGATGCCAATGATGTTGTTTTCTATGGCTTGAAAGAGGATCTGGAGCCCCATTAAGAATGGCACGTGGGACCAAGGTGCCCTGGCCCTAGGGCTGGGATTTCCCAGTCTCGCCTGAGAAGGGGGTACTTCTCAGGAGGTTCCTGCTGGGGCTGATACTGCCCCTTCACCCCCCTGTGCTCTCCCTGTTTCTCCCAACAGATGGCTGTTCCTGTCCCATGGGCCTGCTGCGCTGTGCTCGCTGCCGCTACTGCCATTGTCTACGCCCAGAGACACAGTCCACAGGGTGAGTGCTGGAGGGGGCAGCCGGGGGGCCACCCCTGCCAACCCCTCCCGGAGATGAGCATGGGCCTTCCTTGGTATAGCTGTATCCACACACCGGCATGTACCAGCATCACCACCATGAACACCCAAGAGGGCATGAGTCACAGGACACTGACGTACAGGCTGACCCAGTGATATCATCTTATAGGCATTGTCCTCCAGTCCCTCCTGGGTGGTCTCATGCTGATGGCATCTCTGTCTTGGGATGGTCTGTCCCTCTTCCCACTAGGATGGATAAAGGGTAGAGACAGGTGGGGTGGAAGTGAGGGGTGGCTAGGGCTAGGGCCCCTGTACAGCATCTGATGAAATGGGGCCCCCTGGGGCTTTGGGGTGTGCAGTGGGAGGCACTGAGAGAGAGAGTGGGCAAGAATGCTCCCCACTATTCCAGAGGAAATGCAGGGAAAGATATGGTAGATTGAGAACAAGATGGGAACAGGCAGGGTGACAAGTGGGAGAGGGCTGGCACGCTAAGGAAGGGGACTGGTCACCCAGTCAACTGGAACAGAATAGCTGGAGGAGGTGCCAAGGGCAGCCTCCTGTCCTCCCCCTACCAGTGTCCAGTGAGGGCTCCCCACAGTCCTCAGTGCAAGGAGTTGCATCCCTGCTGGGAAACAGGTACCCTCTTAACTTGACCACCAGTCCTTCAGTGCATTTGAGGCAGCACATCTTCCAACCACATCAGTACGAGGGCTGACCTCCAAACTCCTCAGTGAGGCTCCAAGAGTAGGGAGCTCCCCTTTTGGATGTGTTCTGCTCCACCTGCCCTCGCCTCACCTGGCTGGGGTAGAACCAGAGAAGGTGGGGGCGTCTCTGAGGCTCAGACATAGAGCAGATTCTGATGGCTGAGTCTGCCACCCTCAAGGCTGTGGGTTCAAGGAGGGCAGTGGGTCAGAGCTCCTGCGGCCTCTTCTTGTGAGTCCAACACTGAGACCCAGAGAGCCTGGCCTGCCTGCATGGCTGCTCCCTGGTGGGCAGGGGACAAAGAGTCAGTACTAGGCCAGCCCATCGACCTCCCGCCTCTGTCAGCCTGCTCTGGGCTCCTGTGCCAGCCTGACTTGCCTAGGCCTGCAGCGGTCTCTCCCGTTGGCCTGGCCCCTGCCCTGTGTATAAAGCAGAGCCACATGGGACCAAGGCCACATCTCTGTATGTACATGAGACTCTTCCTGTGCATTAGGCTGTGTTCTTGTGTGGGTGAGACCACATCCCTGTTTGAATGTGCTTCTGTGGTTGCATCTTATGGGCTGTGCCCCGGTGTGACGTTGCCTGTCTCTGTGTGTGACTGTGCCTTTCATGGGACTGTGTCCTTGTGGTTGAGACTGTACCCCACATGTCATACTTTCTCTCCGTTTCTGCCTGTGTGTTTGCATCCCTGTTGAACTGTCTCCTCCTGTGTGAGACTGTGTCCCCACATGTAACTGTGTTCTGCGTGACGGTGCCCTTCCTATGCACACATGTGATCTTGTGTCAGGTGTTACCATCCGTCAGGTGGGACAGTGTCCCTAGTGTCCCTGTGTGTCTGTGACCTTGTGGACAGTTGTCCTGTGTGTGCTCGTTCTTGGCAGCGATTGTCCTTGTCCGATGTGTGTGGCGATGTGAAGCTGCTGAGGACGCCCGGGGGACGGTTTCCAGCGTGTGGTCCCCATGTGAGCCTGTGTGCAGGTGTGAGGGCGCCGTCAGCTCTGTCCCTCTGTGCTCTCTGTGTCCATGACCTCATCCTGTCTCTGTCTCTCATCCTGGCTTCTAACAACCTTTTCACAGCTGATTCCTTTGGAGCATTTGTCACCGCGTCAGGGCCAAGAACCCCATCCTCCCCCTGCTGCTTGATTTAATTTCTGAAATGGACAGCACATCAGTAGGGGCACCCATGGGGTGGGCAGAGAGCTGTCCAGAAACAAAGGATTAGATTGCTGCCATCTTTGGAATTGTTGCATGGCTGCGTGTATTGCCATTGTTGTGTTGCTGTAACAGTGTGATGCTGTGTGATTGTCATGTCACATTGCCCCCTCTGCCTCTGCCTTGTGGCCTATAGTTGTCTTCTGTCATTGTGTTGTCATTTTTTCATCCCTGCCCTGCCCTTACATTGTTGGTTTGTCATTGTCATGGGGCTGTGCTTCCATGTCCTCCGTGAGGTGGACAGTGGACAGTGGGGAAGCGTTACCGGATTGCCGTTGTGTTTGTTGTGCTGTTGGGTCACTGTTACCTCGCTGTGTGCTCAGACCTGACCCCAGGATGAAAGAACCATCCAGGGTCTGAGCTAGCTCTGAGCTGCTGTTGGTCAGCATTGGCGTGTTGCTGCTGGGACCATGATGGCCACACCCCCTCCCCAACGGTCAGTTTTCAGCCTCCTCCTCAGGCAGCTGGACGCAGAGTCTCTGCTGGGGGGTGGGGTGCAGAGAGAGGGGCTTGGCATGTTTCCTGGAAGCTCCAGGTTTTTGGAAAGGAGGCTGGAAGGGGGCTCAATGGCTAGGGCTGGTGGATTGGGGGGGCTCTATGGCTTGAGCCGTGGACACTGGGCCTCTGGTCAGGGGGAGGCCCCCACTCAGTCTCTGGTCCAGCCTCACAGCTGTGGCCTCCAAGGCCCCCAGCCACCGCCCTTCCGCCCCGTTCATCCTCTGTTCGGCTGGTCCCAGGCCCCACAGACGAATGGTCAGGGCTGGCTGGGTTTCCTGCTTTCCTCTCCTCTGACAGGGACAGGGAGGCTCTGAGAGGGGCAAGACAGAGACAAGCAGCGGGGAGAGACCTGGAGACGTGGAGAGACCCCAGCGCAGGGAGACAGATGGAGGCAACAAACAGGGACAGATGTTCCCTCACAGAGAAAAGCAGTGCTGGGGAGGGGGCTGCACTGGAGGGAGGCGGGTGGCTAGTGACATACGGGGATCCCTACCCCCTGCTGTCCTGATGGTGTTAACAAGTCTAATTAAGGGGCCACTGGCCCAACTTAATTGGCTCGTTAACAGGAACTGCCTCTGAAAATTCCCCAACTCAGTGGGGTAGCTCTCTGAGGGGAGACTTGAATGAGTGTTAACGAGGGATCTCACAGGCCCCCCCACTGACCCCCCTCCCTCTCATTCTTCCCCTCCCATCCTCACTCCACAGATCTGGCTGGGACCAGGGAAGCATCTGTCCTTCTAGCTCGGGGGGCAGGATGCAGAGATTAGATTTGCATCTCCCGGCTCTCATGCCTGTTTCTCCGCCGGTGTCTGTAGATAGGTGTCTGGGACTTGCTCCGTCCCACATGCCTCCCCCACCTACTGCAGCCTCTGGACAGGTGCTCCCTCCCGCCCTTCCACTCCAGTCTCCTGGGCTCCGTCCATCACGCCTGGGTTGCCGAGGCCAAGGCTGGGGTTTGCTTTTGGCTCTGACAGGCCCCTCCTGGGGGCAGGAGAGGAGAGAGCTCTCTCAGCCCCGGCACTCCCCCACCCCTGGCCAACTCAGTTCCTGCCTCTCGAAGTTGACAGCTACCAGGAGTTCCCTAGAGCTCCAGTCTTTCACCGGGCCCTTTCTCCCTTCTCCTGCTGCTGCCCAAGCTCTGGATGGCTGGTGGGGGTGGGGGGTGCTTGTCAGGGGGGCCAGAGTAGGAGAGAGGGAGAGAAAGGCAGGACAGAAAGAGATAAGGATGAGGAAGAGAAACAGATGGGGAAAGACAGAGAAAGAAGTCCAGGAATGGGGCCCCTCGGCTCCAGCTTGCCTGGGTAGCAGATGTCAGTGACTGAGGCTGGGCCTGTTGGCGGTAAGAGGTGAGGGTCATGGGGTCAGGAAAACTTTTTAAAGGACCTTAGGACTGGAGGTGAACTGGGTTTTCCCTGAGTTCTCAAATACCTCCCAGCACTCTAGCTTTGGTCAGGTAGCTCGGTTGGTTAGAGTGTCATCCCAATATACAAGGTTGTGGGTTCAATTTCCAGTCAGGGCATGTACAAGGAACAACCAATGAATGCATAAATAAAGTGGAACAACAAAATGGTTGCTTGAAAAAAAATGCCTCCTAGTACTCTACACAATCAGTCAGTCAATCTCTCTCCTTCCCTCCCTCCATCTCTCTTTCACACACACACAAGATAGCCCATTCACACACAGATTTGGAGACACATACCTATACACTTGCACAGCCACAGACATATTTTGCACACTCATCTCCCCAAGACACACACACCGTCAGACACGGAACCTCTTGGCCGGGGCTCCCCACTCATGCACATTCACCTGTGGTTGCTGGACATGGTCGTGACCTGTGACTTTTGCTCTGTGCCCTCCCCGCCCCCACAGAGGCACCCCACGTGCAGTACGAGCGCCTGGGCTCAGACGTGACTCTGCCGTGTGGGACGGCCAACTGGGATGCAGCTGTGACATGGCGGGTAAATGGGACGGACCTGGCCCCTGACCTGCTCAATGGCTCTCAGCTGGTGCTGCGTGGTCTGGAACTGGGCCACAGCGGCCTCTACGCCTGCTTCCACCGCGACTCCTGGCACCCACGCCACCAAGTCCTCCTACATGTGGGCTGTAAGTGCTGCTCCCAACCCTTCCCTTGATCTCCTGCTTCACTCAGAGAGGTTGTCAGTGAGGCCCAGACCCTTAGTCCAGACCAGGCCCCCTCCTGTCCGTGGAGGGAAGAGCCCTGCAGTACTGGACCCTTGCCCTCTGATTCCATTCCAGTCTGCTCTTTTGACCTCTGAGCCGAGCCTAACCTGCCGAGTCCAGAGCCCTGGGCATTCTGCACATGTATCTCTCCCTCACCCCCGCTGTCTTTGAGATCCTGAAATCCTGTTCCTAGAACAAGTTGGGTAGAGGAGGGCTGGCAGGTCATGGCCCATCTGGGGCCTGGTGGGGAGTAACCCCGGGGCGACAGCTAGGGGTGTGAGCAGCCACAGTCAGCTGTGTGCTCGCACAGGGGTGGGCCATGAGGGCCTCACGGAGCAAGGTGGGATCTGTGGTTATGTAGGTGTGGGTGTGGGCACTCAGGAAGGCCCAGGGGAGAAGGAAGGCTTCCTCGAGTGAGAGGCATGTGGAGACTTAGAGGGTTTGGAAGGTACATTGAAGAAGTTATTTCTGGCAGAGAGCTGACTGTAGCTCTAGGTCCCAGAGGCTGGGAGGGTATGAAATGGGGGAAGGCGGGGACGGGGACATCAGGATCCTAGAAGCTGGGAAGTGACAAGATCAGGTCCCGTTCCTAAAAGATTCCTTTCACTGTAGCGAAGAGAGCAGATTGGACAGGGCGAGGCCAGGCAGGAAGGCGCTGTCCTGGGGGGCAGTAGAGAGGACAAGGGCCTGGGACCAGGGCGCGGAGCGGGGTGGTTGGGAGGGGACGGTGGAGCTCCAGGAGTTGGTGGGGGACCTCTAGGGGTGGGGAGGGCAAGGGAGCAGAGAGCCAGAGGAGTCAAGACAGCTGGCCCCACCAATCAGCGCGACAGAGACACAGTAGGAGGGTCCTTCAGAGGAGAAGACGGAATGTTCCATTTGGACAGTGTGTTTGGGGCTTTTCTAGAATCAGCTCCCAAGATGAGAATTCATATGGAAGTAGTTTGTTTGGCAGGTGACAGAAACACCATAGGGGAATGGAGAAATGATAGAAAAAGGAAGTTAAGTTAGTCAGTGAACAGTTACCAGCTATAAGTCTGAGCTTTTGGAGTCTAACCCCCGGGGGCACTCTGGGGGCCCAGGCAGGGCATGCACCTCGGAGGTCTCCTGCCAGAGGGGGAGGGAGCTTGGGTGCTTATATGCCAACGCCTGCCCATCCTTGGTTGGGGGATTCTCCCGGGGTGGGGGTGGGGTGTTGTAATTCTCCAGCACTTTTGGCCTGATGCCGCCGCAGGCAATGCAGCTTTGGTGGCCAAAGAAAGCTATTAGGGAAATAGCTGCAGAAGCTGCAGCGGGTATGGGCAAGGGATCTGTGGCGCCACCCACATCTGCTGCAGACGCGTTTGTTGGGGTCCTTGGGCAACAATGGGCACCAACTATAGGGCACTAACAACAGTTGGTGGCTGGTAGTCAGTGAGTCTGAGGCTTTGGGGTTTAGTGGAAAGGTCTGTGCTGGAGATGGGAATCTGGGGACTTGGCAGCATCATAGCCATGGGACGGGGGTCGGGGGTTGGCCAAGGGAGAGCTTGTGGGGTGAAGAGAGAAGATGACCCAGAATGAGCCCTGAAAACCGTCACTGTTTGAGGGGTTGATGGAGAGAAAAGAAGAAGCCAGCAGGAAGGTAGAGGGAATCCCAGGTGAGTGGGATTTGGGAGAGGGGTTTGGAGAGGTCGGAAGCATGAGGGGATCAGTGTGCTGAGGGTCGGCCCCCAGATCCCAGCCAGAGGTTCCCACTGACAGGAAAAGTCCTCAGAAGACAGTTTTATTTTCTCCTTGAGCCTAAAGAGTCAAGCTTCTCTGGCCTCACGCCAGTTGGGTGATGCACTCCCACAGTCTAAAGATGGTTTCTTCACTCTCCCTGGGAGCTACCAGGGGGAGGAGGTACTGGAGGGGCCTGGGAGCGGGCCCTTGCCCCACTGGCAGGAGATTGGTGGACAGCCATGGGAAATGTTAGGTTGAAGGTTTGCTCAGGGTCCTCCACAAAAACATCGACCCACCAGCAGGGCTAGAGGAGGGGTGGAAATGTGTTTCGGTGGGGATATTCCTTTCCCCACAGAAAAGCCTTTGACACAGTTAAACTCCAGAGATAGCATTCCTAGCCAAACTGCTTCGTTGCAAGTCAGGGGTGGCGTGACCCCTGTTGGCCAGGTCTAGAAATGCAGGGCCAGCCGAAAGTCGTCCACACACCAAGCGGAGGACTTAGCCTTTCCCTGGGAGCCCTTCCTGGGGGTGGGGGTGGGGGGGCATATACTGAGTACCACGGGGGAAGGATGAGGCCAACTTGACACTGTTGCTCACACTCCCGACCTCTCTGTTTGGTTCCCAGAAGCCTTCAGGATGGACAAGGATGGTAGTAATGGCTGGGCCTTGGTGACCCTGGGGCCCCATTCCTGATGACTTGACCTTCTTTGAGGGGAATTGGGTCTGGAAGGAATGGCTATACTCCATACCCACAGGACGTGCCCACAGAGGCCGTGTAGTGACCAGAGCCCAAGCCTTTTCTGTGTGGTGCTGCCCACCCACCAGGCCCTGCCTGTCGGAGGGGAGTTGGCCCTGCACTGGCTGCAGCATGATCTCTGTTTCCTTCTGAAGAGCTAGTCAGAGGGACAGGGGACATTAATCATGATTGTCTCAGTCACTTTATATTAGTAACAAGAGGCTGGGTCGGCAACACTCGATATCAAATTATCCTTCTGGCCAGCACTCAGAGAACAGGACATAGTTACCCCTGATTTGTGAGTCGTTCAAACCAAAAATTATTTAGTGTTTATCCTAGACATACATGATTTTTATGTCTCTTATTTCCATGGGAACCAGATCATGAAAATATTCTGTTGAAAGTCCTCTGAATCAGACTAGTTCCTGAATTGCTTTCTCGGGATCCACCTTCCTGCCCTCAGGGGGGTTCTCACCAACAGCTCTGAGTGTCCCCTCCCCAGGATGACGAACGAACCCCTACCTTAGACAATAGGGTCACAGGGTTCCCTTTAATAGTCTTGTTTACTGGACACAGCTGATGCAGGATTGTTCTGATTTTAGGCTAAAACAAATCAGGTTAATCGACTACATTTAAATTGGACAGTTCCTTGTCTAGTGTTTTAAAATTTGTATTTGATTGGCCAGGATGGGAACTTGGGACCCCCTGGTTCAGCATCGATTTGCCCTCAGCCTTGTTTGGCTGGGAAGGAGGGAGCAGCCAGCGGAAGGCAGCGGGAGAGGGGCGGCATTCGGGAGTCCAGTGGTTGGGGCATATCGAGGGATGCCACAAGATGAGGCTGGGACAGGCCATGGCCCTTGAGTGCCAGGCAGCAGTGGGCGTGAGCGGTGGCTGGGTAGGGCTGGAGCTGGAAGGGTCTGATCTGGCCTGATCTGGCCCGGCCAGGGGTGTGGACGGCCTGCCCCTCCTTCTCTCTGGGCCTGCGGGCAGGCCTCGTGCACGCCAGGGGCTCGGGCCCAGGCGGGCTGGCGAGATGAGAGGAAAAACATGCGGTTTGGTGGGCTGGACATGGAAAAACAAGCCAATTAGGAGGAAAACAAACAAACCCTGGGCCAGCAAGGGCACATGCACACACGGCCCCGCATGGGACCCAGGGACACTCTGCCGCTGGCTGACGGCACTGTTTGGACTTCTCAGGAGTCCCCACAAGCGGCAACTCAGGATGCCTGGGCGTTCAGGAACACACCGTGCGCCCGGAGTGGGATATGATATGTGTGTGCATGTGAGCTTTTTCTAACACGCTCTCACACAGTGTTCGGTTCATACGTGTGAGCACACTTGGGATTCTGGGCACTGTCCCAGACCCAGTCTGAAAAATACACAGAGGCTGAAACTCCCCCTTGTACACAGGGTCTCCGGTGCACGGCCTTGCTGTCACTGGGGCCCAGACGCGGTGGCACTTTCATGCGTGCTCCCACAGAGCTCCGCGGCCACACGGCCTTACACGTATAGGCGATCTCAAGCGCGGAAGCCTCTCCCCGAGTCACGCGCAGCCAGGCACACGGCTCCACGGCCGCCCAGAGTGTCGGGCACACACACGGAGCCTCTCGGAGCTCACACACGCAGCCGCGGCCGGGCTGCCTTGAAAAGCTGCTGCAGCACACTCGCAGCACGCTGTCCCACAGCCTCACACTCGGTCTCTCGCAGCACCCCCACCTCCGCCCACCCGGCCCTCAGCTGGGCTCCAGCTGCAGCAAGTCACTCCTTTTCTTCCTTTTCTTTGTTTTTCTTTCCTCCTTTTCCCTCTGAGAAACCTGGTCCCTGTCAGGAAACCCAAGCCCTTTCCTACTCAGGGCCCAGGGCCAGGCAGGAGTAGCCAGATGACAGACAAAGCCCTGCCTGGCCCCCCAGCCCTCCGTGACCTGCCCAGTTGGGGAGATTGGTGTGAGGGGGGCGCTGGTTTGTGGGGGGAGGACAGTGAGAGGAATGAAGAGGCTGGTCCGTGGGGTGGCTGGCCGGGGGAGGGGGCCCGTGAGTCCAGTGCTATGGCCTGCTCTGCCCTCCCAGGAGTCCCAGGCAGCAGGGAGCTGACTCTGCAGGCTTCAGTCCCCCACCCCCACCCCCAGCGCCCTTCTCCTTTGAAGCTGAGGGTAAGGGGGGGTGGTGGCAGAAGGGAGGAGTGGAAGCTTTTCGGCCGACCTCGGAATGTCCTTTCCTCCTGGGGTGGCTGCCAGCTCTGGCCTGGCCCACAGGCCCCCACAAGGCACTTCCTGTGTCCTTGGCCGCCCCCCACCCCACCCCCACGCCTCCGTGCCCCTGGGCAGATAGAGAAGGGATAGGAGAGGCATACAGTATGAACATGGAGCGGACGCAAGATGGACACAGAGCCAGGAAGGCTTCCCGGGGGAGGCAGAGAGCAGTGGGCAGAGTGCAGGTTGCCCCTTGTGGGGGCTCAGCCAGGCTCTGGCTCTCCCTCGCAGGCCTGGGGCACGTAGCTGCCTCTGCCCACAGCCTTGCCCACTCCACGTCTGCGCCCAGGCTCCTCGGATGCTTCTCTGAGCCCCTCATCCCTTCTGCTGCAGAGCCAGATGGGGGCCTGGGGTTCAGCCCAAAGGCATGCGTACTTCACACGTACTGGACACATACACACAATCACACAGAGCCACTCACAGTCACGTGCACGCTGCAGACGAAAGCCCACAGCTCTCCACGTGTCGCCATGGCCACTCAGCAAGCACAGACATGCACTCCCCTTCACTGTCCCTGGCTTATTGAACTGCCCCCCTCCTATTTCCTGTCCACCTGTCAGGCAGGGGGCGGGGAGGGAGGGGGGGCCCAGGAGGGAGGTGTCAGTGTCCCTGGAGCCACCACAGACATTCCTTGCCTGGGTCAGATCACAGAAGCTGCCTCCTTCCAGGAACCTGAGCCGGCTGTCCTCACGCCTTGCCCAGTGCCTGAGGGTGGGAACAGCTGGACTAAGTGTTCATGGCAGCCAGAGTGTGGTCAGACAGCAGAAAACACTTCCCAAGTGTGTTTATGTGGTCATGTAGGTAACATCCCCATCCTTGGGTGCAGTCCCAGCTTTGACTTGCTATGTGACCCCAGGCAAAAGTACCTGGCCCTCTCTGGGTGTCCCCATCTTGGAGTAAAGACAGCTGCTGGCCACGTCAAGGTCTCCTTAAGGTGTCTGTGAAGGAGCGGAGAAGCCGGGGCTGGGGCAGGGGTGAGGCACACACCAAGGGGAGAGTGGCTTCCTCCCAGCTAGAATGTGTGCACACTTGCAATCCCACGTGGACTCTAGAGCCATGCACACAGATGCTCCTACACATGTACCTACATCCCACCATGGGTCACTCGTTCATGCCCCACACAGACACACATGTAACATGCATGCCCACACATGCAGACATGTACAGATACAAACGTGAACTGCTGCCCAGGGCTGTTGTGCCTGTGGAACCACCAGGCCTGTCCTCATGTTTCTCATTCTCTGTGGAGGGGAAGCCTGGGGTGTCTCTCCCCCAGGGAGTGCACCCTGGTCACCCCAGCGACCAGACTGCCCTCGACCTCTATTGCACGGTTTGCGAATGGACACGATGTGGCAGGGGATGTGGGGCTGGGCTGGTTCCCCCAGACATCACCTCCATCCTGTGATTGATGAGCTGAGGCCTTCAGCCCCCTGCTCCCCACAGTTCCCGCCTCCATTGAGCAGGTGGGGGGGGCTCCCTCTCCTTACAGCCCTTGTTTTTCTTTAATTAAACATCTGGCTCTCTGTGGCCTGGGAAGCCTCAGACCCTCGCTGACAGTCCCCCCCCTCAACCTCTGGCATTGCTGATGGGTTGGAGGGGGAGAGCTGGGGTTCTGGGGCCCACCTGTCCCCATGCTAGTGCAGGGGACTGGGGGCTCCAAGAATGCCCTGGCTATGCTGTTTTCTCCCTGCAGTGCCACCACGGGAGCCCGTGCTCAGCTGCCGCTCCAACACGTACCCCAAGGGCTTCTACTGCAGCTGGCATCTGCCTGCCCCCACCTACATCCCCAATACCTTCAATGTGACTGCGCTGTGAGTAGACCCACCTGCGACCCATTCCAGTCCTGACCCCTGCCCTCTCTCCTGCCCCCTGCCCCCGCCCCATCCCGTGCCCACAGTCCAGACCCTAGCCCAGCCTTTGGCTCGGCCTTCCCCCAACCTCTGCCCTGCCTGACCCTTGCTGTTGGTAACAGTGCCTTGGGCCTCGCCTCACCCCTCCCCAGGCACGGCTCCAAAGTTATGGTCTGTGAGAAGGACCCAGCCCTCAAGAACCGCTGCCACATCCGCTACATACACCTGTTCTCCACCATCAAGTACAAGGTCTCGATAAGTGTCAGCAATGCTCTGGGCCACAACGCCACAGCTATCACCTTTGACGAGTTCACCATTGGTACGTGGGAAGGGGGTCCTCGCTGCTTACTTCGGTGGGAGTGTGTAAGCGGGTGTGTGCCAGAGGGGTTTATGAGTAATGGTGGGATGTTTACATGTGTGCACAGGTATGTGTGGCATGTGTGTATGCGTATACATACATGCATGGCATATATATACCTGTGAACATTTGCATGAATATCTACCTGCAGAGGCCGAGAGACCTCTCCAGCAGCTCTTCCCACCCTCTCTCTGGCTCCCACAGCACACAGGAGGGGGAGGGGGCAGGCTGGGCCAGACCCTTGTGCAGCTGCAGCCTCCACCCCCCGACACTAATAGCTTCCTTACGGCCTGTGATGAATGAGGTGTCAGAACAGGAGACAGGACTGGGACAGATACTGCACTCCCCCAATCCCCATCCCAGCCAGACCCTCTGCCTGCCCCTGCTCCATCCCTGCCAGACCCATGCTTGCCTGCCCCATCCCATGGCTGGGTCCCCAGGCAGACTCTTTCTGCCTGCGCGGGGCCCTTATATGCTCTCGTCACATCTCAGCCTACCTTTAACCCAGGTGTCTGCAACACCTGTAACTGTCTTTTAACCTTGACCCATAGAGCAGCTTCAAACCCAGACTCTTCTGGGGAACCCATGTCTCAGTTTGGAAACGGAAACGTTGAGGTGAAAAGCCAGCCTGGGGGGAGATATGGTGCTGGTGTGTGAGGGGACGATCCGGGTGACGATGGGGTGAAGGCAGAGGCATCACATGGGCTTGTGACGGGGATACTGCTCATCACGGGGAGGGGGGGTTGTGATGATGGAGTGAAATTTGGGACGTTGATCTCACGAGCTAGTGACAGTGACCACGATGGCCGTCACTGGTGATGACAGGAATGTGAGAGGTGAAGGTAATGAGATGGTGGTTGATGGTCGTTGCCAGACTCAGCAGCAGAGAAGAGGGGCGGCAACCACGTGGTGATGATGACAGTTGTTGGTGAGGTAAGATGGCAGACGTAGTGATGAGGTGCTCTTCCTGAGGTCAGTGTGGTAATGAAGCTGTATCTCCTAAACAGTGAAGCCCGATCCTCCAGAAAATGTGGTAGCCCAGCCAGTGACCAGCAACCCACGCCGGCTGGAGGTGACGTGGCAGACCCCCTCCACCTGGCCTGACCCCGAGTCCTTCCCTCTCAAGTTCTTTCTGCGCTACCGACCCCTCATCCTGGACCAGTGGCAGCACGTGAGTACCCGACCCTGCCCTGCCCGGACCCTGAGTGCCTGCAGCCCCGCCACAGGCCACGGGAGAAACCTGTGTCCCCACTGGTAGCTGTTCTGGTGCAAAGCCTGCCTGCAGTCAGGGAGGCTTTCGGAGGGGAGAAGGCACCAGGCAGTCCTGGGAGGGTGGAGCTGAGGGAGGTGTCCTGATCTAAGGCCCTTGGGGGTTTGCAGTCACTCCCACTGGATGGGAGCACATCTGTCTTTGTGGCTCCCAGGGCCTGGGGAGAAATGCTGGAAGGGGAGTGGCAGGCAGAGCAGCCTCACTTCTGTCTCCTCACCTCTGGCTCTCAGCCCCACCAGGCATCTCTCTCTCACACTCGGGCCCAGCCTCCATGCCCGTGCTAGACCCAATGGCCAGGATGGCCCCGTCCTTAAGGACTCACAGATGGGCTCAAGGGGTCAGAATTGGGCAGTGGAGTCAAGTTTGGTTCAGGGTGTGAGTCAGGGCTCCAAAGTCAGTTCTAGCTTAGGGGTCAGCCTAAAGTTATAGGTCAGAAGGTGGCCCAGGCTGGGACCTGAGCAGTGGACAGGGGGCAGTGTGGGGTCAAGCCGCGGTCTGGGATGTTAATTAAGCTGTGACAGAGAGCTCTGGGGAGCAGACAAGGGTTTGGGGCAAACTTGAGGTTCTCTGTCCTTGGAGAGCCCTGGGTCCGCAGGGCTGTGGGTGCTCCATGTGGCCCGTGATGTCTGGGCTAGACTTGGGCTGGGAGGGTGCCTCATGAGCCAACCCAGGGTGGCACCTGGGGGTCAGCCTGTCCTCTGACGGCATCTACCAGGCTCCAGCTCCGTCTCTTCATACCCCCACAGCCCCAGCTAGCCTCTAAAGTACGTAATTCGATTCTGGGGCGCCTGTCCGGGTTGTAGGCCTGTCCCCCACAAAGGCTGCTCACACGCTCACATGTTCCCTGACAGAGTCCGGAGTCCCTCCCACCTGGCCAGCTGCCGGCGCCTAATGCATTGCTAATAACCAGGGTCTAGTTTCACAAGCCCCCTCCCCCGCTAACGAGCTACAGGCAGCAGCCCTGCGCGCGTCGCGGCACACACGCCTTGCAGTGGACCTGGCACACTGCCCACCACACACAGGAACATGCACACACACACAGGGCTCCCAGGAGGAACCATGCTCCATACATGCATGGGACTAACATGGCAATACCATGCACTGACCTCCACCGTGGGCAGAGCTGACCACCACCCTGAGGCAGGCAGAGCAAAGTATGTGGGGCTCTGCAGCGAGAATGTGCACGGCCCATGGCACGTGCTAGCCCTGTTCCGTGTCTCATTGGCATTGCAATTGGCCAGATTTATGGCTCTTTTGAACTTGAGTTTTGCTCTGAGCAGACTCGTCCCTGCTCTGATCTGCTCTCCCTGACTCGTCATCGTAAAGAAAGGCAGGTGTATAATTGGGGGTGAGGGGTGGGCTGTGGAGGGGAGAGCATATAAAAATATCATGTGGGTTTTCAGGAGGACATGAGAGGAACAGGCCAGGAATTACACAGGAAGGGGCACCACGAGGCCTGGTGGGGCCGTCTGCCTGTGGACAAGCGGGAGGCCAGTGCAGGGACTGGTGGTGAGCTGGTGGTGCTGGTCATGGTCTCTGGGGAACATGGGGAAACTCAGGGACCAGTTTCCTTCCCAGTGCCTCCAGCTCTGGCACTAGCGCAGCAGGGAGTCCTGGAGAGTGGATGGAGGACTCCGAGGTGAGGCCGAAGCCAGAGGCTAGGGAATCCCTGCCACCTGAGGAGCCATTCTCTCAAGGTGGTGGATTAAGGTACCCATGAAAACCTAGGGAGAAGGACTCAGGCCTAGCAGATGTGACTGCCAGAGGGTACTGGGCTTCCGGGACATATTCCTAAATGTAGGGCGCCCACCAGACGCCCACCAAGGAGGTGGTCATTTCGATTTGCTCCCATGGCTCTGTCCCTTTGGGGAAAGACAGACGTGGCTGTCAGGGAGACACACAAAGGTGGGGATCTGGTGGTCAAATCCTGTTAAGAGGGAGAAGGAGCTGAGGAGTTTGGGCGACTCAGCCAGAGGGAGCTTCGCAGAGTGAAAGGGGACCGGGAACCAGAGGTAGAACTGGAGCCCAGCTCTGGGAGAAGAGAGTCTGTGGGCCACCAATCTTCCAGGCCTGAGAGTAGGACTTACTAAGCCCAGGTCTGGGCCCAAAGTGGCTCTCACCCTGACCCTGACCTTTACCAGTACTTCTGCCTCAGGGCCATAGACTCAGGGGGCATTGGAGGGGCTTCCCACCCCATGCAGACCCAGTCCCATGCACACACACACACACACACACACACACACACACACACACACACATATTCATAGCCTGTCAGGTCAGGTAGCCCAGTCCCCTGTTTTTTGGGGTGGGTTGCAGGGGATCGGAACAGGGACCAAAAAAGCCCTGAGGCCAGACATGGCCCAGAGAAGCCCCCTCCTCCGCGCCCCCACTGGCTGCCCCTGTTTATGAGGCGGCTTAATGAGGCAGCGGGTGCCGCTGAGATGAACCAGAGCCCCGCCTGGGCCTGGGAGGGGCGCCGGACAGGCAGGCCGGCCTGGAGTTTTGGGGGGAGACCAGCAGGGTAAGGCCTGCGGGGGTGGGGTGGCGATGCCTCCAGGAGGAAATGGAGCAGCTGTTCTGCTGTCCTGCCCCCCATCCCAGGAGCTGCCCCCCACCCCTTTCTGCCTCAGGCAGGGCCATAACCACTCAGGCCTTCTTGTAGAGGAGGCCCAGCTGGGGCCAGACTTGGAGGGGTGGGCACCGCATACCTGGGGACCCAGACTCTGAGCGGGAACTCCTGATAACAAAGCTGGCTGAAGTCTGGTGCTTACCATGTGCCTGAGTCCTCATCACACTCCTGTGAGATAGGTCATTAACACCACACAACAGGTGAGGACCGCAAGGCTTGTGGAAGTCAAGTAACTGGGTCACCTAGCTAGTAGGGGGTGGAGCCTAGCTCCGGGTCTGTGTTTGTAACGTTCCCTCTGAACCCCTTCTGGGGGCCGAGGGCAGCACAATGACGTCCTCTCGCTCTGTTACTCTTGTCACCCCTGGGCTGGGACTGAGGTCAGGTCTCATGCCCAGGGGTTTTGACAGAGCTGGGATGGCAGCAGAGTCCAAACACTGAGCAAAGTTCTCCTCTTCTCCCCTAGGGGTGCTTCCCATCACCCTAGAGAGTTTCTTACTCTCCTTCAGGACCATCCTCCCTCCCTTGGGGGTCTCCTCCCTAAGATGTCTTTACCTTCCTGCAGGAAAGTTCTCAGTGTCCCCTCATGCCCCACCCCCCCAGAAGTTCTCGTTTCCCCCAGGGGTGTCTTCACTCTTCTCTCCCCAGAAGTGTTCTCCTTCCTCTGGGGATGCCTCACTCTCCTGACTCCCAGGGGCCCCCCACCCCCATGGTCTGGCTGTAGGTGGAGCTGTCCGACGGCACCACACACACCATCACAGACGCCTACCCTGGCAAGGAGTACATCATCCAGGTGGCGGCCAAGGACAATGATATCGGGACATGGAGTGACTGGAGCGTGGCTGCCCATGCCACCCCCTGGACTGAGGAGCCACGACACCTCACCACCGAGGCCCAGGCTCCAGGTGAGCCTGTCCCCGCCCCCTGTGCTTGCGGTCAGCCTACGCTGTTGCCTGGCTTTGTCCTGCTCCCTGCAGCTCCTCCTGGGGCTTGGACCCTCTGCCCCAGGGGTCTCCACACTCTGCAGCTGCCACACTCCCATTTGTCTGGCCCCTGCTATTCCTGGTCCTTGCTGTCTGGACATGCTTGGTAGAGGCCACTGGGTAGAGGGGTCATCTCTGAGCCGTGGGGGAACAGGACCTGCCTGAGGGTGGAGGCAGGGCACACTAGAGAGAGGAGGCAGGGGCTTTCCAATGGGGAGGCAGCACCGGTCTGACACAGGGAGCAGGAGCAGTGCTCCTCGTGAACCCCCAGGTCTGGGGGGGATTCCAGGTCTGCGGGGTATTCCAGCCCCGGCCCTGCCCTGAGTTTCCCCATGTTCCCCAGAGACCACGACCAGCACCACCAGCTCACTGGTTCCCCCGTCCACCACGAAGATCTGTGACCCCATGGAGCTGAGCAGCGGCGGAGGACCCTCAGCCCCCTTCTCGATCCTCGTCCCTGTCACTCTGGCCCTGGCTGCCGCTGCTGCCACCGCCAGCAGTTTCCTGATCTGGTAAGTCCAGTGAGGATGGGCCACAGAGGGGAGCCTGCGGGGACCCCCAGCCCACCCTCAGCCCTAACAGCGCCCTGCCTGTCTCCCCAGAGCCCGGCATCCCGTGAGGACGTGCCAGCGCACCTGCAGAGGAGCAGGAGGCCGGAGCTGAGCCCACAGACCCCGGTTTCTATTTTGCACACGGGCAGGAGGACCTTCTGCATTCTCTTCAGACACAATTTGTAGAGACCCCGGCGGGCCCGGGCCTGCCGCCCCCTAGTCCTGCCACACCACACCGGCCCTCCACCCTCCATAAGGAGAGGAGGACCTTGCAGCTAACCCACCCACCAAAGACCACCCCACCCCCACCTGCCCCCTTGGGCTGGACCCTCCAATGCCAGCGACTCCCAGGAGCCCTTGGGGGGGCCTGAGGGGAGCCCCTCACATCCACAGTTTTTCCTCCTGCCCCAGCCTCCTGTCTGTCCCAGGGTCTCCGTTGCCACCATCAGATTATAAGCTCCTGACACTGGGGGGACCCCAGCCATGCCCCTCCCCCCAGCACCCATACTTTTCAGTCCCCACCTCTGCTCCTGTTTTGTATGACCCCCCCTTTCCCTGCTCCTACACCACAGTATTTAATGCCCTGTCAGTCCTTTCTAGTCTGACTCAATGGTAACTTGCTGTATTTGAAATTTTTATAGATGTATATACAGGTGTGGGGAGTGGGGGGGTTCTCATTAAACGTCACCATTTCATGAGTCCTTGGAACAGACCTGCTTTGGGAGGGTGTCTCTCTTCCAAGGACCCCTCCTCTTTCAGGCTCAGAGGGGGAGAAGTTATCATGGAGAGAGACAACTCTCCATACAGGTGAGGGGAGGCGGTTCAGTGCTCAGGCTGTTGTGTCTGGGGGTGGGCTTCCTGCTTCTTGGGAGGGTAGGGCTCCCTGGAGGTCAGGGGCAGACCTGGGGGAGTGGGGTGTCCAGTGAGGCAGGTACCATTTGGGGGTTCATCCCTGTCGTTCAGGAGACAGTCCAGAGGTTCTAGCAGGTCAGGCTTGGGTCTCAAGCCAGGCCACAGGGCTCAGAGCGCAGGGCATCCTGGGCCTGGTGAGGCAGGAGGCTGCCTAAAGGAGGCCACTTGGAATGTGACTAGGGATCAGGCCTGTGCTTCAGGACTGGAAATGTGGGGTCCGAGGTTTGGCCCAGGGTTAGGTTACAGTGAGCACTCCGTGTGAGCAGGGGGGGGTGGAGCTTTGGTGTTACAGCATGCACAGTCCAACGCCACACCCTTCTAGCTCCCACATTGGGACTCCAGGGTCCCTTCAGTGTTCTCCCCAGATGAGGGGCCCCTGGCTGCCACGGACCGCTCAGGTCTAGCCCCCTTGTAGAAGCCTTCTCACGGTGCACCCGTAACTGAGAGTGCCCGAGGCTGGGACCAAGTCAACGGACACTGCCGGCTGAGGGTGGGGGAAAGTGTTAGCCCAAGCCTTGCTCTGCATGGCTGGAACAAGAAGAGAGAAGTGGAGTCAAGGCCATGGGCACACTGAGCTGGGTGCATACTCCCCACAGCAGGTACTGACACCGCTCCTCCACAAAGCCATCTGTCCCGTGTCCTTTTCCTCAGACCAGGGCCCCAAAACAGACATCCCTTCCTGGTCTCACCAGGCCTGCCCGGGATCGTGCTCTGGGAGGAGGATTTGCCATCCTCAGCACTGATGAGTCAGGCCTGGGCAGGATTTGGAGCTGGCTCTCGGGTAGGTCAGGACTGGAGGAGAAGGGTGTTCCAGGTGGGAGACCCCATGGAGAGCAAAGGCCTGACGTCAGGGCAGAAAGGCCTGTGGCTCTTCATGCTGAGTGGCCCCAGCTATGGGAGCACATGGCTCCTTGTTCACAGGAAGAGGCTTCCGAGGAGGACATCTGATGAGTGGCCATGGACCTACCTCTGCACCCTGGACTCCGGTTCTTCCTGTCTGGTCCCTGCCAGGTGTGGCTCAGACCTGAACAGGGACTATCAACTCTTGCCGAGGACATTGCATTCCTGGGATGGGTCTGAGCTTCCCCCTTCCCTGTCCTTGAGGCAGAGGGGCTGAAGTTAGGGGGTCTCTGGCCCATGCTGCCTTCCTGCCTTGGTCAACCCTGACCCACCAGCCGCCCACCCAGGGCTTGGGCATCAGCAATCTGGCCTCCATTAGCAACATGGGAAAGCAATTACGTGGGGCCTGGGGAGGAGGGGGAGGGGTGGGGGCCTGCTGGAGCCTTGGAAGCTGATGGAAAGGAGGACTAGGGCATCTCCCTGCCCCCCACCCCGAGAGAGAGACCCAGCCCCTTCCCAAGCCCCGAGGTGTCTGGAAGGGCAGTGTCACACCTCTAACTGGACTGGGTCTGGGTCTGGGCCTGGGCCTGGGCCCAAGTCTTCCCGCCTTGGGGGTCCTGGTCCTTGACCTCACAGAGGCTGCTCTGCTCACTTTGGGGGGCATGACTGCTTTCTGCTGCTGCCGCTGAGTGCTATTCCTCCATAGCCATTATATTTCCCATGATGGTTCTGGGGAGCTGGGGATAAGTATAGACATCACTTTTTGGAGCTAAGTCAGAATGTGGGGAATTAAAACACTGCTGAGGGGACTGCTAGGGGAGGGTTGGATCCCAGGCCCAACGTGCACAGCAGCTCTGCCTCAGCTCACTAGTGTTCTCTGGTGCTCTGGGATGGGGCTCCGCACTCTGCGCCATTCCTGTAATGCTAACTTGTCTCTGACCCTGCCCTCTTCGCACTGAACCCACCCCTCTCACTGTCTCTGTCTCCCATTCCTCTCCAAATATGTCTGTATCCCAGCCCCTATTCTTGCGTTTCTCTCCTCATGTCCCTGTCTCATCTCTCTCAATCTCTCTCTCTCTGTCTTCAGCTCCTACCTCTGCCGCCCTCTTTGTCTCTCCAGCCATCTCTGTATCTCCATCCCTGTCTGCCTCTGTCTCTCCGTCTTCCCTTATTCTCCCAGTCTGCCTGTCTCCCCATCTCAGAATCTCTTCTCTTGCTGTGTCCATCTCCGTCTCCGTCTCCATCTCCGTGCCTGTTCCCTGACTCTGTCTTCCCGCCCTCCCTTTGCCTCCCTCCTCATGTCCCTGTGCTGGCCCAGAACCCAGCCTGTGGCCGCTGCGCCTCGCTGACCCGCGCCGGGGGCTACCCTGGCTTCTGCTGCCCCCTCTCGGCCACCTGCCTGCCCTTCATTCCTGCTGCCGGGCAGGTGGCTAGCCCCACACGCGTCCCACATCTGCCTTCCAGCAGCCAGCCAGGATCGAGGGAGGTGGCCAGGAAACACTAGGCAGGAATCCCTCCTGAGTATAGCCCCCGGCCCTGAGAACACCCCAGAGCTAGTGAGCTCACTCCCTCCCTGGGCTGGGACTCTGAGGAAGTTCAGTCTCACATGGAGAGAACAGAATGTTTGGCTCCAGTCCACAGCTCTGCACCCTGCACCTGTGTGCCTTTATGTTTTGAAGCCCACATGTTCACTATGCCCACAGCCCTGAGCTACTGAACCTGACCCTCGGAGAATAGCACCTGTCTGGGGGTGCAGGGCTAAAGCCCTGGGGGCAAAAAGGGCTGGGGTGTAATCTTTACACCCTTCACTCTCCTTGAGAAGGGCAGAGGGGGAAGGAGATCTGATGAGGGGAGTCTGATGGAGCCAGCCTGAGGAGAGAGGCTGGAGGGGGCCGCATTTGACAGGGCCACTCTGACGGGGAAGACGAGCGTGCAGGTGAGTGGGCCTGAGAAGGCCTGTGTGCTGTGTCTGCTCCGAAGGGAGGCCAGTCCAGGACATGCTGCTGAAGAGGTCATGTTTGGGAGGGCCAGTCTGAGGGGTGGGCTGATCTGGAGAGGGTCTGAAGGATCTAGGCTGAGGAGACTACTCTGAAGGCACATGGGTTTGAGAATAGAAGCACCAACTAGTCCTAGCTTGCCTGGGTCTTGCTCAGTTTTAGCATTGAATACCTCAAGTCTTGGGAGACCCGTCAGTCCCAAGCAAACTGAGACAGTTGGTCATCCTATTGGAGAGGGCCTTGCCTAACAGCACCAGTGTGATGGGGGAGGCTGCTCTGTGAGTAGAGCCAGGTGGGGCTGGTCTGACCATGCAGGTCTGAGGGAAGCGGCTGTGCAGGGGTAGAAGCTTCTTTGGGCAGGAATCAGGCCCAGAAGGGGGTGAATAGCTAGAGTCCTTCCAGAAGGGCAGGGGCTTAGGGAGTGGCCACCAGGGGGCAGGGCAAGCCCTTAGGAGAACCAGAGGCAAGGGCCCCAGAGGAGGAGCCAGCCTGGGTGCAAAGTGTGCCTGCAACAGTGCGTCTCCCTGTGCCACCACATGCTGGTTTGTGGTGGCAGTGCGCAACCGTGTAACTATGTTTTTGAGTGGCTAGGTGACCAGGGGCACATCCATGGTGTGTTAGTATGCAGCCTGCAATGGAGAGTATAACCTAATGAGGTCACGGCTGAGGTCACAAGTCATTACCTGTGGCTATGTTACCTTAGGGCACCAGGACAGGAGGGCAGTGCCACTGAGCAGTCAAAGGAGGTTCCCTGGGAAGGGCCGAGATGGGGAGGAGAGACAGGATCTAGACTTTCCTACCTGTGCCTGTCTCCAGGCACAAGAGCTAAGTGCTTGGCTTGCACCTAGGGACGGCCCCCAGGCCAGCCCACATACCCAGGGCCTGCCTTCCCTCCTCTCCTGCCCCCTTCAGCTGGCACTCCTCCAGGCAAACACCACCCCTCCCCCCACTCTGCCTCCATCCCCTATCATTGTTCCCCTATCGTTGTTCCCCTATCATTGTTCCTCTCTCTTCTACTTCTGCACCTTGGTTCCCGCTGTGCCCTGCCCGATGCTCTCCTGTGAATCATCTGCAGTCCTTCGGACGCCACCTTCCCCTCTCATTCCCTCTTTACTATGGACTGAACACCCACCATGCCCTGAGGCCTGATCTTGTGGGCCTCTCTCTCCCCAGGGACGTGAAAGGGCTGGGGCCTGGGAGCTGCTAAGGTTTACTCTGAGGAGGGTCTGAGGGAGACACGTGGACCAGGCGAGGCGAGGGGTCCTTGGGTGAGGATAGCAAAGTGAAGCCAACGCAGACGCACTCCACCCCATTCTACTCCCCAACCCACTCACAAAATGAACAAAAGCCAAACAAAACAAAAATGCTGCTACAAACTCAAGTGCACCCAAACAAGGAGATTCTTTTCCATATCACCTTAAACGTGTGACAGCCAAGGAAAGTGACAGAAGATTCTGGTGCAGTGAGGGAGCGGTGTATGCCTCACCTCATGCCCCAAAGTAGCACTGAGAGAAGATGACTCAACAAAACACCAGAAATTCTCACTGTTATCCTTTAATGTGAGGGAAGTGGACTGTGTGGTGAATAAGTAGACTTAGGAAAAATCCAGAAAAAAACCTATGTAAGTAGAAGCCCCTGTGTTCCTTCGTAAGACCCCGGGACAGACCAGAAGAGCTGCTGTGGCCTGGCATCCCCCAGCACATGGAGCTGGGGGGTGGGCAGCTGAGCCTACAGGGTGGGATGTGCCCTCACCCCAGCTGGGGCGAGATAGCCAACAGGGCCCCAGAGAAGACACAGAACTCAGGCTCCAGCCAAGCCACCCTCAGGCCACAGAAATAGGGGATGGGTTGAAAGCAATAGCCAGCTTTCAAACCACAGCTC
The DNA here is from genome assembly GCA_004024845.1 of Tonatia bakeri. Lineage (NCBI taxonomy): Eukaryota > Metazoa > Chordata > Mammalia > Chiroptera > Phyllostomidae > Tonatia > Tonatia bakeri. Next base: position 279,801 of record PVIA01000942.1, on the reverse strand, counting down.
CCAGGGAAAGATAAACTGGGCCAGAGGATATGAGAAGGAGCTCAAGGACCTACATTTCAGAGCGAGAAGAGGTCTGCCAAAGTGAGCCATGGTGGAAGGTTATAAGAGGAAAGGAAGGCTATGGCCTTTAGCCATACAAACCACAACTACCATATGGGTAAGAAGGAAGACAACAGGGAAAGCATGAAGGAAGGGAAGGAGGGGTGGAGGTAGGAGAGTGGGAAGGAAGGAGGGGGAAAGGATTGGAGAGAGGGAGTGGGGAGAGAGGGAGGGAGGGAAAAGGAACAAGGAAGACTGAATAAAAAAAAAATAGATCTCTCTGGCTGGTGTGGCTCAGTGGATTGAGTGCTGGCTTGTGAACCACAAGATCGCTGGTTTGATTCCAGTCCGGGCACATGCCTGGGTTGTGGGCCAGGTCCCCAGGCCTGCACCCCAGGGGCTTGTGAGAGGCAACCAATTCATGTAACTGTCACACACTGATATTTCTCTCCCTCTCTTTCTTCCTCCCTTCTCCTCTCTCTAAAAAGAAATAAAATATGTCTTTAAAAAAATAGATGAAAAACCCAATCTGGAAGAAAACTCACCAAAGGAATAAAAGCAGATTCCTGGAAAGTTCTTCCTGTTGTAGAGGGCTTTAACTATACTATGAAATCAATAGAATAAGAACGCAAAGGCAAGATGATAAAACAGGATGAGATAAAAAGAGAGTTTATAGAACCATGGAAAAACAATAAAGGACAAAAACAACACCATTACAGATGTAACAAATAAAGCAGAAAGAGCAAAAACACAGGTACAGCTGAAAATCGAGATAATGAATGTTGTACAGGAAAAGTCTGTGATACTGAGAGGAAATGTGATTGGCAAGATAACAATATTAAAGCAACCAGAGCGAAGTTAATAGGACAGAGATAAGCTACCATAAGCGTAATTATTGGCAACCCTAAAGTAGAGATTCTAAAAATGGAACGGAAAAAGGTATTAAGGTATGAAATACAGAAAAGCTTTCCCTAAAATGAAGAACTGAATAATCAGGTTGAAAGTGCATACCACATACTAAAAAAATTAATGCAGCATAATTGGCATTAAGACACACTGATTTAGTTAGCAGACTTTGAGGATAAAATAGGAATACTTTAAGAACCTAGGCATAAAAGCAAGTCACATAGCAGGGCAAATTCAATCTGATCTCAGATTTTTCCAAGGTAACATTCCACAAAGATAATGAAGAATATCTTTCTATTTACTTATCCATCTATTTATTTTGGCTTAAGGCAAATCACTTTACCTCCTGAGCCTCAGATTCCTAATCTTCATTCTGGGGATAACATGATTTACATTTAGAGGACATTTTTTAGATGGTGAGGTAATACTGTATCCCTCTGTGTGGTAGGCTAAATAGTGGCCCCCAAATATGTCAGCATCTTAATTCCCAGAACCTGTGAATGTTAATTAAAAATGGCAAAGGGATCTTGCAGCTTGATTCAGTTAAGGGTCGTGACATGGGAAGATTAGCCTGAATTATCAGGCGATCCCAATGTAATCATAATCATCCTAATAGACACGAAGCAGGAGGAGGTGATGGATTGATGGGAGCAGGGATTGGAAGGTGGAGGAAGGCGTCAACAAGCCAAGGAATACAGGCAGCTGCTAGAAGCTGAAAAGGCAAGAAAATTAACTCTCGACTCCGAGCCCCCAGAAGAAACCAGCCTTGCCCGCACTTTAACTCTTGAGCCCAATGAAACTGATTTCAGACCTCTGACGTTCAGGCCTTATGAGAAGAAATCTGTGTTGTCTGAAGCCATTAAATGTAGGCTAACTTGTTAGAACAGCCACAGGAAACTAATATCACACATTCCTATGAGCCGTTGCTGTTCCCTTGGTCGAAGTTGACCTCCCCATCCATCTCTTTCATCCGAAGTCCTACTTGTTCAATATCTGTTTCGAGTTTCCCTGACATCACCTGCCTTCCACTGCTGCCCAGAGGCGGGCAGTGCGTCGCCATCACAGCACCCGCCGCTCTGTGTTACAGCTGCTTGTAGACAGGTCTCCTGTCTGCCTGCCCAGCCCAGCAGCGGACCCGGCTTGTCGACCAGTAAATGAACAGATGAATAAATGAGGGCGCAGTGCGCAGTTGAAATAACTGTTACTCTCTTTCCTTCGTGTCAGGCTCTCCCCCTTCCCTCTCTCTCTGTCTCTCCAGCCTGTCCTCCACATACACACACTCCCCAGTCTCAGGAAACTGACCTGTGTCCTTATCTCTGACTTCTTTCTTCAGTCATTGGGCCAAAGCATTCCCTGTTGTGTGAGTCTGTCCGTAGGTTTACGTGTGTGTGTTATGGAGAACTGTGAATTTTGTATGTATTTTCCTGGATATGTAGTGAGCTTGAGACACGTGTATCTCGGTTTGAGTGAGTGTTCATGAGCATGACTGTGTCCGTGGGTAGGCTGGTTATTCCTGTATACATGTGCCTTTGTTTGTATGTATGTGTGTCTCTGCTTTGGGACGTGTGTGTCTGTGTGGTAGTGTGTGTCTGTGTATTCGGGGAAGGATATATTTTGATTTCTGCCCCCAAGGGGTCGGACTGCCTGAGGCAGGAGGTGGTGTGCCGGGATAACTTCCTGCCACAGTGCTCCCTTTCCTGTCTCACGGCGGGGCAGGGGGGCGGGGTGGGGCGGGGCCATTTTTCCCTCCCTGTCTCTTGGGATGAGGATCTCAGCCCCAAGGCAGAGTCAACCCCAGACATATTCCTGACTCTGGCCTCGTAGAAGCCTAAGCTTTTTGAGGTGATTATGCTAAGGACAGAGGGCAGGGGCAAAGCAATCCAGAGAGTACCCCCAAATGAAGAGAGGGTCTGTGTTTGCAGGGACAGGTGAGACAGACACTCCCTACCGATGCCCTAGGAGCGGGGGCAGCGTGGGCTTGGGAACGAAGAATCCTGCACACTGAACTCCCAGTCTGGGCATCTTGGCAGAGACCATGGGAATCACAGCATAAAATAACCTCTGCACAGTTGGGGAGGGTGGGGTGAGGAGGAGCTCACAAAATGACCTTCCTACCGGCTGCAGGAGCTGGCACCTAGGGGAGGAATTACACTTAGTTTTGTTTTGCTTTCCTATGTTAACCATTTTTAAGTGCACAGTTCTATGGTATAAAGTATATTCACATTGTTGTACAATATATACTTATTTAGCACATATATTTAGTTTTTATAAAATAGGGAAACATTACCAATTTTGCTCAACTCAGCACACCCACCCCTGGGCTCAGTGTCACAGGAAAAACACCCACCAAGGGTTGGGGGGACCACTGTGGAGAGGCAGAAGACACCTGCTGCCCCTGGGGGTAGAGCAGAGGAAGGACAGGAGGGAAAAGCAGGAATGGTGAGGACTTTCCAGGGTCTGTCTTGTAGAGGGGCTGCAGAGGAGTGGGGCCAGGTAGTCTGGGCTTTGAAAGCCAGAGGCTTCTGCCAAGTGTCAGGGGCCCCTCGTTGCTGGGGCCCCTCATTGCTGGGGCCGCAGGGTCAAGTTTGTGTTTGGGAAAGACTGTTCTGGGGGCCACACAGAAGAGGGGAAGGAGGGAAGAGAATGTGGAACCCTTGTTGGCTGACCAAATGAGCAGGCCTGAGTGAGGTACTTTGAATGAATGGCGTGGGAGACCTGAGAGCAGGTAGGAGAACTAGGGCCGGAACAGGGAAAATGGTGCTTTTTCGAGCACATAGTCACCAAGTCTTAATGAACGTGGGGTGAGAAGGGGAGGGAGAGAGAAGAGACTCATACAAGCCCTGTTGACTGAGAGATGGTAGGACTGTTTATTGATCTAGTTAGCATAGGAGATGCACAGGCTTTGACAATAACCATGGCTCAGACGTCCAATCACTTGCCTACAGTCACAGAGCAAGTAAGGGGCAGATGATCTCAGAGGTAGACATGTCAGGTGCAAGGCTTGGGAGACCTCTTGGTGGAAGGCATCTAGTCGGTAGTTAAAAGAATGGACACTGAGGTCAGACGAACCTGGGCTCCTGTTGACCTTGCACAAGTTGATTAATCTAAGGTTTAGTTTCCTTAAATGAAATATGGGAAGACAGTACCTAACTCATGGGGTTATTGTAAGGATTTAATGAAATGATGTACATAAAGAAATTAGCACGGTGCCTGCCATGTTGTAAACACACCATAAATCTTAGCTCTTTTAATAACTATAGCAGCAGCAGCAGCAGCAGCAAAAACAAATACCAGTCTGGGACTTGGGAGTGAGGTCTGGGTTGGTGTTACTGGATTGTCAGCATAGAAGTGGGCACTGCAGCCACAATGCAGAGGAGATCACTTCAGGAGAAGAGAGAAGAGAGCGGGTGCAGAGAGCACAGTTAGCAAAGAAGCTGAGGAGGGACCGGAGAGGTGAGGGAGACAGACGGCACGCTTCAGTTAAGGGCGATGCAGCCAATTTGGGTTTAAATCCAGACCATATCATGGCTGCTATGGGCACCATAGAATAACGTCTTGATTGCCTTGAGCTCAGATGCCTTCATCTGTTCCGTGGACCTTTCTTACATGCAAGTGAGGGGTATCTATGATGACGTAAAGCTCTGGCAGAGTCTAGGCAGTTAATAAATAATAGTTGTTTTAGAAGGAGAAATAATGTTCCCAGAGAGGGTGAAAAACAAGGGAAGACAGAGTTTCAAAAGGGATCAACAGCTTCAATGCTGCCCAGATGTCAACAAAGATAAGGACTAACAAGTATTCATTAGATGTGACAAGGAGGTGGAAGTGACCTTGTTGATCCAGCTTCAGGGTTAGAGCAGAAGGTGGGGACAGTGGCTGAGGAGCAAAGGGAAGTGAGGAAGTGCAGCTGAGAAAGGAGGTGACCGCTTGGCAGGGGTGACGAGGAGTAAGTAAGTGGGTCCCGGTCAGGGACAGGCACAGCTTTGAGACGGGGAAATGGAAGCACATGGCAAGTTCGCTTGTGCCAGAGTGTAGCTGCTTTGTGTCCGCCTGCCCCCACCTGCCAAGGACTGGTTCCAGCCCTCGGACTCTTTGTTCTCCACACAAGGCCTTTCTGTCTAGGTGGAGACCGCGGTGCAGTCTCTCTCTGCCCTACTTTCCAGTGTGGCCTGGGCAAAGCTGAAATGGTTCATACCTTCTGCCAGGGCCTTAGTTTTCATCCCTGTCCCTGCCTGCCTACATCTACACAGACCAGGGGAGATGGACAGTAGTAATAAGAGGAACTATCAATTATATTCCTTTCTCCTGGTTCCTTCCCACCAGTATTTAAATTTCTCACCCACATGTAAAACAGGCCCAGAACTGATGGGTTTCTTCCCACTAGTACTTAAACATGCCCACATAAGAAACATAAGAAATTTTTAGAAATGAAAAACTTCCTGTGATCCTTCCATATCTATTCTCCTTCCTCCTAATTTTTATAGTCAATCATCTTGAAAGAATTATTTATACTGCATCTACTTCTTATTCTTGAAACCACTAAAATCTCGCATCTACCACATACCCATCTCCTCTGCCCACTGCAACTACTTCCCAAGATAATCAACAACCTCTGTTCTTAAGTCCAGTGGTCCCTTTTATAGAAACTACTGGGACTCTCTTTAACATTTTGGATTGCTGACCCCTCCCCCCTTGAACCTCTGTCCTTTGACTGTCCTGAAATTATGTTCCATCCTGGTTTTCCTTCTACCTCTCTGACGCCTTCTTTCCTGTTTTCTTTGCAGATTTATCTTTTCCCCTGCATCCATGTTTTGTTTGAATTGCCCTCCCTTCCGGTAGGAACTACTTTTCATTCACAGGGTTATCACAGGAGCCACCAGCTTACCACCCTTCCTCCCAACATGGATCATTGGTGCAGGGAATGGCATCTAACCAGAGTCAGGCTGATGAGTGCAAGTCCCTAGGAATTTTGGAACTGAAACTGAGGATAAGCCAGAACTAGAACTGAAAGAGATGAGCCAACATCTTTTTGGGTCCTTGGATTTAAGCTATCAAGTTCAGAATTGTCAGAAACTGGGTTTATTAATTGATGGACTGGAGAAGCATAGGAAGCTTGCCTGGAGAGGGGAAAAAAGGAGAGAAAGGAGGCAGGGTAGGGGCAACAAGCAGAGCTTCCCAATTCCTCTGACTCTTCCAGTGTATCTTCATCCCAGCTGCTAGAGCCCCTCAGCTTTCTAATCAGGCCAGCAGCATTAGAGAACGGCCAACAATATACTCAGCTTCTGCAGTTCAGCAAGGGATCTAGCAGTCTGAGGTCAAAACTGAAACACATTTCCTTATCCAAGTTAAATACTTACTCTATTGTCTCCTAATGCTTGCAGACCACCCATTTGGATGTCCCTACCCTGCCAGGCTTCCCTATCCTCCCTTCATAAAGTGAGTTGACTGGAACTCAAGTGGGGCAAGGTCAGCATTCTGGAGCAGGCTGAAGAAAAGCTTCCAGCCCTGTCACTCCAGCCAATGATGCCCCGTGAAGCCAGAAGGCATAGTCAGAGGCATTGAAAGAACCCCTAGACATAGTGCTAAAAAAGAGAAATCACTGCTCCAAGACCTTGGACAGGCCCTGTATCTTCTTGGCACACCTGGAGATTCAGAGAGCATGGTTCTACAAAATTCTGGTATTGATTATGGTAGTAGAAATATGTTGTATTCATGGATGTCCTTCATCTTTTAAATTCTCATTTTAAAATCCAGCCTCTTCAGTACAGAAGTCAGAACTAAAATTCCCAGCATCCCTTGCAGCTTGTTTACTGTCATGCTCCTTTCCCTGTGTGAAACTTGGATGCGTAAATGAGGAATATGAGTGAGGTCAATTTCACCAAATTTCTCCAGTGTTTCTGGTTCTTCTGTCCTTCTGAGGACCAGGAGAACTACACTTCCTTGTCCCTTCATGTTAGGTGTGGCCACGAGATTTTTGATCAATGCAATATAAACAGAAGCCAGTTTTTCCTCCCTCTCTTCTGTCCCAGCAAACTCTGAGGGTTTATAGTAAGGAGACGGGATCATCATAAGATGGTGGAGTCTCCAACAGCCAATATCCCTGAGTGACCACAGTGAGCAAGAAAGACTCCTCTTCCCCCCCTCATTCTTTTGGAACTATAGCATGAGCAAGAAATACATCTTTGTTGTTTTAAACCAGTAAGATCTGTAACTGCTGTGTTACCTAGCTCATCCTGACTGATACAGAGGAAGCAGGTTAGACATAGGGCTTTGATTTATGCTCTTGCTGGTAAGTACCACAAGTGCCCAGCTGTTGTGTATGGTAGTTAGTGGTGACAGTGGTGGATTCCCAGCAGTTGCAATGTTGAGTTCCTACCACGGAAGTGCCGTGGAGCTTGTAAAGTTGGCAGTCAAACTGAACTCCTGGTGCTTAGTATTTGGAATGGCAGTAGTGTGGTTTCCTCATCAGGTTGTGTGGTATGGTTTGGGTATTATTCCTAGAAACAGCCTCAAGTCCATTTCCCCAGCCCTCCTAATAATTCTGAACTAAATACTATCTTTTAAGCAAATCCCTTTTATGCTTCGACTACCCAAAGTGGATTCTATTAATTGTGGAAAAGGACTCTGACTGACAAAATTACTATATTTAATAAATCTAATGTTCCATCAATTATAAGAGGCGAGTTATTTTATGAACTACTAAGAAAAAACAGGCAGAAAAACTATTACATGTCATTAACTGAAAGACATCTTCTGATTTCAGAGTTGTTTAAACTAGAAAAACATGTGCTTTAGGATCAATGAAATACGTTTTTAGCAAAAAGAATTCTCCCCCAGATGAAACTGACAGACAGCTGATTGTGGTTGTAAAAAGAACTGTATCATCTGGGAGGAAAAATAAAACCGCGCCCAACCCTCATAAATGCAGAAATCTACGTTTGCTCAATCCCAGAACAGCCCCTACGACACCACCGGGAAGTGTAGTACTAATCAGTACGGTGCCCCACAGAGAAATCCTTCATAATGGTGCTCTCAACACTGGATGAGGATCTCATCCTTGTGGGGCAAGACCTTGGGGCAGCCTATCAGGAACCCCGTAGCCAAAGAAGTATGTCAGCAAACAGATGCTACGAGATTTCCTAGTCCCATCATTTTCATTGTTACTTGTGGCCAAAAATTTATAAATGATGCTTAGGATTACTGACCACCATACAGTGCTTTCTTTTTACATCATTTTATTCTCTATTTTCTTCCATCTCTAAGTATTAGAAGGTTTGGGGCTTCTGCAGGGGGTGTTATGGATAGTTCACAGGCAGTTTAAGCAAAGGTAATAGGATTATTAGAAACCATGTTCGCATCTTTCAGAGACCTGCCAATAACTAAAACACAAAGGGACATTCCCCAGAGAAGCTGTATTTGAAGAACAGTGGTCCTGTGAGATAAACTCCGGAAACAACAGCTAAATGTCTGTCACTGAGCTTCCCTCCTTCCGAAATGAGGTGAACTTACTGGCATATGCGTGTGGGATGGTTGGATTATGTAGGTGAGAGCGTTTTTGGAATCATATATAGGAAAACAATGTGTGCTGGGCAAAGGGTGAACTACAGGGAACACCTGCCACTCTGCTTTTTCAGGATCTCTCTTCTCCTGGGAACCCCACCCCCATCCCAATGTCCATGGGGTTATCTTTGGACCATGTTGGGCAATTTGATCCTCATTCATTCCTTGACCACAGTTGATTGGTCCCAAGTTAAGCATCTTATTGAGCTGAGCCAATCAGAGTACTTTCTGATAATTTGCAAAATGCAACCAAGAAAAGCCAGTGTCTGGTTGGCCACCCCAACAATAAGATTTTAAGCTTTGGGATCATCTGAAGTCAAGATTTCCAGCATGTGGACCAGAAGAGCACTGGGGGGTGGGGGGCGGGGATACAGGGCCTGGGTTGGGGGAGGGGAGGGAAATGAAGGAGACAAAATAATAGAGATGGCAAGTGGAGAGAAAAACTAACACCTTTTGAATCTATTAGTTCCAGTTGTTCCCGAGGCATCCCTGTCTTTAGGGTTCATTATCTGATTATAAATGTATCCTTTTTGCTTAAACCAGTTCTTGCTTTTCCTGGGTGAGCTCATCCACTTTTCTGATTTGACTACTGTTTGATGTTAACTCACAAAATGTTATCCTCATCCTGGACCTCCCTCCTAAACTTCAGACTTATTTATTCAACTGTCTATTGGACATCCCAACTTGGGTGTCCATGGTACCTCAAATTCATCATATCCAAAACTGAACTCATCTTTCCCTCAGCTCCAGCCCCCTGATGAAACTCACCCCTTCTCATGTGTTCCCTGTCTCAGTAAAAGGCATGACAGTACTCCTAGTCATCAATCTGGGAGTTATCCAAAATTTTCTCTTCCTCTTACCCCACTATCCGTAGGTCTAGCTCTCTAAGTCCTGCCAATTGTAAATCCCAAATGTCCTCAATGCTCTCCTGTTCCCTCCACTCCTGCTCCCCTACATCATTTCAGTCCCTGTCATTACTCCTTGTGTTCACTCAAATGCTTTCAATCCCTCCTTCCCCCCAGCAGTTCAAATCATTCTTCCAATTTCTGGATATTATCACATTATTCCTCTGCTCAAAATTCTTCAGTGGCTCCCCACTGTTTCCCGGATAAAATCTGAGCTCCTGCAACTAGGTCGCAAACTCACTCACAATGCACTCAGATGTACAGTGATACAAGTCTCCTCTGTTTCCTAGAACTGATTTGATCTTGCTGACAAGGGCTCCACCCTGCTGGGTAACAGGGGCAGAGGAACTAAAATTAATCCACTCGGGTGAACTCAGTAGGGTCCAAAAGTTTTTTTTAGACAGTCTCTAAGTAATTCAGAAGGTTTGGATGACTCTGTTTTTCTGATTATTTTACCCTTCCCTTTCTCATTTTCCAGACAGCATTTGGATTTATAGAGATCTTATGTGAATTTCATGGCATTGGGGGGAGGGGTCCCTTAGCCATGTAGTCCTTGGGGTTGTGTCAGTTGGCATTTACTGAAATGTGGTTAGTCTGGTGTAAGTGAATTAGTGAATTACAACCCTGAGAGGTAGCTGTTAGTATAATCATTTTACAGATCAGGAAGCTAGAAGAGATTAATAACTTGCCCAAAGTTACAAAGTTAGGTAAGTGGCAGAACCAGGAACCAAAACCACTCCGAATCTGGTAGGCACTTGGAACTTAGTTTAGAATTCCAAAGATACGTTAAGGCCGGGTCCTGACTGGTGTGGCTCTGGAGGGTTGCTGGTTCCCATTAGGGCTCAAGCCTGGTTTCGGGCCAGGTTCCCTGGTGAGGGCATGCTAGAGGCAACCAATCCATGTTTCCCTCGCACATTGATGTGTCTCTCCTTTTTCCTCCCTTTCTTCCCCTCTCTCTAAATGTAAATAAAATCTTTAAAAATAAAGTTAAGGCTGGATTTGGGAGCATTGTTTTCATGGTACAGCTTCAGGGATGTGTGCATCCATGGAGAACATGTAGAATGTGGTGAGCAGAGGGTCCAGTTCGAGACACTTAGGAATATGAGGTAGGGTAGGAAGGCCTACCTGATGGCCCCTGCCCAAGCTAATCTTCCCTTTGGGAGAGCTTCTAGGATGGAGTCATGCCTATTCCAGCCGGGACTGAGCCATCCTTCAGGGTACCCTATTCTTCTTTGCCCCAGGCTCGCCCACGGCAGCATAAAGCACAAACCTCGACCAATAAACACTGGGCGGGACTTCAGTAAATGTGTCCAAAGAACTTGTGTTGGCAAAGCTGCTCACACCTTCTGGGGCCAGGGAATGTAAAGCCAACTACAGACCCTCTCTAGGGTAGAAGCAGACTCCACACCCAGGTGGGAGTGGACGTGAGGGAGTACAGGGAATCTTCAAGATGAAGAGGTTGTCTGTTCACAAATGTAGGGATGCAGAGACCGCTACCAAACGTGGAGAAGCTGTCCCCTCAGATATGGGGGTATAAAGGCTTTGGCCTTTCTCAGATGCTGAGTGTGTAGCTATCTCAGGTGTGAAAGATGTAAGAAAGCCGGGCAAGTAGATGGCCCTCACTGCCCCGCCCCCTTCCCCTTGGGCAATCATCTAAACGGAATAGCCCCAGCAGCTCTCCTGCCACCCCTCCCACGCCTGCACAAGGGGCGGGCCAGTCCCCACCCAGCACACGACCAATGGCACATGAGCCTGGAGCAGCCAGCCAATTGAATGGCGGTAGCGGCGTGGGGGATGGCTCCGCCCCTAACAGGCAGCCGGCAGCCGACTGCCGGGGAGGCGGGACTATTCGCTGTTTTTGCTGTCCCCCGAACCTGGCCGAGTCCAGCCGAACGCAGCCGAGCCCAGCCGAACTGCACGCCCGGGCCGTCGCCGCGGCCGCCCGAGCGCCGCCTAGCAAGTGAGCGAGCGGCCGCGGCCGCGGAGGAGGCGCCGCCCCAGGGAGAGGAGGTGCCCGCTCGCCGCAGACCGCCCGCGGCAGAGGCCGCCCCGGTCGCGCCGCGGCGGGAGCGGCCGGCGGAGGCTGCGCGGCAGAGGGGGAGGGCCAGGGGAGGGGACGTCGCCCCGGCCCGCCTCCCGCGCCCCCCGCCCGCAGGCTTCCGAGCCTCAGTCGGCGCCCAGTATCTCGCTGTCCTGGACCCTCTGGCGGGCGTGCACCGGGCTCAACTCAGGTAAGGGCGCCCTTCTCCCACGGACACGGGGGCCGGGAATCAGCGAGACCCAGATACGGAGATAAAAAGACACACACGGAGACACCACCGGGCGAAAGAGACAGACACAAAGACAGACACAAAAGAGACGCACAGATCCAGAGACAGACCCCACGGAGAAAGGAAGAGAGACACGTCTATGGGGACAGAGGGACACACAGCCATGAAGAAAGAGGGAGAGACACTAGAGACCCAAATGCCCAGAGACAAGGAGAAAGACAGAGACTGATAGAGATATACAAAGAGACAGACTGGGAGAGAAAGGAGACATACAACAGAAACATTCAGAGATGGGGACACACAGACAGCTACACAAATATAGAGGGTATATAGAGGCAGATGCACACATCAGTCAAGGAAACTGAGAGACAGGCAGACATGCACCTGACCTGGAGAGACAGTCCCACAGAGAGGTCACACCTAGGTGCACAGCCTTGGATACACAGACCCACACATGCCTGCCAGGGCCTCCACAAAGTTCCCTCTGTGTGAGCTGGCCTCGCTGGAGATCTCCTGGGCTGGCTGGCTGAAGTCCGGAGAGGGGGGAGGCGCCCAGGCCACATTGAAACTGTTCACAATCCGGTCCTCCAAGGTCTTGGGCTCCCTGGGTCCCACCCACTCCTGGAGTGCTCTAGAGGGCTGGAAGCTGGGTGGGCAGGGCCAGAACATGCCCACCTGTTCTAAGGAGAATGAAATATACACTGCCTACTCCAGCTTCCCCACTGTGGCTCTACACCCCCTCCAGGTGTCCAGAGCGAGGCCTGAGAATGGGGTGTTGGCTCTGTGGAGGATTTTGGCCTGCTGGGCTCTGCCAGAGAGCCTGAGATGTGGGAGGGGGCTCTCTTCTCTCCTTCTCTCTTCCTAGGTCTTACCCCATCCCTTCTCCTCACCACCCTTTCCTTTACTCTGTACCTCCCACAGGCTCAGGACTGCAGGTGGACATCTCTACTGCCCAGGAATCATTGAGTGTGCAGACAGGACAACCTCCTCAGAAGGCCAGCTATACCGGAGTCCTGTCTCGGCATGGGCCTTGCCATTGAGGCACCCCCACTGTCGACCCTGCTGCCTGTGCTGGTCTGAGGGTGCGGCCCGTCATGGGGGCAGCCATCTCCCAGGGCGCCCTCATCGCCATCGTCTGCAACGGCCTAGTAGGCTTCTTGCTGCTGCTGCTGTGGGTCATTCTCTGCTGGGCCTGCCACTCCCGTTCCGCAGACATTGACTCACTCTCTGAATCCAGTCCCAACTCCAGCCCTGGCCCCTGCCCTGAGAAGGCGCCCCCGCCCCAGAAGCCCAGCCATGAAGGCAGCTACCTACTGCAGCCTTGAAGGCCTGTGGCCTAGCCTAGAGTCTGGGACCTAAGTCCACTTCATCTAGAGCCTGGGCTCCAGAACTCAGAGTCCAGCCTGTCTGGAGCTGGACCCAGCAGGCCAGAGTCTAGCCAGCCTGGGTAGACTGGCTCTGGTGAGGCTCTGGTGGCCCTGGGTAGGCAGGCCCGGGGTGGGGGTTTATGAGTTGGTGCTAGGGCCTGGGCCTTCTGGACTCTGCTCCATCCCAAGGGCCAGGGGCTGGGTCCACCCTCTCCCTAGGCCGAGTGCCTCTAGGCCCTCTCAGTTGGGGAAGCAAACTGGAATCCTTGGCAATAATGGGAGGGTGTCCAGGCTGGGCCCCTCCTCGGGTCCTCCCACTGTTTGCTGGATAGATAATAAATGGAAGTATGGCTATACCCTGAGATTTTCTCCTCTTCCTGAGGGCCCTGCAGTAGCAAAGTTCAAGGTGGTGGTGGGCTTCCAGACACAGGTTTATTTGTGCAAAGTAGGAGTGGATAGTGGTGATGGAGGACCAAGTCCTGGGATGAGGTGCTGGGACCAGGGCTGGAGCAGGTGTTAAGGGCCAATGCTGGGACCTGATTGGGGCGGGGTCATATATTAGGTGCTAAGGATGGGCTTGGTACCAGGGTCAGAAGCTACAAGTGCTGGGTTCAAGAAAGAGGATAGGGACTGAGGCCAGGCCCTTAGATCTTGGGTTTTACTTCCCTCACCAGGTTCAGCAGTTTGTCCAGTTTTGCGATCTCCACAGCTGGACCCTTCTGCACTTCCTGCCCCTTCTTTTCCTAGGGAAAAGGGAAAGACAAAGGGAGGATAGTGAGGGGTGGGCCACCTCTCCGGGGCCCAGCAGTCCCTCCTCTGTGCAGCCAGCCCCAGCTGTACTCTGCCCTGTCAGGTTCTAGGTCCCTGCCTCCCCCAGACCTACCTGACCCTTCTCCTAACTCAGGACAGGTGACACAAGGGCCTGGTTGAGGCTTGCAAGGAGCATCCAGATCTGGCTCTGAACCTCAAATGGACATAGGGTCTTGATGCTGAGAGGAGCGAGGGAGGGTTTCCACCCACTGACCCTCAGAGGAACAAGCCTTTCAAGCCAGGGGGACTGTAGCCCTGGGGAGAGGTGGGGCCTCTAACTGTTGGGGCCACCCTTCCCACAGGAAGTTTCCTGGCTGAGTTCTAACAAGGAGTTAAGAGGTAAGTGTTTGTGAGGGAGGGAGTGTGAAGAAAACATGAGTGCCCTTACCTGGTACGCTAATACTTTTAGGTCAGGTTGGAAGCTGTGTGTCATTTAGAGCCAGGCCTGCTGTGTCAGACATAGCCATGGTTGTGGGAGGGTGTCAGAAGACCCAGGAGGGCAGATGGGATAATTCCTACGTGATTCTACAGGTCCTTGGCTGGGTCTGTACCTCCAAGGAGCAGATCTTGAGTTTATGGCCCCTCATTCCCTCCTACAGAGCCCTCTAATGTTTTAGCTTGTAGGCCAGGCCCTGAGATAGAGTTGGAACACTGTTGTATGTGTCACTCACAGGCCCTGAGAGCTCCTTGGCAGACCGGCACCAGTCCCGTCCTCCCTTCTGTCCAGGCAGTGGGGTGTGGGCTAGGTTGGGGCAGCTGCCACTTCCTGCCTTTCCTCTGCTCCTGCCCTCTCAGCCACCTGTGCCCACTGCTCACTGGCACTGCCCCAGCCTTGCCTGCTGAGAGCCCAGCCTGGATCTGGCTTGGGCTGTGAGGTGGGAGAGAGTGCAAGGCCAGCAGCCCCCTTCCTGGCCCCACTGCAGCTGCTGACACCATGCAGAGCTCTTATTTCCTCCTGGTGTGACCCCTGCACCTGCTCTCAAATCTGTCTCGCCTCCCTTGCCGGCCAGTGCCTTTCCCACTGCCCAGTTTACCTCTATACTCTAGAGGCAGAGGACAATGATGCCTCTTTTTCTCTCCCTCCCAGATTAAGTTCATGTTTTCTTATTGGCCTCATCCCATCCCCTGGGAAGTAGCGGACTTGGCTTTTAATTCCAGCTTTGTTATTAACCCCCTGTACAACTTTGGGCAAGTCTCTTGCCTTTCTGAGCTTCAGATTCCCATGTACATATACAGTAGTTAGGGTTAAATAGTCCTTGATCTTTGATAAGCTTACCAGGGAAGCCCTGGGCTGGGAGTTAGGCCTGTGTGGCCAAGCCCGTTTGGGAAGGCCAGGACAGATGACCAGGGGACTTCTGTTTGCACCAAGCACTTGGCTGCTGATAGGGTCAGATGGCAATTTCACTGGAACGTCCAAGCCACCCAGGTATCATCTCTCAGCTGTCACCTGCTGAGGTCCTCTAATCCCAAGGTGCCCATGTCCTCAGGTCCTCAATGACATAGGTTACCAGATACACAGAGCCCAGCTCTCCCAGCCATGACTGACCTTGGCTCTGAGAGGATAATAAATGAAACTGACTGTGAGAGATCCTTGCCTCCCCGGATCAGAGTGGGCAGGGCAGGTCCCACCCAGACCTACCGCCCTCACCTCATGAGGACTGTACTCCTGCCCCAAGATGTGATCATCGTGCCTCCCACTGGCTGTCCAGCTCTGCCAGCTCAAGCCTCAGCCTCTCTCTCACTAAATTAAGAGCAGATTTTATCTGTTCCACAAATTGTGTTGCCTCTTTTCCCCTCCTCAAGGCCAACTAGCAGGGCTCAGCAAAGAACTTCAGACCACACCCCACCACCCCACCCTACCCCCAGCCCCAGCCCACCACAGCCTCTGGGCCACAGCTGCAGGCTCTTAGCAGCCTTCTGAGTATTTATAGCCAAGTCCACCGCCTCCCCCAGCTGGCTACAATCACAGACCCCGCCAAACTCCTAGCCCTTGCCTCCCTGGCCATGTAAGCCAGCACCAGAGGGATGGTGCAGTGGCTCCTGCCTTGGCAGGGGTGCAGCGGGTCGGGTGTCAGTTGTTGAGAAAGGCCCTTGACTCAAACTGCAGTAAATGCCTCAAATTGCAACTATGAGGTACAGTCTTCAGGGCAACTTGGCCCAGCCTTGGCCCAGCTCCGATCCTGGCCCAGGATTTGGCAGAAAGCAAGTTCCATTTGCTCTCTTACCAACCAAGTGGGCAGAACTGAACTCTGGGCTCCTGGGCTCTGGACTTTTAAGTCGGGCCCTTGGCCTCTGGATTCTAAGGCCTGGGTTCTTAAGTCTGAATCTAAACTCTGAGGACTGGACTTTGAGATCACGGCTCTGCATCATGTAGCCTGTATCTGGGGCCCTTGGACTATGGACAGTTTCCTGATCATTAGAGATTTCAGAAAAGAACCAGAGCTCAAAAGGAGGACTGCCTGGCTGCTGACCTAGTTATCCTCCTCACGGCTCAGGCTCATTTGCTTCTTCCCCGTGCAGACCCACAGTTCCCAGCTGAGGGACCATTGGCGCTGAAGCCCTGTGTAAACCCAGCCAGTGAAGCAGTGACTAAGCCCCATGCTGGGGTGACCTGGTCTGCACCAAATAAGCCCATGATGCCTGCGTGCTTCCCCCAGACTTCAGACTTGTATGGTCACCTTACTCACTGAGTATCTCCACCTGGGGGTCCCACAGGAAACTCAGATTCAGCATATACAATCTGATCTCATTGTCTCCCCACAAACCTGCTTCTTTGCTCCTCATCTGGGCTATGACATCACTCTTAGCCTGGGTTTCTCAAGCCACAAACCAGGGGCCACCCCCTGGCCCCTCCCATTTCTCCCAGACCCCACTACCGTGGAGACTATTTCTTTTGGTAGCCCAAACTTCCCAAGCATACCTTTGGCATCTTGCGTAAGTTGGGTGAGAGCTTGAGGCAGGTGACATGCCCACGGTCATCACCCACAATGATGATGGGGTGGATGGGATTGAACTTCACATGGGTGATCTTGTTCTTCTTTTTGGCCACCACAGGCTGACTGCAGATGGCCTCGTACTTGTTGATGGACAAGTCAAACACGTGGGTCTGTGGAGAGGTGGGGGTCAGCACACTTGGGGCTAAGGAGGCTTCAGAGGAACAGCCCCTAGGCTTTGGGGAAAACACGGTAGACCCTGGCACACTGGAAGTGGAGGCAGTAGAGAGGGGATTTGTGTCTCTGCTTATGCTTTTCCTGTGGTTGAGAAAACGCAAATAAGTTTAGGAGAAAATTTTAAGTCTACGCTGAATTAACCATAATATCAGCTACCATTTACTGAGCACTTACTATGTACTAGACTCTAGACGATCAAGGTACACGGTTATATTATCTAATTACAATCCTCACAGCCACCCTACAAGGCAGGTTCTGTTATTATCTCCATTGTATAAATGAGGAGATAGAGGATCTTAAGGCTACCTTGCTAGTGAGTAAGAGAGTCAGGGTTTATTCCAGTTAATACATGAAAGGTATTCAAACAGCGCTTGTCACATAAGTGCTCAGCAGATGTTTGCTCTTATTTTCACCATCCCTTAGGTCCAAACCATTAGCAAACTTTTGCCTGGACCACTGTGTCAGTGTCCGAACTAGACTTCCTGCTCCCACGCTTGCCCTTCTACTACAATCCATCCTCCATGTAGCTGCCACACTTATCTTTTATTAAAAAACCTAAAGTCCCCCAACAGCACCCTTCGGCACTATCCCTAAAATCCAAATTCCTTGCTCTAGATTCTCCGCTCTCATCTCATACTGTCTCCCCTTTATTCACAGGACCCCAGCCACACCTGCCTGCCCATCCCTCAGCCATCTCACACTCATTCTCCCCTCGGGCGCCCGCACTGGCTGTTCCCACGGGTGGAATGCCACTGACGCCCATCTTCACGTGGCTGGCTCTTTCTTCTCCTTCAGCCCTCAGCCTGAATATCACCTCTCTGAGGAAGCTTTTTCTGACCACTCACTCTAAGAGACCACCCAATCCTTTTCTTTTACATCAGTCTCTTTCTCCTAAAAATGAAACAGCTTTATTGAGATGTAAAGTACACAATCCTTGGTTTTTAGTATATCCAGTTACACAACCATCACCACGACCGATCTTGGAACATACTCATCACCCTGAAAAAACCCTTGTGTCCATTAGAGTCATTCCTGCTTTCTCCCACCGCCCCTTCCCAGTCCTGGACAATCACAAATCTACCTCTTGTCTCTATGGATTTCCCAACTTAGACAAATATAAATAGAATCATGTAACATGTGATCTTCTGTGATGGGATTCTTAGGCTAAGCATGTTTTCGTGGCTCACCCATGTTGTAGCAGGTACTTTATTCCTTGTTATTGCTGAATAATAATCCTTTTGGACACACACTTTGTTTATCTATTCATTAACTGATGGGCACTTGGGTTCTTTCCACCTTCTGACCACCATTAGAAACAATGCAGCTACGAACATTGCACCTCATCCTTTTTTATTCTTTAAGATTTATTTATTTATTTTTAGAGAGAGCGGAAGGGAGGGAGAAAGAGAGGGAGAGAAACATCGATCAGTTGCCTCTCACACACTCTCAACTGGAGACCTGGCCTGCAACCCAGGCCTGCGCCCTGACCAGGCATCTAACCAGCGACCTTTTGATTTGCAGGATGACATCCAACCCACTGAGCCACATCAGTCAGGGCTGTATGCACATCATTCTCTTTTCATTTCTGTCTAAACTTAATACTATGGGAATTTTATTGTTGCCTTTTGTCCCTTTCCCTTCCCTAGAATATAAGCTCCATGAGAGCAGGGACCTGAAGCCCCAGGTCCTAGCCTGGGGCTGGACGCCACAGTTTGCCCTCAGTGAACATCTGTTCAGCAAATAGATGACTGCCTGACTTTAGTGGGATGTGTTCATCACTACAGTCTGTCCTCGGGTAAGTGCCTCACATTTTATATCAAAGCCCACAGGGAAAATGGGTTTGCAGCTCAGACTTTTCTTACAAAATATTTTTTGCTGAGCTTTTACCAGTTCTCAGTATTGAACAGGCCACGCCCATCTCCCCTTCTCAGACTCAACTCACATGCTTCCAGGGAAGGGGACTTCACCAGCTTTTACACACTCCTTTCATTACAGATCAACTCTGACTCCTAAGTTTTTCCTTAGGTCAGGCTGGTACTTGCCACTCTGTAGCTCCCACCCCAGGTGCCTCAGAGAAGACAACGGCTCCTCCTGGCATCTCATCCCCCAGAGAGCTCTCTCTTTCCAGAAGAACTGCCCCATTCTCTCCTTGAGGGTTCACGGGATGAGTAGTTCCTGTTTTGACAGGGCCAGGGGTGGCCTGGCCCTTGAAAACACAGACAGTCGTCACCTCCTATCTTCCCCGACCCGGCCCGTGCTCTCCAGGAGGAAGACCCTGGGAAACCTCATCCTAGCTCTAGTAGCGACTCAGCAGCGTAGGAAGAGGACGCTCACTTTCCCATTGATGGTGACCGCTGCAAACACGGTAGAGGAGTACGGCGCCCAGGCCACATCGCCCACAGCTGAGTTCAGGTCGTAGATGAACATCGGGGTCCTGCAGCGGTGGAGGGGTGGAAAGTTCAGGACACACAGAGTTCACAGTGCCAGAACCCACAGGCCCACCCCAGGGTGGGGCCTGAGGGAGGGCAGGGCCAAGGGCAGGCCCCTCACTTAATGGTGTGGTCCCAGATCTTCACCGTCCAGTCGGAGCTGCAGGACATGAAGACCTTCGAGTGGTATGGGTTCCAGGACACAGCATCCACTGCCATGTTGTGGGCATCATAGGTATCCAGGAACTGACTGGAGTAGGATTTGGAGCACTGGGCATCGGGTAAGGGGTCAGAGGTCAGGAGAGAAAGAGGTCGGCAGCCACCACTCCTTGGGGGCCCTGGAGGATCAGAAGCTGAGACTTTTCTGTTCTCATTCCACCTCACTGTCACAGTGAAGCTGGGGCCAGGCTGCTAGCTGCTCTTCTCACCCACAACACATGGGAGAGAAAGGAGGGGCTTAGGGGCCTGGGAGTTAGGGTGGGCAGTGGAGCCTTCCTGGAGGGTGAGGGAAAGTGCTGTAGTCTGCCTAGAGGATTCCACGCCAGGGAGAAAAGGGCTGTACGTTCTGAGGCAAAGCAGAGTAGGTCTGGGGGTCTTGGGTGAGGTGTGGTTAGCTTGTGTCCAGGTCAAGGCTGATGGACAAACAGACAGAGCCCTGGGTCCATCTGTAGCCCACAGACAGAATCCTGGCAACATTGCTAAATCTCTCACCTTGCCCAGGTAAGGAGCAGGTGCAGAGGCAGGAGCAAATCCCAATCTCAAGATTTGCCATTCCATTTCTGGCTCTGACCAGCATGCCCCTACGTCCTCCCTCCTGGAGACAGTGTGACTGACTAATTTTATTCCCTGCAGCCTCTCCTGGGCCACCACTGGGAGGGGTGGAGAGGAGGTGGGAACCTCTTTTGCATTCAGACCAGCTCTAGCTGGGCCTCAGGGGCTCCCAGGAGGCCGCCTGTAATTAACATTCTGTGTCTCTGAGCCTCCGAAGAAAAGCTTGCAGTAGAGCTATTTCCGGGTGGATGGAGAGGTTCAGAAGGATGTTCACCCACTGACACTGAGACCTTGCAGAAAGCGACCATGAAGTTGCATCCTGCCAGATGGGATGTACCCAATATTCAGAGATAAATTTTTGTTTCCTGGCCTTCAAAGCTCACCTCAAGTTCATATCTCCTCCAGGAAATCTTCCCAGACTGTTCCAACTCCCCCAACTCCCACTCCCACCTCTATCTCCTCCACTCCCAGGAAGGGAGGGATGGCCCTAAGGGAAAGATGCTGGGCTAGGCTAAAGACACCCTTTAAATCAGGGATCCCTAACCTCTGGGCTGAGGGTTAGTACCCTCAGGGCCTGTTAGGAACTGGACCGCACAGCAGGAGGTGAGCTTGAATATAATGTGCTTGAATCACCCCGAGACCATTCTCTTTCCACCCCCACCCACTACCATCCATGGAAAAATTTTCCATGAAACTGGCCCCTGGTGCCAAAAAGGTTGGAGACTGCTGCTCTAGAGTCTTCCTTCCCTTTCCTGCAGTTAGGCCCTCTTTCTCCTACCTAGTCAGTTCAAGAAATACACTCTCTTCCCCCAAGAAGCCTTCTAGAACTGATGAGCAGCACTAAGGTTTGTCAGAACAGGGTCTGTTGAGAACAAGCAGCTCCCAGGGTACTCAGGCTTAAGCTACCCTGTGAAGAGCTGGCACAGGGCCTCACCTTGTAGATCTTTCCCTCCTCTGTGCCCACTAGGAACATGTAGTTGATCTCTTTGTGGAAGTCGAAAGCAGTGCCGCAGCCTTGGGAGAAGAGGGAGAAACCTTAGCAGGGTCCTGTGCAGGGGGCTCTCAGCGCCTCCCCTCCATAGCAGGCCCCGGGGAGGATAGCCTGAGCCCAGCCCCTGAGAAGGCTGTGTGGCCAGC
The DNA here is from genome assembly GCA_004024845.1 of Tonatia bakeri. Taxonomy (NCBI): domain Eukaryota; kingdom Metazoa; phylum Chordata; class Mammalia; order Chiroptera; family Phyllostomidae; genus Tonatia; species Tonatia bakeri. The sequence continues at coordinate 258,440 of PVIA01000942.1, read as the reverse complement.
CAAACAAACAGAAACCAGCCCTCAGGCCTACTGCAGGGCCCAGGCAACTGGGACTCTGCAAATGGCCAGGGCTTCTGCAGACAGGAATGGGGGCCTGGGTAAACAAGGCTGGGATTGAGTTTAACAGGGTCAGGGTCAGGGTAAACAGGGACAGGGTCTACAAACAGGGACGTGGTCTGTGCAAACAGGGATGTAGTCTGCATAAACAAGGTAGGGATTGAGTACACAGAGACAGAATCTGGGTAAACAGGGGCCTGATCTACATAAACAGGGTTGGATCTGCATAACAGCACTTGATCTGCATAAACAGGAACAGGGTCTGCAAACAGGGATGGAACCTCCATGAACGGGGAGGGTCTGCAAAGGGCCAAAGCCTAGGTAGCTACGGCCAGGCTTTCTCATTACCTCCAGCCCTGGGCCCAGCACAAGTGGAGGAGGGAATACTCAGCACTGGGGAGGGCCACCATCTCTGACCCTCGTGAGGCCTGAGCGCTGTGGCCAGGCCTGGATGCGAGTGAGCTGAGGCTCCTACCCACTGTGTGCAGCTGTAGCTCCTCTAGACCTTCCGTGGTGCTGCCCTCCACCTTCAGCTTGATGACATCTGTGTGAACCAGCTCACTCTGCAGTCACAGAGGGGATGGAGAGGGCACGTGAACTGGGCTGCATCAGCAGGGTTGGGGGGGGATCCCTTTTCCCTTCAGCCTCCCCAGCTCCCCATCCACCCCTGCATGACCCTTTGTGAGAAACAGGCACCTTCACGAGCGTCCAAGACACGATCCTGCCATCAGATGACACAGAGAAGAAGTTAAGGTTGTTGTCCATGTCATCCTTCTGCCACTTGACCTGAAACACCCCAAACTCTGAGCTCCGGGACTCTGCTGTGGTATTGCATTAGGCCTGTAAGCTGAGCACGGCCCCCTCAAGAACCCATCTGAGATTCAAAAGCAAGTTCTAGAAGCCCATTTCCCAGAGTCCCTTGATTCACCCTTCCTCTCCCTCCCTCCTTTTCTCCCTCCTATCCAACTCTGTCTCTCCTATCCCTCTGGCCCTGACTACCCTGGGACAACAATGCCAAGTCAGGTCACTGCCTTAATCACTGGCTTGTCAGTGGAGGTGCCCAACACCTCCCTGGGTTGGGTTCAGCCTCTACGTAGATGAGGCCTGGAAAGGACGGGGCCCATCGACCAGTTTCCTCATTTATAGAACAGGAACTGCAATGGCACAGGTTTGTTGTAAGAAAAAATGAGATGATAAATGTGAAGCCCGTAGGTCAGAACATTGCATACATTAACTGTTCAATAAATGTTAGCTAATGTCCTCATTATCACTATCATCCTAGGAACTGGGGTACACATGTTCTGCAGCTGGCTTCTCCCCGCTCGCTCCCTCCCTAGTCTCTTCTTCCAAGCTTAGCCTTTTCCTAGGCAACCTTTCCCCTGTTCCCACCTTCACATTACCACTAGTTCCTGCTCCCAGGAACTTCCTCTCAAATCTCAGATTTGAGCTGCGTTTCTCCATCTACAAATCGGGGTTAATAATCCTGCCCCACCCATCTTCTTAGGGCCAGGCGCAAACATATGGGAAAGTGTTTTAGAGACAGAGCTGTTGTCTTATGAAGATGACACGCTTGAGGCTCAAGTTCCTGTTGCCAGATGTGGAGGCTGGGCCAAGCCATGTCCCGGAGAGCTGGGGAGGGGCTGGGTGCCCAGAGCACTCCATTCTCCTGCTCCCTCCAGACCTCCACGCTAGGACCACAGTCCCTCCCCGTCACATGCAGAGGCCCAGTGAGGGAGGACAGAAACCCAGTGCCACTGCCTGTAACCAGCTGTCACCATGGCTGTTGAAAGTGGGGGAGAAGGAAAGGGTCACCCCTCCCCAGCGACCACCCAGGCCCTCTGGATCAGAGCTGCTCTTCTGCACTTTCACTGAGGGGGCCTAGACCACCACAGAACCTGTGAGACAGGAGTCAGAACTGGCCCTGATGCTGCGACCACTTCCCCTTCTGTGTAAAGGTAGTCCCTTTAAAGGGGGGAGGGGACAGGGGTGTCAAAGGCCAGGCTGTAAGAGGCACTAGGGAACTGCTAAGGGAAGTGTTTAATGAGCAGCCACCAGCATGCATGGAAATTGTATTTCACACCCCACTTAGCAGCCTGATGCCCAATGGGGGGTGGTGTGTGCATCTGCAAGTCAGTGTGTATGTGTTTGTGTGCAAGTCACACACGTGCTCCTGGGGTAGAGGTGGGAGGGGAGAAGTAGAGTGTGTGGGGGTGCGGGTGGTAAGTGGGGGTAAGAGGATGAATAATGCCCAGGGAGCAGGAGGGAGGGAGGGAGGGGATGCAGGCTCTCAACAGATTCTTTCTCTCCTGCCTCATCTGGTTAAAGCAGGCCTGCCCGACCCTGGTTTGTGCTCACGGATCTTTCTTGCCACCTCCCGTGTGGCAGAGCACACACACACACACACACACACACACACACACATCCAGCAAAGTGGTGCTGGTTCAGGCTTTATGGTGGGGCCTGAACAGGGCGGGGCTACTCAGGCAGGCGCCCTGGGAAGCAGCCTGTGTCATGAGATAGGAAGTCGGTCCTCTTTGAACAGAATTTGCTCCCTGGCTCCAAAACCTTCCATGGCTCCCTGCTGCCAACAGAACAAAATCTACCTACCCCAGCCTGGCATTTGGGATCCAAAAGAACCTCCTTAGTGCCCCTGAGACACTGTCCCTTTGAGAAGGCCCTAGACTCTGCTGTCTCTCATATCTCACTCACCAGCCTGGTTCTCCTTTAAGCTCCTCCAGCTGCCTGCAGGACACCTCCTCTGGCATCCTGTATTAACTTCTGGCCAAACCTGTTCCTCCTCTGCATTTCCCACCTCCATGGATGCCCTACTGGGTGCCCCAAATCAGAGTCCCAGGAAGCATCTCCCATTCTTCCTTTTTCTATAAGAAATCAGTTGTTTCCATCTGTTGGTTTTACTGCTTCAACGGCTCTGGACCTTATCTTCTCATCTCTCTCTCCACTGCCTCTGCCCTAGCTCAGGCTTCAAGATTTCTCCTGCTGCAGCCAGAGGAAATCTCCAAGACACAAACATGACTGCATTACTCCTCTGTCCCAGACCCTCTGAAGGCTTAGGAGCCTGGGGAAAAATCTTAGGAGCCTGGGGAAGGTACCTGGGGGGACAGAGGGAGTGATAACAGGGGACCCTCACATAGGCAGGACGCCGATACTCCAGCACAGTTCCACTTTCACCTTTTTGACACATGGGTCTCCCATACGAACACTTTGTTTGAAGCCGCCGACCTACACAGCCCAAGCTTCCTGCGTCCCAGAGAAGCACGCTCAGGACCGGGTGCCTGTGCTTTTCGCAGGTCCTGCTCCCTCTCCCCGTCTCACACTGAGCTTCCGATGATGTGCTGTTTCTCAGCAGGCCACTCTGCTTCATGCCCCTGTGTTGTTGTACCCGGGACCCCTCTGTATCCTTCTTTATCTAGCTCATACTTTCTCATCTCTCGCAATTCAGCTCAAGTATTGCTTCCTCTAGAAAGACCTCCCTGGCCCTCTTGGCCCTGCTCCCCATCCCAGGCAATCTGAGTGCCCCTCCTCAGTGACCCCGTGAGCCGTCTGTAGCCCATAGCATACTGCCCGGCCCCGCCCCGCCTGTGGCTGTGGTCATCTCCCCACAAGGAACTCCAGGGCCCAAGCCCTCAGGCATCCTCAGCTCCCAGAGAAGCAAACAGGGAGGAGTTGCCAAATGGATGAATGAGGAAGAGGGGGGGTAGGAAATATGGGAAAGAAGGCAACAGGAAGTGAGTAAATGAGTGAGAGACAGGCAGGCAAGCCCCTCCCATGTCCCAACCCATGATTTCAGCCAAGAACTCTGAGTCTTCAGTTCTGCAAAGGCAACAGCTCTGTTTTCCTGACAGGATGGTGGAAGAGCAGAAGGCCACCCATCTCCAGATGGGTTCCAGTCTCCCTGGCACCTGCCCAGGGAGAGGGACAGTGTGGCTTCTGCATGCCCCATTTCTTTTCCCAACCTGCTATTTGCTTTAGAGAACATAGCAGAGTGGGAGCAGGGTGGCAGCCTTGGCCTCTTGCCTTTTCCTGGGCTTGAGGAGGGTGGTCAGGCCAACGGGAGATGCTCCATGCTTAGCCCTGGCCTCTCTGAGAGCAGGGGTTAAGGGCTGATGCCAGTTCAGGCTTGTCAAAGCGGCTCTTTTCTCCTTTCCCTGGGCTTTACAATCCCTGAAGACATCTGTAGATGGAGGCAACGGACTGGGAGGGGTGCTTTTCAGTAGAGAGAACTCCAAGGCTGTGAGCTCTGGCCCCCGCTTTGGTGGAGAGTAGTAGGGAGGGTGTCTTGTGGGTGGGGTATTCCCTCCCTTTGCCCTTCCTCTGGGTAAAGGATGAAGCTGAAAGAGTACCATGTCCCCTGTGCCTAGAGAGTCCTCTCTGCTCAGGCCTGTCTGAGAGCTGAGAGCCAGCACCTGGGGCCAGTGTCCACCTGACTGAGGGGCCCCAGGGCCAGAAGAGACGGGCGCAGAGCCCGACTGCAGACTGTGTCAGAGCAGGGGGCAAAGAAGATGAGGAGGCAGCTGCCTGATGAGCCCAGAGGCCTTGGGCAACTTGAGGCAAAAATCTATCACGAGATTCTCCCAGACCTGCCCATGAGGTGAGGGTATGTGGCCTCAGAAGAAAGGGACCTTTGGAACATAATGAGGAAGGGCCCTCAAAGCCAGTGCCATGGAGAGTAAAACCATGAAATGAAATGCACTCCCAGTGTAGTAAGATGGAAGACAGGGTGAAATCTAAACCCGATGTCCAGGTAGTGGTCCAATTCTATGTCTGTCTGGGAAAGACGGGTGCTACAAAGAAGTCTCAGGGTCAGACCTTGCCAACGAGGTCTTACAGTCCTGCTCAGAGGGCGGAAAATGGGCAGCAACCACACCTGTCTGCAAGTCCCCCCCCCCCAATCTAGCCCAGATGGCAGAGGAGAGCCTTGTAGGGAGTTGAGGAAGCCCACAGACAGGGGACTGGAGCCCTTGACATACTCAGCAGAGGCCTGTCAGGTCTTGGGGGCTTCTAGCCACAGGCTCTGGGTCACTGATCACCACACCTAAGAGAAACTTATCGGACAGATGGGCCATTTTGATGGAGCTCTGGGGCAGCAGACCCAGCTATTACTGCTGAGCCCCTTACTTCTAGAGTCTCACCTTCTGCCCTTCTCTGCCCCTTCTCACACCCAGCTCCTTGGCTTCTACGCTGGTACCTGTGATGCCCACCCCCTTGCTTGTGGCCCTCCCCTCCCCAAGGCCCCTTCTCCAGTGGCGCCCAAGTCTACACACTACTCATCCATACCCACACCTCCCCTCCCAGTTCGAGGCTGACCTGCCATACAGGGTCCGTGTGCTTGCCAGACTTGGCTGAGCTGCGGAAGGCAGGCTGGGAGTGGGGCCTCTTGAGGTTGTAAATGGCCACGTTGCCGTCATAGTGGCCCACCACCACCAGATACGGGTGGTCCACGTGTATGTCAAGACACATGATGCCACTGTCACTGCTGAAGATGTATTCAGGGAAGCTGGGGTTCTTCATGCTGTAGAGCAGCAGCATGCCTCGGCTCTGCTTCATGAAGTCATCTGCCCCAGGGAAGATGGGCCTCAGTGGTTGGAAAACCCAGCTGCCCTGCCAGGAAGCCCCCGTGCCCCTTCTCCAATGAATGCACGAGCCCTGCCCTGCCCCGCCTCTGCCAGAGAGGGTGGGCTTCCTCTCCCGGCTTCATCTTCTCTGTCTGTGAAATGGGATCAGAAAACTTGGCCTATCCCTTCATGGGAGGATCCGACAACCAGTCAAGGTGACCAGGCTCATCCAAGGGACTGACTGTCATTCTCCTTATTCTCCCTGGGGTGAAAAAACTCTCCCTGAGGTATGCAGACTCAAAAAGTGGCTACATGAAGAATGTGCATGGGCTTCGGAAGGAGCAGTATCCTTAGAGGGTTCAGATGCTTGGACCAGGGACAAGTTGCTATTTTCATATGCCTTCATAATGCCTATGTGCCTCCCAGCCCCTCAGACAAGGACAGGGGTTCAGCTTGGACTAACACAGAATTGTCTATAGGAATCCCAAACTAGCTACCTCTGGGCATTTTCCTATACCCGCTGGCCCCACAATCCCAAGTTGCAGCCTGAACTCTAAATCTAGGCATGCTCCCAGAATCCAGAAGTCACAGGCCAGCTAGTCAGGCTTCCGCAGACCCCTGTGCCATCCTTCTGGCCTGGGTACAGTTTTGTGATCGACCATGAACCAATCGGCAGAGTTTCTCCTCCCTGCCTGTCCCATGTCAGGGAGTACTTCCCACTCTTTCTTTCATTCTCTGCACACTCAGTGCCCATCCTGATAATGCATCACTGAACAGAATCCAGTTCCAAGCCCTTATGTCTAGCACTCCTGCCACAAGCCCAGGACCTTCCTAAGTTCAGAAGACCCAGAACTGAAAAGATAAAAGGCTAGAGTCACCCTCCATCTTCGGGGCCCTATGCTAAGGCAGCCCTTTGCTGAGAAGAGGGCCCTCTCCCCGACATAGTGATCGGGAAAGAAAGTGCTTCTGTTCTGGGGAAAGTGAGCCCCTTGTAAAGAGGAGCAGCTGGAGTGCTTCTCGGACCCCTGGAGCTAAGTTGGGTTACTCTGAGCCTGGTGATATCTCAAGGCTAGTAGGGAGTTGGCTTTGAGGTAGGGGTGGGGAGGAGGGCTGGCAGCACCTCCTTCGTGGGGCTCCGGAGTAGGTCCTAAGGGCTGACTTTATAAGGGAGAGATCTGCAGCTGGCTGAGGGGAATCTCTTTCCCACTCAGATCTTGAAGGGCTTGAAGTCAGCAGTGTGACAGTCACTTGTAGTTCCTTTTGTTCATCACACAAATCCTGAGCACTTGATCAGGGCTTCCCCCTAAGCTGGGCCCTGGCAGGGACAGAGACCCTCCATTCAACACATGAGCTTGCGCTCATGAGCCCGACTCTGCAGCGGAGTTAAGTGCTTGCTGAAGAATCACACTGTTAACCACCGAGCCAGAGGGGAGCTGCTGATGCCCTTAATGTCCAATCTGTCCTTGATGCTGGCAAGACTGACAGAGGGTGAGTGTGTAGGCACACAGGTAAGTGAATGAAAGTGTGGGTAGGTGGGTGACTGATGCTCAGGTTAAGGACCCAGATGGGACAAAGTGGGCATGACCTTCACACTTGCTCTCACAGGACCTGGTCCCTTGAGGGACAGCAGTGATGACCTACTTGCTCTGGACAAACTGCAAGCACTCCTTGCACCTACAGGCATGCAGAGTCTTCCTGACCAGTGAAACCATGGAAGGAGGGTAAGAAACCCTAAGTTGGCTTCGTACCTGTAGTGAGGACATCTCCGACCCATTTACTGGGACTAGGATCTGGCCTTATGCCCCCCTAATTTTACAGATGGGTAAATCGATATTGGGGGGAGAAACAGTGTACCCAGGTATATCAGACTCATCACATGGTGTTCACCATGCCCAGTATCCTGTTTGTGGCTGAAATTAGCCTGCTCAGAACAATGACACTAATCTGGTTTTCACGTGGAGGCAAAGAAAGAAGAACGGACACCAGACCTAATAGGGTGGTGGTGACTGGCAGAGACAGAGAGAATGTCTAAGGGACAGGGTGGTCAAACAGGATAAGAGGAAACTTCTGGCAGAGAGAAGCACAGATTTCATGAGAGAGGGACACAATGAGCAACCAGTCACACTGAGGCCTCGGATCCTGCCTTAGTTCCCCAGCTGCATGCATCCTGACAGTGAGCCTCCCTTTCCTAACCCGGCGCTAGTGGTCTCTGTTACTTGTAACCAGATGAGTGGTCTTGTGATAACGATCACAGTTTCTTTTTTTTTTTTTTAATTTTATTTATTTATTTTTAGAGAGGGAAGGGGGGGGGGGAGGGGGGGAGAGAGAGAGAGAGAGAGGGAGAGAGAGAGAGAGAGAGAGAGAGAGAGAGAGAGAGAGAGAAACATCAATGTGCGGTTGCTGGGGGACATGGCCTGCAACCTAGGCATGTGCCCTGACTGGGAATCGAACCTGCGATGCCTGGTTCGCAGCCTGCGCTCAATCCACTGAGCTACACCCGCCAGGGCACGATCACAGTTTCTAATCATGGCTAGACCGTGTGTTTCCTGAATTCCAATTCAGGGCTCCAGCTGCCAAACTACACCAGGAAGGCAAAGGAAACTCTCATTTAACTGGGGCTTCCTCCCCATATCTTACTCTATAACCTTCTCATCTCTGACTCCAGCAGGCCCTATGAGACCTCACTGTTCCATTCTCCAAGTATACAACGTGCGACATCACAGTCCAAACCTCCCACTGTCCCAGCATATCATCATCTTGTCCTCTAAAAGTCCCTAAACGGCATCACTACTCAGACTGCTGGTGGTCCCCCGTGATATCGTAGCTCAGGCTCCAAGCATTCCTACTGACACCATCGCCTAGCCCCCCACCATTCCCGGTATGATGCCACCAACCGGGGCACCAGCAGTCCCACTATAACACTGGCATCGAGGTCACCTGCAGTGCTTCATTTCCCAGTGAGGGCTAGAATTCCATTAGGCTCAAGGCTACAGAGCCTGGGGCCCTGGGCTCTGGGGCACTTTGTCCTGAATCACACAAACTCTGGCTCCTCAAAGTAGGGCTGGAGAATCCAGTGACAGTGATGGGAGCCCCCAACCCCACACTCTGTTATATCAAGAGGCAGAGACTTGGGTGGTGAATGCACAATACAATATAGAGATCATGTATTCTAGAATTATACACTTGAGACCTATTCAATAAATTCAATAAAATTTTCTTTGTTTTTTTAAAGAGGCAGAGACTGAAGTCTAGTGCCAGAGAAGGAATCCAGTTTCCTCCAGGCAGCAGGATTTCAGTATGTGTGGCTAGGCAGAAGAGAAGAAGGAATAGAGGAAGGGAAAAAGGGAGGAGAAGAGCAAGGGAAGGAGAGAGGGAGGCGAGAGAAAGAGAACCTGGTCTGTGACCCTGAGACAGGGAAAGTGCTGCTGGCCTGGCCTTAGGTCTCCTCCACTTTGTACTTTTACCCTCCTCCAGGTAGCCTTCCGGATTGTTCGGCTTCTCCCCTGAGAGTCCGCCACCTTGAGGAGCTCCTCTGCGTGTATCTCATCATTACAGAAGAGCAAGTCTTTCACTCCACCTTCTACCAAAGGAAGGAGTAAGCATGGCCTAGTGTGGCCCTGCGGGCTTGCCCTCTGGGGTGGGAGGGTTGCCTCCTGCTAACCCTGCTCTGCTGGAAAATCTCTAAGGCCTCTCTGACTTGATCTTCAGTGATCCGCAAGATTTGGAAGAGAAGAATCAACCACCTCCTAGACCCTGATCTGGCAGTTAGAAGGCCAGGGTCTCAGGGGAGGGGTAGCTTAAATCTACCATAGACCTCTCACTGCCCTCAGTTCTCTCTGCTAGGGCCCAGGCAGAGCGGAGCCCAGTGAGGAGCATGAATGAGTATTTTCTTCAACTGGCAATAACCAGCGGGGGCCTCAGCACCCCCAGCTCTATCCCTGCCCTGCAAGTAACAGCTCTAGATCGTGGGAGGCCACTCTAGAGAGTTCTGGCTGCCCGGAGAAGCCTGGGCTCCTGCTCAGGATTCAGGGAGGGCCAGGCAGGCAGAAGGCATGTTCGAGCATCAGGCTAAAGGCAGGTCAGTGGGAACAGGGAAGTGGATGACAAGCTGCCAAGACAAGGACACCGTGCCAACCCCGGACAGCAGGCCCCCTCCTTTCTCACTGTGGCATCCCAAATTAGTCCAGTTCAGGGCTGACTCTGAGGCAGCAGCTGTTTAATGACTCCTGTTATTAAGTCATACAAGAGGCACATGGAAGGGGGCTGTGGTGGGCTGAATAATGCCCCCCCACCCCAAAGATATCCATGTCCTAATCCCCAGAACCCATAAATATGTCACTTTGCACAGCAAAAGGGATTTTGCAGATGTGATTAATTTAAAGACCTTGAGATGGGGAGATTATCCTGGATTATCTGGCTGGACCCAATGTAACACAAGGGTTCTTATAAGGGAAAGAGGGAGACTGGAGAATCAGAGAAGGAGATGTAACAACAGAAGCAAATGTCAGAATGATGCAACTGCTAGCTGGAAGGGAGCCACAAGCCATGGAATGCGGGCAACCTCTAGCATCGAGGAGATGCAGGGAGATGGATGTTCCCCGAGAGCCTCCAGAAGGAATGAAGCCCGGACAATCCCTGATTCTCGTCCAGTGAAATTCATTTTAGACTAGTGACCTCCAGAACTGTAAGATAATAAATTTGTATTGTTTTAAGCCATTTTGTTTGTGATCATTTGTTATAACGGGAGTAGGACACTAATTCTGTAGGCATTCGGGGAAGGTTGACTCAAACCTCACTTTAGGTATCAGAGAGAGATGCCCCCGTAGACGGCACCTTTTCCTGGGATGGTTTGGAAGCGGTCCCTCTAGAAGTCAGGGGGATGGAGGCAGTGATCCCCAGTACTTCTGGTGACCATGATGAAATCCTCCCTCAGTTTCCCACACCTCAGCCCTACCACCTTGGACTCCAGGAACAGAAATACCCCTTGGATTAGGATTTTTACAGTCCCCAAAAGCAGGGGACCACCCCAAGGCTGCCCCAAGAAAGGGTATCAGTGCTATAGGGTTCCAAACCTCCAGCATGGCCCAGAGGCCATGGTGCCAGGTGGGGCTCAGCCTCCCAGGCAGCTGGCTTTTCCAAGTACTGTCATCCAATTAGAATTCATATTTAAACGGTGTGGGGAGTTAAGGGCAAAGCCTTGGAGACAGACTACATCAAGTGGGACATTTAATTTGATTTAGGGAAAATGAGGCAAACATTTGAGAACCTAAATAACTAACCAGTAATTAAACTAACAACGGGACTGCCCTTGCACTACAACCTAGCGAGCATAGTGGCCTTTATGGACTGTATTTACAAAGAGACTTGACAACATAATTAGTCCTGTAAATTTCATGCGGCCTGCAGCCGAGGAGTGATGGATTTTGTGTGTGGAGGATGAACCGGGAGAAATGAGGTAGATGAATTTCCATTTTCAGTAAATGAAATTAACACTGCTTAATTAGTGAAGCTGACAAATAAATGATCAGGGAAGATTTAAATCCCTACAAGTGTATCTGTGGCCTGGGCAGGCTCAGGAACAGGCCAGGATGTGGCGTGACTGAGTGGGAATGGGTTTAGTGCTGGGACCCAGGGCCTGACTTTGGCTCCTTTTGATGGTGCAGCCCACCCGGAGGATGCTTGGCTAGGAGACAGCTGGGAAGCTTCCTCCTGATCTCCTGTGTGATAGCCAGGCAGGACCACACAGAGTTTCTAAGATCTGTTCCACCATCCCTGTCTGACAGACCATAAAGAGTCCCCTTTCCCATGCCATGAACTGGCTAATGGGTTGGAAAGGACCCCATCAGTGCAGCAGGCCGACATAATTGCAACCCAGCTTTGCCCCTTTTCCTGGACCAGCTACCTCTGCCCTCCAACATTCCTCCATCTGTTTTTGCCTGCTGATGGCCTCTTTCTCTGCTCTGCTGGGAACATGGAGCCTGGCCCCAGGGGGCACCCAGCCTCTGCCCTGCATGCAACCTGGGTGGCAGAGTGGGGGCAGGTGTGAATGCTTCTGTGCTACTGCAGGCAATGGCCCGGGCTCCCTTTTTCCCACCAGGTTGCTCCTGGCCTGGCTCTAGGCAACCTGCCCTGTCCCCGAAATGGGGGGTTTTGGCCTCCATCCTCTCTAGGGTACATAGCTACCCCTACCAAAGTCTTATTTGGCTGTGTCAGAAAATAACGTATGGGAATTCCAGGCAAAAGGAGGTCTGGGCTGAGCTTATCAGGGTCAAACCCAATAGCAAACCCAAATGCTCGCTTCAGTGTTGGTTCCCAGGATGGAAGGCTAGCAGCTGGGAGCTTCCAAGGACAGTGTGATGGATGCTGGTGAGCCAGCTGCTCCTCACAATAACCCTGACCGGTAACTGGAGTGCCTTTGGCCTGCCTCAGCTTTGCTCTCTTTTTTCCAGGGAGGCACCTGGGCACTCAAGAGCATAGGACTCCCAGAGGCAACCTCAGAAGTGAATGAAGGGGCCATTTTGAGTCCCAGCCCTGCCGGACTCTGCTCAGGCCCCTGCGGCGTCGTACTGAGGTAGGCAGGGCTCTGGGGAAGAGATGGCTCTCTGAAAGCCGGTCAGCAACTCCCATGCCAGTGACATCCACAGCAAATGCCACTGCTGCCACCAGGCCCTGCTTTCTAAAACAGTAGGTAGGGGCCTAGTCCAGTCCCCCTCTGCCCCCATAGTCTCCTGTTTCTGCTCAGGTCCCCTGAGGTCCCATAGGAAAACTATGGGAAAGACCGATAGCCAAATCAATAGTGATTGTCCAGCTCAGAGGGCAGGTTTGCCTCCCCCTTTTTAAATAAGTGTGCCTCAGCCTCTCCCTGTCGCCAGTGAGGAAATCAACCCTCAGAAAGGCTTCTGGCTCTGCGTCACACCACTAGAAAGTGACCCTCCAACCAGAAGGTTTGCCTCGGACTGGCACCTCTCAGGAATGTAGATACGGCTGAAAGGACCGACAAAAGACAAAGAGACCCTCACTAGGCAAGTGCCTGTCCAAAGGAGGCTGCTGGGCCCGTTGGACTTGAGGTCATCTATTCCTGGGGGTGGGTTAATCTTCCTCATTGCTCCTGGCAACGGCTGCCTCCATGGATGGTCTCTCTCTACATGACTCCAATCAGCCGACCCTGCTTCTGGCCCTCTGTGAGAGGAAGATGGGGCTAGAGCCTAAGCAGTTTCTCCTCCCACCTGCTGGGGAGCTCCCCACACCTCAACTCAGACCTGGACAGACAGCCTGGGCTGAGAGCAGCCTTATACCCATTCATGTCCACACCCACTCCTGGGAGGGCCTGCCCAGCCCCTAGGCCATGTTCCAGGCCCAGTAGCTGCAGCAGAGGGGGAGGAATGTGCTAGTTCCCTGCCAGAGGGGGAGGGCGCTTCCAGCTTGGCAGCAGCCCACCTTCAGGAGTGGGGACACAAAGCAGGCATTTAGGGCATCCTCAAAGACAGCCCGGACCACGAGACTGGGAGCAGCTCCAAGATCTCCTCCCTGAGAGGAATGACAAACACCAACTCCTCCTTGCCCTCCCCCTCCACCGACTCTCCACCCTGGTCAAAGAATGGGCAGATAGGCGGTCTGAGGGGCAGAGACCAGGAGTTTGTAAGCCTGCCAGCCAGCAGCAGCTTGGAGCATGGAGAGGCTTTCCTGTTTGCAGAAGCTGATCCTCCCAGCTAGAGAACAAGCTGTTAGCCTAGGGAGCTGTGGCTAACGTGAAGTGTGGGGCCCTCTCCCGTTAGGAAGGGGGAACGTCCAGCCCAGCAAGGAGGTAGGGGGCTTCTGTAGGGACCCAGAAACATGAAGGTTACTATGGTGCTGTCTCCTGCTGCAATGGGAGAGAATGGGCAGCAGTACCCTGGATAACAGTGGTCTCCCAGGGCTGGAGGCCAAGTGATGCACTTGCCCCCTCCCCTGGCTGCTCCAGAGCCTGATCAGGAACACTGCCCTCCTCAGCCCCCACCATCCCGTTCTTCCCCAGGTCTGGCCCAGTCTATCTTCTCATGCTTCTCAAACCCACTTCTCCATCCTCACTCCACAGTCATGGGTCAGATCCTCCTTAGCATCTTTCCTTGGGATGCCTGTGCCAGTCTCCTAACTGCTCTCCCAAATCCAGTCTCTTGCCTGCAATTCCACCTCCACTGGTCATGTCCCTGCCCTTCTCAGATTCCTTCAGTGGTTTCCCCTTAGGAGAAGGTCAGAAAACTGTCCTCAAGACAAGGGCCACTCCTCTTAGAACGGCTTACCAAGCCCTGTGGGGGCTGACCCTGGCCCTTCAACAACTAAATTTCCTGCCATACCTCTTGTGCCTCCAGACCTTTGCCTATGCTGGTCTCTCTGCCAGAAGTGACCTCCCCTTCCTTCTCCATAATAACCCCTTCAAGGCTCATTTTGGCATATTTCTTCACCCAGGAGCACCAGTTGCTGGTGTGATTGTTGGTCTCCTGACAATTGGCTGTGAGCCCCAAGGGCAGTGGCTGCATCCTAGTCATCTCTGTATCTTTCACACGTGGCCAAGAACTCTGCACTGAATAGGCCCTTAGTATTTGGTGGTTAAGTGAGCAAAAAAATAAATAGCCAGATTACTTACAGGAGCCATGTCCCACTGCAAACAGATCATTGTATTTGGGATTCCTGTAAAAGAAATATGAACCCATTGGCCCAGGAAATGGATATGGCTCGCCCATGGACTTGAGACTTCCCATGAACACTGGTGCCTACCTACACTGCAGACATCTGTTGAGGTTAGAGACATGGGCTTCTCCTACAATCTTCTAAGAATCCCCATCTCATTTTTTCTCGTAATACTCCATGTCACACTCAAGGTGGCTAAGTCCTATAGATGTGCCCTGCTTAGGGCTTGGCAACAGCAGGCACTCAGGGGCTCTGGGTTTGCGTCAATGCCTATACTCACCAGCAGAGGGCGGTGACAGCCAGGCGCTTGGCCTTGTCGTTTTGGAACTTCCAGAGAGGCAGCAGCGTACCCTCCTGGTCCCGGTATTCGTCAGCAGCATCCTCATAGTACTTAAAATCTTAAACACACACAGGCTGTCAGCCCTGGGACTGTCACTTTATGGCTAATCCATGTCTGCCACCTTCTGTCTGTACCTCCTGGCCAAAACAATTAACCTCTCTGTGTTTCATCTCAAACGACTCTTGTGAGGATCAACAGAGTTAATGTATGTAAAATAGTGAGAAAAATACCAGGCACATAAGCAGCTCTCTCTACATGTTATTGTTACTGTTGTCCTTGTTGTTGGAGGTAAATTACAATAAAGCGGCCATGTCTACACAGATAAAATCTCAGGTCTGCCCATCTTAGTAGCCATGGCCCGGCCCCACTATAGTGAGACTGCCTGGATCCCTCATGGGTTCTCTGAACTCAGGCTCATCTCCTGCTCTAAACTACCCTCCCTCCCATTTCCCTTAACTTAGGTGGAAGCCCCATCCATCCTGCTACTTGTCTAAGCCAGAAACCTAGGCAACCCTTGACTCATCTCTCTCCATCATCTCATATTTTCCTTCTGATTGTCTTTTCAACCCACTCACTTCTCTCCAAACTCTTAGCCACTGCCCAGGTTCAGGGCCCAACAGCCATCACCTGGATCACCACACTATTTTCCTAACTGGTCTCCCTACCTCCAGTGACTCCTCCTCCAGCCCATGTGCCACAGAGCTACCAGAGTGAGAACAAACAAATCACCTCACCGTACACCTCTCCAACCCCACTGAGAATCCCTCTGTGGCTCCCCTTGCACAGGTCCCCCTGTCAAACCAAGGCTCCAGGCCACTACTTCCATGTCATTTCGGCCAGCTGTTCACATGCTCCCTAAAGTGTCCTACTCCTCCATCTTCCTGGCAAATTCCTACTCACTCCAGGTCCACATCAAACTTCTCCTCCTCCGTGAGGCCTCACATTCTTGAGGAGAGTTCTTTTCTTCCTCCATTCCAGCCCTGTGCCTCTCCTGTACCGAAACGTTTGCCACTATGTTGCCTCTATTTATTCTCTTGCCTGTCTCCCCTACCAGAAGGCTTTCAGAGAGCAGGAAGCATGTGCTAGTCATCTCTGGACCCATAGTGCCCAGCACAGGGCCAGCCACAGAGCAAACAACCAATGACTGCTCAAAGAATGCAATGAAATCAATCAGCAGAAGTGAGTGACTCTCAGTCTTCTTTCCAACCAAGGGTGATCTATGAGAAAATGAATCCTTTCATTCCACATGGTGAAGGGCATGTCCAAGCATGGCCCCAACCTCTCTTACAATGTCCACACCTGGAGACTGTGGAACCACATTCAAACCTCAAAAATGTCTTAGAACAACAACAAAAAAAAATTAGAGTGGTCAGAGGCATAAGCCTTGATCACATCAGAGGTTCCTGAGCTCAGCTGTCTTTGAAAGTGCCACGTTTCAGAGAGACTAATTGGTAACACTTCTCTGTTTTCACTTCTCCTTCATGATTACACTTTCCCAGAGGGAAGAGAGTATGCAATTTTAAAAAAATCAAAGTTCAATGAATTTTTATGTGACTGTGTTCTTATAAATGAAAAGGGTTCACCAAGGCCAATTTCTCCATGGATATTAATCACGTTTGCCGCCCTTTGGGGGGCTGGTTGCAGAGGCTGGGTTTCAGGAAGCCAAGCTGTGTGAGTGACAAATTCATTCAGAGCTGCTGTGTACTTTGACAGCTTTGAAAAGCACTCAAGGTTGTTTTCCAGCCTGAATGATAACAAGGAGGCTTGTTTAGGCTTCTGGTCTTGGCAGCCCCAGTCTCTATGTTCTATGGGTGAGCAATGAACATCAAGTCACCAAGAAGAGCCCGAGGCTGTCAGCAGAGGAGACCAGCCAGCAGCGAGGAGCTGCCAACTCTGGGGACGCAGCTGCTCCAAATAAATGCACAACCTCTTAGGGAAATACAAGCCACTTGGGAATGTACTGTTCATGCCCTGGGAAGGATTCCGTTTTCTCGGCGCTGTCAAAGAATTTCCCAGGCCCCCAGGATTTAAGTGTTTCTGAATCAATCTTTTTCTTCACCTCATCACTAATTAATCATCAGCATAGAACTATTGAATGTTTATTTGAAATGCCTCTTCCAGCTCAGTGGCTCTGCAACCTCGTGCTCAAGTGCCCAGGCTACGGATCCAAGGGGCCTGTGTTTGAGTCCTGATTGCACCACTCACACCTCACGGCAGCTGTGGTTTTGAACAAGTAGCAATAATACAGCCTGAATTTCTCACCTATGAAATGGAAAAAATAATGGTGTTTACCTGAGATTGTGGCTGTCAGCGTTAAATAAAATGACATATGTAAATAGCATGGCATAATGCCTGGTACATAGGCCATTCCCAGGGAATGCTGGCACTTGTTTTTCGTTATGATGACTGCTTTTCTCTGTCCCCGTGACACAGTCTGGGCAAGGTGTGGTAAGGCCCACTCCACCGCACACCAGAAACTCACTTTCACCCCTGTTTCTGCATCCTGCCCAGTCACATTCTCCTCCATTCCTGCTCTCACTGGGTTGTGTTCCAGCCCGGATAGTATCTTTGATCTGTCTTCAGAGAAAGCTCAGATCCCCTGTGTGATATTCAAGGCCCTCCTTTAACTGGCTTCAACAACCTCCCCAACCTGAACTCTTATCACTTTTTAACAAAGCCCGTTTAGGTCACTGAGTCTGCTGCCGCTCGTCCCCACAGTCCACTGGAATTCATTTTCACCACCAGGTCATTGCTCATGCTTTCTCCTGCCTAGAACATCCATCCTCCTGTTAATCTCCTACTCAAACTCTGCTCATCCCTTGGCATTGAGCTCAACCCTCCCCAAAGCCTTCTTTGACTGCTGCCACTCATCCCTCATTTCCCTTCCTCCATTCTCTAGGATCTCCAGAGAAGTTTCTGTCTGCATCCTAGCATTTCTATGATCCCCAAGCAGGACAAAGTAGAGAACAGAGCACAGAATTAGGAAGCTCAAGACCTAGTTTTGGATACTCTCTGCCATTAACTAGCCAGGTGGCCTTGGCCTAAGCTTCTTCATGAATGAAGTAGGGTTAATAATCTCAGCTCTGCCTGCCTCGCAGGATTGTTGGAAGATGACATTGATTCACTAATGTGCAGGTGTTTTGTGTTGTTGTTGTTTTTTTCTGCACCATTGTCAGATCTCACTAATACACACATTTCTTCTTATGCCATTGTTAATGGTTGACCTGTATAAGACTGGTCTCCATAGTGATATCCAGAGGAAAGAGGGATTTTTTCGTTCTCCCCTTGCACCTATGGGACCTACATGGGACACTCAAATACTGATGTGTATGAGGGATTTTTAATGTAATAATATAGTTTAATGCAATAATAGTAGTTGCCAGAACTTCAAACCTTACCCTGAGCAACATCATCATATGTGTTCTGGTTGACCATCCTCTCCACAATTTTAGCAGCTTGTGCCACTTTGTTGATGTCATCACTCTGTGGAGGTACAAAGGTGACAGTTTCTCGTATAAGCCAGCACATGAAGATCAAGTCCCAAGCTACCGCCCAGCCTTGTAATTGGTTCAGCAATGCTTCTCTGACACCATCCACCCCAGGGAGTTCTGTAAACGTACCTCTTCATGCCTCCAGGCCCAGCTAACCCCCTCACACCCTACTGGGAATGCCTAGCTCACAAGTACCACAAGGAGTCTACACTGCCATACATAGCTCCTGGGCAGAGACTGATTTCTGTTCTTTCATTCTGAGTTTATTCTGGAAAAGGCATGTCTATGAGCACAAGATAGGGCATTAAAGACAGGAAGGGTACCACAGTGGAAAGCAGACAAGGGCAGGTAGGAGGCTTCTTAGGTGGGAATCTGAGATTTCACCAGCACAGGCAATGACAAAGAATCTCATTAAGGGCCTCATAGATTTAGTTAAAAGTTGAAGAAGACAGAGAGGGTGAGACCTGCTTATACAAAGGGAGTATCAGGCAAAACTGACTCCAAATCTAGGGCCCTGCATACTGGCCAGACCAAAGAGAAAGTAGGAAGTATCATGTCAGAGAAAAATGACTCAGTCTGAACCAAAAAACAAGATCATCGTTCTATAAAATTCAAAAATCCACAAGGTGAACCACTTAGAAGGTTATTAGAGAAGCAAAAAGTTTGGCTGACAAGAAAAGCCCAAAAGTTTAGGGCGGGTGGCAGGAGTGAACCAGCTGGTGGACAGCCATCCAAGG
Source organism: Tonatia bakeri (assembly GCA_004024845.1). Lineage (NCBI taxonomy): Eukaryota > Metazoa > Chordata > Mammalia > Chiroptera > Phyllostomidae > Tonatia > Tonatia bakeri. Next base: position 239,575 of record PVIA01000942.1, on the reverse strand, counting down.
GGGCTCCAGAGAGCCAGGCTCATGGCTCTCAAGGATGAGATTTACCAGGAGTGGCAGTGTCAAAAAGTGGTTATTAAGAGAATGGATTCTGGAGCCACTCAGACCTGCATTCCCATCCCATTCCATGGATTAGAAGCCAGGTGGCAACTTTGGGCAAGCTGCTTACTTCCCTGGGTCTTAGAGTATTTGTAATACAGTGGGGATGAACAATACCACTGGTGTCATAGGGCCATTATAGGAATAAATGTAATAACACACATGGTACTATTAACTTAGTACTCAGTGAGTGATGGTGGTAGTGTCAGAGGAAACACGCAGACCAGTGTGTTGGGGGCTTATAAAGTCACACATGGGGAACTGCCCTTTGAGAGCCTTTTGTCAGGTCTCAAACTAAGTCCAAGTTTATCTCAGAAAAATGATCAAAGACATTCCCTGGAATCTTACAATCACAGTCCTTAGGTTCACTAGTCCCAGCTACTGCTGCTACTACATGGCTCAAAGCAGGAATTCTCCTGCCTCAACAGCTTCCTGGCAAATGACCTCCCTATGTCAGGCAGCATCTTCTGTGGTCAGACAGCCTGTTTACTGAAACCTACCTCCCTGAGTCTTTGATCCATGGTCTTAACTCTGTCCTCTGGCCACAGAGAATTGTATGTCTAGTAATAGCTCCTCTGAGGTAGGGAACAGGGACTCATCCCCTGAGTTAGCATTTCTTCAAGTGAACCCTCCCAGCTTCATCAACTGTTGCATGGCACCACCTACCAATCAACACCAAGAAAATACTGTTAGGGACTGTGCATACATTATCTTAGGTTCTCATGATAATCTGGCAAAGTATGTATATTAGGATATCTCTACAGATGAGGAAACATGTTTTAGAAAAACCCAGCTAATAAGTGGCAAAGCCAAGATGTAAACTAAAGTCTGTGGACTCCAAGACCCATACTCTCAGCCCCACACAGACAGCCACTTCCTCTCCAATCTGACCACCTTCCAGTAAGGTTTCTGTAACCATGGTCTCAGCACAAGAGCCCATAGCCAAACCCCTGACAGATCTTCAAGTGAACCCTGACCCAGCCCGACAGCCCCTGTAAAGCCCCTAACCTCTAAAGAAATGGTGCAGCAAAAGTCAAGGGTCTGGACAGGGCAACATGCAGTGCAGGGACTTCGTCTTTCACTCCAGGGTTCCAATATCCAGTATGGTCATGACCACCAAGAGCTTGGTCTATGAATGAATGAAACCAAATTACGAGAGGGGAGTTCTGGCCAAGATGGAGGCATAGGTAGAAACCTATAACCACCTCACATAACCTCACATAACCAAAAGGAGGATAACCAATCTAAAATCAATAAACAACCAAAAGTGCCAGGAAATCAAACTTCATGGAGCTCCAACAGCCACGGAATTAAAGAAACAGTCAAACAGAACAAGGTGGTAAGACAGTGGATGGAGAGAACTGGAGGAGAGGCAGCAGACCTTGCAGGCAAGGCTGGCTGTGGAGAGTCTGTGGGCTGCATGGGTGGGGCTGACTTAGTAGAAACTGAGACTCAGAGCTGGCTGCAGACTATGGTGGTTGCTGCAGTGGGAGAAACTCCCAGTCTCACAGTAGAGTTCATTGGAAAGTGGCCTAGAGACAAGCAGGGGAGCTGCATTGTTCCCTCTCTGGCCCCTCCCCCACTAGCAATGCTGCAGCACAGCAAGGAGGGTTGCTTTGCCCTGGTGAATACCTAAGGCCCCGCCCCCTTACCACTTAACAGGTGCTCTGAACAAAGAAACAGGGCTAAAATGAAAGAATAGAGCAAAACTTCAGAAAGAGAGCTAAGCGATGAGGAGATAGCCAACCTATCTAATGGAGAATTTAAAACCTTGGTAATCAAAATGCTCACAGAACTGATTGAGCTTGGTCAAAAAATGAAAGAACAGATGAAAGATATCCAAAATGAAATAAAGCAAAATATTCAGGGAACCAACAGTGACAGGAAGGAAACCAAGACTGAGATCAATGATTTGGAAAAAAAGGAAGAAATAATCATCCAACTGGAACAGAAACAAGAATTCAAAAAAATGAAAAGACACTTTTGAAACTCTGGGACAACTTGAAACATTCCAACATCCGAATCATAGGGGTGCCAGAAGGAGAAGAACAACAGCAAGAAGTTGAAAACTTACTTGAACAAATAATGAAGGAAAACTTCCCCAATCTGGCAAAGGAAATAGACTTCCAGGAAGCCCAGAGAGTCCCAAAGAAGTTGGACCCAAAGAGGAAGACACCAAGATACATAATTATTAAGTTACCCAAGATTAAAGACAAAAAGAGGATCTCAAAAACAGCAAGAGGAAAAGAAAGAGTTACCTACAAAGGAGTGCCCATAAGGCTATCAGTGATTTCTCAAAAGAAATTTTGCAGGCAAGAAGGGGCTGGAAAGAAGTATTCCAAGTCATGAAAGGCAAGGACCTACAGCCAAGATGACTCTATCTAGCAAAGCTATCATTTAAAATGGAAGGGCAGATAAAATGCTTCCCAGATAAGGTCAAGTTAAAGGAGTTCAACATCACCAAGCCCTTATTACATGAAATGTTAAAGGGACTTATCTAAGAAAAAGAAGATAAAAATGTGAACAGTAAAATGACAACAAACTCACAACTATCAACAAATGAACCTAAAAAAAAAAAAAGAAAAACAATGAAAACAAAAACTAAGCAAATAATTAGAATAGGGACAGAATCAGAGAAATGGACATCACATGGAGGGTTTTCAGTGGGAATGGGGAAAGGAGGAATAGCGGGGAAAAGGTACAGGGAAGAAGAAGCATAATTAGTAGGCATTAAGTAGATGGGGAGAGGTCAAAAATGGTACAGGAAATAGAGAACTCAACTTATATTACAACCCATGGACATGAACTAAGCGGGGGATGCTGGAGGGTTGGGTGGTGCAGGGGGATTAAAGGTGGGGGCAATTGGGAAAACTGTAATAGCATAATCAATAAAATATACTTAAAAAAAAAAAAAAGAACTTGAACCCAGGTGAAAAAAAAAGAAAAAAGAAACTGAATTGGGGCAGTATCTTTTAAGCCAAAGCAAGGAATGCTTAAACTGCTCCTAAAATGTGATTTTATCAGGGACATGATAAAATCACATTTGAATGGAAGCGGGCATGCCTCAGCAAAGGAAGCAAAACTTCTCTAGCCCATTTGGCTTCTATTCTACGGTGGAGCAGAACCACTTTCCTGAGAGCTTTTTGGGAGCTCTCCAAGGTGCTGAACCCAGACACTAGCTTCCTATGGACCTCGTTCTTCCCACCCTATTGCAGGTCAAACTAATCCTGATTTCCATACTGGGATTCTGGCTCCTGACCCAGCTTTCTCTCTACTGAAGGGACAAATGTGGCCTTTCAACATCTCCCTGTGGCGAACCTCCCTGCTGTGACCTCTCACTGTAACTTCTATGATGATGGCCAAACCTATGTGGCTACATCCACGTTGAGCCCCCTAACCATGACCTCTATAACAACTCCTCTGTGGTACCTCATTGTAAATCCATCAGAGAGTGGCCACACTCATTGGCCTGGATTTGCTGTTACCTGTGATCAGCTCTGACTTGGCTTTTGGCCCTCAAGACTCACCTAAAATATTGAGCTCAAGTAAACCCAAGGACTAAGGTCAAAGAACAAATCGCTCTCCCAAACCCCATAAGCCCCTATCCATGGAGGGGGTGCTCTATTCTCACATCCCACCCCAACCTGAGAAGACTCCCCAGATCTTCCAGGGTGCACATCAGGCTTTCAATATCATTCCTGTCTTCTCTTGCCCCCTAACCTAGCAATACTCAATCTCTGCTGGCCTCCAGACTTACATAAAATTTGGGGGAGGTGTAGAATTCCAGAGGTAGTTATAGCTCTTCTCACATTTTCCCACAAGGAAAGAACTATTCATACTTCAACTTGAGCTCCCAACCCTTTGTGTGTCTGTGAAGCCCGGATAGCCAGGCTTGTGTCTACCCTGGGTCCAAGGTCCAACTCAGTCATCCTCATGACAGAGCCATGGTAACCCTCACCAAACCTGGGACTCCATAAATGTCATCTTCCTCATGGACATCTTTCCCATTTTTTTAGTCACTGGTGTCTTTGTCTTCTCCTTCTCTTTGGTCTTTTCCTGCTTCTCGAGTTCCTCTACATAGGCATCATAGATCTCCCACTAGACGGGGGTGAAATCAGAAGGATCAATACAGGGCAAAATCTTCAGCCAACCAGCTTCTCTTCAGCCTTCAGGTCTTAAAGAGTTGATCATGCCAACCCCTGTCACATGCCATCACATCACCTTGTACTTCACCTCTAACTATGTATTCAACATCTGTCTTCCCTGCTAGCCATGGGATGAAAGAGCTCTCAGGGCACCTCTGGGCTGGTCTTTCTACCCTGCAGCCCAGGGGCTTGTTGTCAGCTGGAGATCAGTATTATTTCAGCCTTCAACCTCTACCAGGCAAAACAAATGGGCAAACATGAGTCTAGCTCACTTTTTTTCTTGGTAACTTACACAACTTTGAACTAGGAAATTAAAAAAAAAAAGAAAGAAAAACCTTCCCACATGGAGATAGGATAAAATTACTGGCTCAAGCTGGCTGTTTACAGCACTGACCACACATTCTCAGTATAAAAAGATAACCAAAAAGTTAGGGAAACCTTGTTAACTAGATCTGACAGCAAGAGAAGCCCAAGATAGCAGCAGAGGAAGCAGCAAGGTTCTGAGGCTGGACAAAAGCCCCAGATCACACTATGTCCTCTTCAGAGCTGGGCAGTCACTGCCACCTGGAGGCCAGATAGGCAGACCTTACATTTAATAATTCACCTATGGGCCATCATTCCACATCCAGAGCCCTGCAACAACCCTGTCAGGCTGCCTGTTGTCCTCATTTCACAGAAAAAAGAAACAGTCATTCAGGGTAACATGGATTGGCCAGGATCTTACAGTATGAGCAGCAGAGTTCGGGCCTGATTCTGATCTCTTGGCCCCATATTCTGCTCAAATCAGCAGTCTATCCAGTAGGACTTGAGGAGGAAGGAGACTCAGCAGGAACACTGACTTTGTTGGAAGAGCAGGATTAGAATGTTAATAGTTCAGAGTCAGCCACAGGGTGCCATGGGTTACAGAGTTCATGGGAACAAATGTCCCCCCCCCCACTCCCCTGCTGGAAATCACACCTCTCTCTCCCTTGGTCAGCCTTGCCCTGGGGGCAGGGGCATGTGACTGATCCAGAGTTCACTGGGTGGGGACTTACTGTCTGATTGAGAGCTCACTGGGTGGAACCTAGTGTCTCACATGCCTGCTGTTCAGAGCCTGAACAAGGAGCAGGGAGGTGGATGGATGAGGAGGGTAGAGTGTCAGAGGCCTCTTTGACCACACCAGTCTCCCCTGTTGCCAAGCCAGACAAGGAGGAATGGGGTAGAGGAAGGTGATGGATTTTAGACTGGCTCGGGGTCTCACCTGATTGGCTGTGGCTGAAAAGTTTGTCCTGGGAGGAGGCTCCATCTGGCATTCTCGGTCCTAGGGAATAATGACAACAGGAAACCTACAGAAAGCCCTTAGCTTTGTCTCACTGAACCCAACAGTATACCCATTGATGAAGCATTTCTGTTGGAGCTGAGGGGTGAGGAGTGGGACACAGAACTGGGGAAGTAAAGAGGACCAGGGCCAGAGCCAGGGCAGTAAAATGACCGAATGATACAGTGAAAGCCTACATTTTCCACCCAAGTCTCCTTCGGAAAAAGCCTAAGCTAGAGGCGGGGAGGGGAGGGCGGGGGACCATGAAGCCTGACTGTGCCAGTTTCAACCAAGAAAAACTCCACGTAGGGGCTGAACAGATCTGCAGGAAACCAATCAGTCCTTGTTGTGGCCAGCCTCTAGACACAGGACACAGAGGGCAGCCTCTGACAGGCCATTGGGCTAATTTATATCCCTTGCCCTGAGAAGTCTTTCTCATACTGGGGTTTCTGGCTTCACCAGGAAAATGTACCCCTTCCTCAATGTGTATCACTCAGATTACCAAACATTAGCATAGGGACTGCAGAAGGTGATAAAGAACTGTCAAAAACCCACCCTGCAGACCTCTGCCAACCACTCACAGATTCATTCCTGTAGAATACGGCCTTAGACATGTGAGTCTCTCACCTGAAATCCTGAGAGGTTCTTTCTGCCTGGTACTCAGGGTCCTTCACACTTATGTGAAGCCAGGGGACTATTCTAGCCTTTTCCAGCTAGTCTATCACAGAGACCATCACCTTTGGTCAAACTGGCTCATAGCCCCACCTCCCTGGCATATTTTGGCCTCCCGTCTCTTCCCCAGATCCTGACCTCCTCTTCAACACCAATTCAAGTTTCACTGTCTCAGTGGAGGGCTTTGTTCTCCTTGTTACTCTCTCTGAACTCCTGCCTGGATGACGCACAGGGACCTGAATACATGCTCCCAGCTCTCCTTGGAGAGAGTAACCATGGCATCTACCCTGTCACCCTGCCAGGCTGAGGGCTACTGAGGCTGGGGTCAGGCCTGCTTCTTCCCACCCATGCACAGTGCAGAGTTGGGAAACAAAAGGGCTGGGGCAGGGGCTGCTGTACCCGGAGAGGGTTGTTGAAGGTCTGTGAGGCTCTCTCACTGAAGTTGAACTGGTTGGTGAGCTTTCGCTCCTTGGGTTGCTTAGGAGTCATCAGTTCTTCTTCAGTCACGTTTTCAGCTGCCTGGTGGGGAGAAAAAGACCCACAGGACCAGGACTCAGCCATGAGGAAAATGTACTGGGGAATTGGGAGTGTAGGGAGAAGACATGTCTTGGAATAAGATGGCAGTGGGAGAGAGTGATGATGCCAGAGGCGCTGGTACCCGCAGCCTCTAACTTCTCACTTTGAGCCCCATCCACAACAAGCCAGCCCTGAAGCCCCCTTTCCCTCCACTCTCCGCCCACCATCTACAGCTGGAGAGAGGGAGCAGGCAGGCTGGAGAGCAGTACTACACTGTACCGCTGCTGCAGGTACATTCGTTTGACTCCCAGCTTCAGCTTCTGTTTCTGCTTCCTTGGGCTCTTCTTCTTCTTCAAGGATTTCTGTTTCTGAAAACACCAGCCTGGCAGACTCCTGTGAACCTTGGCAGGACATTGCTGATGAGCTCAAAGTACAGGCCCACTTCCCCATCCCCTGGCAGGGCAGGGCTTTTGGGTTCCTGACTTTCAGGCATGCCCCCACCCCAGGGTTCTCCTTGGCCTGAGCCTCATGGGCTAGCTCCCAGATCTATCTGGGATAGCCAGCTGTTGGATTTTACATAAGTAAATACTCTGCAATTCCCTAGAGTAACCAGAGAAGGGACCAGACTGCAGCCTCAGGCTGGCCCACAGACCTACCTGCCGCTAACTCATCACGGTAGTGTTGCCGCCGACCTTCATCTGAGTCTTTGGGGATCAGGTTCCCGACCTGGCTGTAGTGAACTGCCAATTGGTTCACAAAGCCAATAAGCTTATATGTGCCTTCCTAAGAAGAGAAGGGGCTGAATCAGACCAGGGGTCCTCAAAAGGGCTGGAGTCAGAATGTAGCCTGTTTTCACTCTCAAGGACCTAAGACAGTCTATCTGTTAACAGAAACATAACTCACCAAATCCTCAGTTAGCCTGAAATTTTCACTGCATGCCAGTTTAAAAAAGAGGGGAGAAATGGAATAAAGTTTTTTTTTGAGTTCTCATTAAAGATATATTTGTAAATACCTTCTGCTTCCAACTTGATGTTACCTATCGTTGGCTCCTACATCTGTGCCAAGGGATCCTGGCTCACCTCTTTCACCTCAGGTCACACACAGTCACTACAACAGGGCAGGCCTTGCACTTAGTGGATGCCAGGGCTGGACAGATCCTTAGAGACACCAAATGCCCAGTCCCCCTGTTCCATACAGGAGGACCACAGAAATCTAGAAAAGGTTGGCATTTGGCACTTATTTAGGTCACACAGCAAATGAGAAGCAGGGATGACTTACTTTAAAACTGTACCTGACGATATTCTGGGGTGCATGTGGGTTATTGGCTTTTAGAATTCGGGTGAACTCCTCTTTTAGCTCCTAAAGAAAAGAAATACTAAGAGGGTCATACATGGAGTGTCCCATCCCACTCTGAGGCTTGGGAGGACCCCCTGCCCCCCGCCCGCTCCAGAGTGTCAGCAGACATCTGACAACCAGGTTCTTGCAGGCTCTACCAGTACTATGGAAGGACACACTCTGGGGCTGGAGGAGGTAGAAGGAGCAAGAATAGGGTGCTGCTAACTCACCGCCTCAGTCAGCTCCAGCTGGTCAGGGGGTCTGACTGTGACTTTAGACTGGGCCCATTCATCTGCCCCTTCTCCCACTTCAGTCCCTGAATCTTCATCCTGCACAAAAACCTCACGTGAGGATCAGGAGTGCCTGATCTGTCTGGATAAGTGAGAATGCTGCAGGAAGCCCCTTCATTCAGAAAACTCAGAAGCCAAGCTCTGTCATGATACACAGAATACAAAATACACAAGAGACCATTCATGGAAAGAGTCCAAAGGAACTGCTCAGGCCAGAGTTCTCATTGCTTGAAAGATCGTGGCCACCTCAGCCCTGGGGTCAGGCCTTAGCCCTGGGGAGTCTGGCCGTAGCTGGAACATTGTGGTGGACAAGAAGAACTGGCTCCTCCCTAGTGCTTCCCACACAGCCCGGAAGCTGATGGCCAGGATCAGCTGCCAAAGACAGGGCTTTATGCAATATGAAAGGACACCCAGCTATTCTTTACACTGCTTCAACTTGAATTCATATTTTACCTTCCAATTTGCCACCTTGAGTTTACTCTTACAGCAATACTTTCAGTACTTGGTAACTTTAAGCCTCACAGTCCCATCAGATCCTTGGAGCAAAAAAATCAGGAAAAGTTTTTCCTTCGCCTGATAGACAGTTAAACACCTTGCCAGCATGGCCCACAGCATAGCAAAAAGTACTCACCACCACAAGCAATTAAAGATGTACAAAATAGCCCTGGCTGGTGTAGCTCAGTGGATTGAGCGCGGGCTGCGAACCAGGCATCGCAGGTTCGATTCCCAGTCAGGGCACATGCCTAGGTTGTAGGCCATGTCCCCCAGCAACCACACATTGATGTTTCTCTCTCTCTCTCTCTCTCTCTCTCTCTCTCCCCCTCCCTTTCCTCTCTAAAAATGAATAAATAAAATCTTAAAAAAAAAAGATGTACAAAATAAAACAATGCAGTTTTTCACTATAAAACTGGTAAAAACTAAAACAACAAGAACAACAACAATAACAATGAATGAAAATAAAACCAACCAAACAAAACTAATATCCAGTGTGGGTGAGGCCGTGAGAAAATAAGCACTCAAAAACCAGCACTACTTTTCCAAAGAGCGATTTGGAAATATTTGTCAAAAGCCTAGTAAGTATATATCCTCTTTGACTCAGATATCTATGTGTGGACATTTATATTAAAGAAATAACCACAGAGATGCCCAAGGATTTAAATGCATGAAAGTTTGTTGGAGGATTGATTGTAATAGTGAAAAAGAGGAAACATCTAAGTGTCTAACAACAGAGCATGGTTGAACTGATTATGGGGTGGCCTTAAGGAACATATGGTAAAATACCATGCACTAATTATTAATGAGGCTATAAAAGTATTTATTGGTAATGAAAGGTACTCTAAATATATCATGTAAAAGGAGATTATAAAATAACATACAGTTTGAAATTCCATTAAAAATAAATACATGTAATTTTTATAGTATGTATAAAAACATCAGGGAAGATATAATATCCCATATTAACTAAGAAGTTTCTAAGGGTAGTGGTTTAAGGGTGATTTTAATATTCTTTTGCTCACTTGAATTTTCTAAAAAATACACTGCTAATAATTGTAAGAGAAAAGGTATTATTAGCTTCTTGCTGAGAGATGGCGGTAGTTTTGGCACTTACTCTCTTCCTGGCTCCTCTGCCCGCAGCGACGCTCTGAAAAAACAGAAACAGAAGGTAAGTCATAAGTGAATCTCCATGAGGATATCAGAGACAGTACCCCAGGGAGGCTTCTGCCCAGGGACCTTGCCTCTCATAAGCTCCCCAAATGGGCACTGAACCCACAACCAAGGCATGTGCCTGACTGGGGAGCAAACCTGTGACCTTTTGGTTTACAGGATAATGCCCCAACCAAGCCATACCAGCTGGGGCAACATGTGCTTCTTAACCCAGCCAAGGAGGTCCTGTGTCTGAGGCAACCCCCAGGCCACCATCAGTGGGACTGACTCACAGAGAGCAACCAGGCAGTGTAGCACTGGGCATGTCTTATTTGCAACTAGTTCAACAAACATTTTTTTTAAAGTTTATTTTAAATGCTCAGTTCTGTACTGGGCATTAAGGTAATTTGAAGGGTAGGTTATATTCCTAAGCACTTGTTTAAAATGAATGTAAGTTCTTTACAAGCAGGCACTTTGTTTTGTACACTGCTGTCTCGTAATATAGTAGGTGTTCAAAAATACTTGTTGAAAAAAGGAATGAATGCCATCAAACCCATTAGTGGTCATGACCCTGGGAAAAATTATTTTCCTCTCTGGGCCTCAGTTTCCTTGTCAGTAAAATGCATGGGACTGGATATGATGACATTCTACTTCTAACATGCCCAATTTTTATGTTCTTAAGAGCAGCATGCTCAATTCTACCTAATAAACATTCGCTGAACATCTATTATTTATGTGCCAGGTGCTAACCTAGGCAGTGGTACAGACGAAGAGAGATGTCCCTATCCTAGTTTGTTCAGGGTCCATAGAGGAAAGAAGAGTATGATCAATGTTTGTCATTTACTCACTTGCTCATTTACTCACTCATTTAGCATATGTGCCTTTGAAAGCCTGCCGTGGGCCAGCGATACAGACATGTATGCACAGGGTGCTGTAGGAATGCATGGAGGCACCTGCCCAACCTGAGGTGCACAAGAAAGGCTTCCAGAGGTGGCAATTTCTTAGCCGGCTATCAAAGGACAAGTAGGGTTGTCCAGGTGGAGAAAATGTTTTTCAGAAGGGCTTTTCAGGAGAACACAGCATGTGGGAAGTCTAGATGAGAACAGTGACAGAGACAGCAAAATTTCCACCAAACAAAAGAAAACTCTGCAGTAGCTATACAGAACAATAGGTGTTCCAGATGATCAAACAAGAGAAAGATCAGTGCAGGCTGGAAAGATGAGGAAGAGGCTCTTGAAAAAAGCCAGCCTGGAGCTCTGGAGGAGGGGGCAAGGCAGCAGAGAAGCCAAAGGGCACATGTTGGTGGCAGCATGGCGCATGGGAGAGACCTCTGCTCCCAGCTATTGCTGATTACCTACCTGTGTGATCTTTGGGAAGTCTTTGGTCCTCAGTCTCCCAAATGCAAAGCAAGGGAGTTTGACTAGATGGGCTCTTACTGCCCTATGTGATAGGGTCTATGGGAGAGGTTTTGGCAGTGGGTGGGGCAGTGGGGGGTAGAGAAAAGGGACTCCAGGGGGAGAGTTGAGTCTGTCTCTGCTTGAGCTGGGATTGTTGCTGGCAGGGCAGGCAGCAGGATTCAAATTTCTATCAGGTTACCAAGGTTTCCAGTGATGAGAACCCTTCTCTGAGGCTAAGCTGCATGAGCCAGAAAGCTGCTTTCCTTTAAAGGGCCTCTGATCCTTAAGGTAACGAGATGGAAGTGCCACAATGCCCAACAGCTTTCTGGCCCACATCAGAGTACTGGAGGGCCAATCCCAACCCAAACTGCCAGCCTTAAATAGAAAATGAGATCCAGTTACCACTGCCCCCATAAATGTCTGTAAAACATTTATCTGGCAATAAAAGAACTGACAAGGCAATTTGAGTGTAATTGTTTTTGGCAGTTGGAAATATTTCAATTAACACACTATAAAAGCCACACTATAATAAATGCAAAACAGGCCAATGAAATCAGCTACAGCCCTGACTTCCCAACCATAGCGAAGGAGATTGAATGTCAGGCTGCCACTATGGGCCCTTGGTCTTCCAGAAGGAGAAGCCTGAGACACACAAGCCTGAATTCCTGAAAAGCTTTTGATGATTCTAGCCAGAATCCGTCAAACCACAGAAGAAAGCCCAAACTCCCTGTCCTGGCCCTCGGAACTCTACCATCTGGCCACAGTCTCCATTCCAGCCTGCACTCCCTCTCTTTATGTGCTAGACTTTGAGGTGCAGCTCAGTGAGGCTAATTGCATTTCCTGAGTTTGGTCTGTGCTTTCCCACTTCTACACTTTTGCTTTTACTGTTCCTCCTTTGAAGGAACACCATCTTCCCCTTCCCCCTCCCTGTTCCCACTGTCTATGCCTAACAAAACCCTACCCAATTAGCCTCTGCTAGTCTTTCATCTAAGTCTGACACATTACCCCCTTTCTCCTACCTCCTTCTATTCTTCCTTTTCTCACTCTGAGTAAAGCTCTGCACCACCTTCCATCACCACCTCAAGAACTGGTCAAATAGACACTCTGTTATCTCTGAGTTTTTATCTGAAAACAGGGGCAGTATTACAAAAAGAAACATAATACTGCAGTACACATAGGAGGCAACTTGGAGATTCCAGCAAGGGAGGTCCACTATCCTTACACTATTTACCAAAGAAGAACCTCTTCTCTTGGAGAGGTTATTCTGTTTGACCAAGGAGTAATGCAGGAAGAGGAATCTACCCCATCTCCCCAACCACCATCACAGTCAAAGTAACCGAGGTCATCAATGGGATAACAGATGTCCCAGCCAGAACTCCTTCACAGTAGAGCATTTTTTTCTATTCTGTTACAGATTTTAGTGTGAGCATCCTAGGGCAGCGACTGGTAATAACACAGCTGTCTAGTGGTCACTTCTCAGTTCTTACAGGACCTAACATTCCTGAGGGCTCACTCGCTCCTTCTTGACACTTTTTTTAGGATTTTATTTATTTAATTTTAGAGAGAGGAAAAGGGAGGGAGGAAGGGAGCAAAACATCAATGTGCAAGAGATACAGCAATACAATCGGCTGCCCCCAACATGCTCCCAACGGGGGACCTGGCCAGCAACTCGGGCACATGCCTCGAATGGGAATCAAGCCACTGACCTTTTAGCTCACAGGCCCACACTCAGTCCACTGAGCCACACCAACCAGGGCTGAAATTTCTTCTCCAACTTCATTTCCATATCACCAACCTCTTCAATAGTTCCCTTCAATATCCTTGACCCCTCCAGGAATATATGTGACCCCACAGTCTTCTTATTCTACATACTCCTCCCTTGGGGAGTGTGTAAAATATTCCCACCCATAGCTTCATCTTCTACCTTATGATGAAACTCAAATATATTTCTACAGCTTAGACTTCCTGGAACCTCACATTTAAGCTGATGACAGAGTATTCAAACTCAACATCTTAAAAACTGACCTCATTATGTTCTTTTTCCACCTCAATCATTATATTTTTTCCACCCCAAACTTCCTTTTTTCCCTAGTATCCTATGTCAGTCAGTGCACCACCATCCACTCAGTCACCCAGGTTGGAAATTGAGAGCTATCAAAGACACCTGCCTTTTCCTCACCCTCCCATTAGTCATATTTCAAAGCCTAACAATTCTCTTTGACATCTTTCCTAACTATCCTCTCCAGTTTTATCCCCTCTTAATTCAGGTCCTTACTATCTCTTGCTTAACTACATTTGATTTCCCTGGCTCCAATTTCTCTCTACTTTAATAATTATGTCATTATCAGTTCCAGCTATTGAGTACTCATTCTGGGCCAGTCACTTACTAAGAATTTATCTTTTTTAATTATCTCATTTAATCTTCACAAACATCCTATAGGTCAGGTGCTATCATTATTCACATTTTACAGATGAGGAAACTGAGGCATAGAGAGATCAGGTAACTGACCCAATAATAACCAGGATTTGACTCCAAAACCATCTCTATCTATAAGTGGTCTTTCTAAAACAAATCTGAGCATGCCACTCTCTTCATTTAAAGCCTTCAAAGGTTCCCCATCAGCCCTGAGATGAATCCCAAGCTACCTAATACAACACCCACCTCATCTCTGACTCTTTTCCTCCTACAGTTGTTTGGACGGTGCTATGAAAATAAAAATTCTGGTCAGTGTAACAGGTGATTTTTATTGCCACCTATTGGGCATTTACCTACACTTAGAGCTGTTTTGGTATATGACCCATAGAATAATATAAAAACCCATTTGTCCCTGAGCATGTTTTAGGGATAAAGAGATAAAAAATTCTTAAGGTGTACCTAATTGTGAAGATATGATACACACACACACACACACACACACACAATTTTTATTTTAAGTATGAGATCAGATGTGCCCATGAAGCCCAAATGTGGGCTTCACAGTCAACCATACCTGGGTTGGAGATTTCACTCTATTAGTTTCACGACTCTAGGTAAGTTACTTGTCTTCTCTGAATCTCAGTATTGTTACCTTTAAAATGGGCATCATAACAACATCCTCTCAGACAACTATGGACTTGTTAGCAGGATTTAAATGAGTTGATGCACGTAAAGTTCATAGAGTGGTTGCTGGCCAGAGTTTATGCCCAATACACGATAGTTGGTAGCATTGTACTCCCTCTTATAGACCCTGCTCTGCCCTCAGCCACACAGGATCTACGTTGCCCTGTGCCTACTAGGAAGCACCTGCCATAGAGATGACTAGACCTTTCCACAAATCACATCTCCCCCAAAGAGTTCAATGTAGAAACACGATTGTTCCTGGAAAGAGGGGCTCTTCGAAGCTTGTAAAACCACAGACGCTACATCCTCCTGCCTGGGGCCCAGGGGACTTTGTTTACCATTTTAGTTGTCTTGGTCCTTATTTTAAAACTCACTAACAGGTTTCCATTAAGCTAAATTGAAACTAAATACCTCACCAGCTTGCAGTTTCCTGTTTCTAAAAGGGTAAAAGCTCTTAGTCCCAAAGGAGCAGTAATTTACCAACAAATCTTCCTCTAACTACACAGACTGCATCTGAAATCCCCAAGCCTAGAGCTGTGTCTAACGCACACAGAAGGTACTCAATAAGTACAACTGAAATAAATCTCTAAATTTTGAAACACTTGATGAAGGGTAACAGACACCATCATACACTATTTTGGAAGTGCCAACTGATGCAAACTTTTTATAGCATTATTTTAATACCTACCAAACTTTTAAATGCAGATAATCCCTCGATTCAGTAATACCACCTTCTTGAATTTTTCCTATGGGAATATTTACACACATGCATAGACGTATACACATAATTGCTTACTGCATCATTATTTGTAATATTTTTAAATGTAAAGGCTCAAATATTTATCAGTAGAAATCTAGTTAAATAAATTATGATATAGAATGGGATGTTATGCATCTTATTAAAATAATGACATAAACTTGCATGTATTGTTATGGAAAGCTTTCCCAGGTGTATTATTAAATTTTTTAAAAAGTGACAGGAATAGATGACCCATCTGCTTACTTTAAAAATATGTGGGTATGCCTGTTAGAATGGCTATCATTAATAAATCAACTAACAGCAAATGTTGGTGAAGATGCGGAGAAAAGGGAATCCTTGTGCATTGTTGGTGGGAATGCAGATTGGTACAGCCACTGTGAAGAACAGTAATGAGTTTCCTCAGTTAATTATAAATGAAACTGCCTTATGACCCAGAAATTTCACTTCTGGGAATATATTCAAAAGAATCCAAAGCACTAATTTGAAAGAATATATGCACCCCTATGTCATTGCAGTGTTATTTAGATAGCCAAGCTATGGAAGCAACCCAAGTGCCTATCAACAGATAAGGGGATAAAAAAGTTGTGGTACATGAATACAATGGGATACTACTTGGTCATCAAAAAGAATAGTCTTACCATTTGCAAAAGAATGGGTGGACCTAGAGGGTATTATGTTAAGTGAAATAAGTCAGTCAGAGAAAGACAAATACCACATGATTTCACTTATATGTGAAATCTAAAGAACAGTATAAATGAACAAACAAAACAAGAACAGATTCATAGCTACAGAGAACAGACTGATGATTGCCAAAAGGGCGGGGGTGGAGGGTTGAGGGACTAGGTGAAAAAGATGAAGGAATTGAGAAGTACTGATTTGTAGTTACAAAACAGTCATGGGGATGTAAAGTACTGCATAGGAATACAGTCAATAATATTGTAATAACTGTATAGTGGCAGTTGGTTACTGGAAATATCAGGGGTAACACTTTGTCAAGTATATGACTGGCTAACCACTATGCTGTACCTGTGAAACTAATACAAAATAATAATGAATGTTAACTGTAATTTAAAAAACTTTAAATAAAAAAAGAATATGTGTGTATGAATAACTTTGTATGGTATCAGATGGGTACCAGACTTATTGAGGTGATCCTTTTTTAAATTATATAAATGTCTAATTACTATGTTGTACACCTGAAACTAATATAATATTGTATGTCAACTGTAATTGCAATTTTTAAAAATAAGTAAATTAAAAGAAAAAATATGGGTGTATGTGTATTTGCATATACATACAAAAATTCTGGGAGAATATAGAAAATCTGTTGACAATGATTTGGTCCAAAAAAATGTGATTGGGGAATAGTGGGGAAGGGGAACAATACTGTTCACCTTACACTCATTCTCATGGTTTTAATATTTTTTAATGTGAATATGCATTACTTTTTAATTTAATTTTTAAAGATTTTACTTATTTAAGTTTAGAGAAGGGGGGGGAGGGAGAAAGTGTGGGAGAGAAACATCAATGTGTGGTTTCCCTTTGTGGGCCCCCCACTGGGGACCTAGCCTGCAACCCAGGCATGTACCCTAGACAGGGAATCGAACTGGCAACCCTTTGGCTTGCAGGCCAGCACTCAATCCACTGAGCCACACCAGCCAGGGCATGCATTACTTTTATAATTTAAAATGCTGGCTGAGAATTTAAAAAACAACAAAGTACATTTAAAGAAGTTCTTTTTTCCCTATTAATGTAGTATTAGCACAGTGCTCAGAATGCAGAAAAAGGGAACAGGAGACCAGGCTTGTGCCTTCCTGGAAACACAGGACAGCAGAAGCCAACTGTATTTGGGACCTTTCCCAGATAAAACTATAAAAGGGAAGGCAGGGTTAGGGCTTAAAAACTAAAGCTTGAGTAAGCCTTGGCTAGATTCTTGACTCTGTCATGAGTTATATGTGAGACCTTGTGCAAGGTACTTATTCTCTAATCCTAATTCTCTCATCTATATGGCAGAGAAACGATTAGTGCACTTCTCAGTGTTTCTGTGAAGATAAAGTACAATAGTGCATGAAGTGCACCTAACTCAAGGCCCAGTATTCAGTAAGCCCTCAAATAACAGTGGCAGTATATACTGTGTGGTTGTCATTATTTTATTATTCTATCATAGTCTGCTGTGCATCACATTGAGTCCCATTGTGAGGGTAGTTATTGAATAGTTGAAAAGTGTGTTGTCCAAAATGGACTTTAGAACAAAGTCTATGGTAAGAGACAAAGGACATCATGTGACGACAAAGAGAGCAATCCAA
This sequence comes from Tonatia bakeri, assembly GCA_004024845.1. Classification (NCBI taxonomy): domain Eukaryota; kingdom Metazoa; phylum Chordata; class Mammalia; order Chiroptera; family Phyllostomidae; genus Tonatia; species Tonatia bakeri. Next base: position 222,017 of record PVIA01000942.1, on the reverse strand, counting down.
CAAGAGGATATAACCCTTGTAAATATTTAAACACCCAACACAGGAGCACCTAAATGTATAAAGCAAATCTTGATGAACATAAAGGGGGAGAACAACAGTAAGTAGTCATAGTAGGAGGTTTTAACACCTCATTGACATCAACGGATAGATCTTCCAGAAAAAAATCAACAAGAAAGAGTGTCCTTAAATGACACACTAGAGGAGATAGATTTAATTGATAGCTTCAAAACATTTCATCCTGAAGCAGCAGAATATACATTCTTTTTAAGTGCACATGGAACATTTTCTAGGATAGACCACAAAACAAGTCTGAATACATTTAAGAAGACTGAAATCATATCAAGCATCTTCTCTGACCACATGGTATCAAACTAGAAATTAATCACAAAAAAAGAGAAAAACACAAAAAGACATGGAAGCCAAATAACATCTTACTAAACAATGAATGAATGAACAATGAGATCAAAAAAGAAATCAAAAGATACTTTGAAACAAATGAAAATGAGAACACAACAACCCCAAATCTACAGGACACAGTGAAAGCAGTCCTAAGAGGGAAATTCATAGCATTACAGGCCTACCTCAAGAAATGAGAAAAATGTCAAATAAACAATCTAACTGTACACTTAAAGGAACTAGTAAAAGAACAATAAACAAAACCCAAAGTGAGTAAAAGAAGGATAATAATGAAAATCAGAGCAGAAATAAACAAAAAAGGTCTAAAAAAACACAAAAGATCAATGAAGCCAAAACTTGTTCTTTGAAAAGATAAAGAAGATTGACAAACCTTTATCGAGACTCATCAAGAAAATAAAAGAGAAGACCCAAATAAATAAAAAATCTGAAATAAAAGAGAAGTAACAACTGACACCAAAGAAATACAGAAAATTGTAAGAAAATATTGTGAACAATTATATGCCAACAAACTGGATAATCTAGAGAAAATGGATAAATTCCTAGAAACACAATGTTCCAAAACTGAATCAGAAAGACTCAGAAAATCTGAATAGACAGATTACAAATAATAAAACTGAAGCAATAATAATAATAATAAACAACTCCAAGCAAACAAAAGTCCTGGACCGGATGGCTTCATATGTAAATTTTACTAAACATTCAAAGAAGAACACCTATCCTTTTCAAGCTATTCCAAAAAATTCAAGAGGAGTGAAGACTCCCAAGCTCATTTTACATGGCCAACATTACCCTAATTCTAAAACCAGATAAAGATGCTACAAAGAAAGAAAATTATAGGCCCATATCCCTAATGAACACGAATGTTAAAATCCTCAACAAAATATTAGCAAACCAGATCCAGCAATACATTAAAAAAATAATACACTATGATCCAATGGGATTTATTCCAGGGATGCAAGGTTGGTACAATATCAAGAAATGTGATGCACCACATAAACAAAACGGAGAGTAAAAATCACATGATCATATCAATAGATGCAGAAAAAGCATCTGATAAAATTCAGCACCGATTTACAATAAACACTCTCAGCAAAGAGGGAATAAAGGGAACATACCTCAGTGTAATAAAGGCCATATATGTGACAAACCTATAGCCAACATCATACTCGATGGGCAAAACTAAAAGCTTTTCCCTTAAAACTGGGAACAAGACAGGTACATCCACTTTCACCATTCTTATTCAACGTAGCACTGGAAGTCCTAGCCACAGCAATCAGACAAGAAGAAATAAAGGGCATCCAGCAGGAGGGATGACAATAAAAATACTTTCCATTTATATAGCACCTTCGAGTTTATTAAACACTTTCAAGTATGTCATGTTATTTGACTCTAATACTAATCTTTTGTGGATTAATGTTGAATTTTGTCAAGTTTATTTGTAAATCTATTGAAATGTCATCATACAAATTCTCTCTCTCTTTTTTTTCTGTTAATGAAAAGAAGTACCTTGATTGGTTTTTTAACTTTGAACTAACTTTGTGTTACTTGGATAAATCCCACTTAGTTTGATATATAATTTTTTTATGTATTGCTGCAACAGATTTGCTAATATTTTGTTGGATTTTTTTGCATCTATGTATACGAGGAATATTAGCCTGTAATTTTCTCTTCTATAAGAGTTTTGATTTTTATATAATAGCCTTTGAGTTTAGCATTGTCAAATGAGGTAGGTTTTGTTTAGTTCTCCTCCATTATCTGTAAGACTTTTTGTAAGACTGATGTTACTTATTTCTTATATATTTGAAAGAATGAAACCATTTTGGACTGGAGTTTTTTTGAGGGAAGGTTTTAAATTATTAATTCAATTTCTTTAAATAGATATTGAGTCTTCATATTTCCCACTTATGTTCGTTTTCAAATATATTTTATTATACAATTACAGTTGTCCCAATTTTTCTCCCTTTGACCTCTTCTGTCCAGTACCCCACTTTCTTCCAGCAATTCCTCCCCTTAGTTCAAGTCCATGGGTTGTGCATATAAATTATTTGGCTTTTCCATTTCTTATACTATTCTTGACATCACCCTATTTTGTACCTACCAATTATGCTTTTTATTCCCTGCACCTTTCCCCCGATTCTCCTCTTCCCCCCTCCCCACTGAAAACCCTCCAAATGATCTCTGTATCTATGATTCTGTTCTTGTTCTGGTTGTTTGCTTAGTTTGTTGTTTTAGATTCAGTTGTTGATAGTTGTGAATTTGTTGCCATTTTAATGTTCATAGTTTTTATGTTCTTCTTTTTCTTAAATAAGTCCCTTTTACATCTCATGTAATAATGGCTTGGTGATGATGAACTCCTTTACCTTCACCTTGTCTGAGAAGCACTTTATCTGCCCTTCCATTCTAAATGCTAGCTTTGCTGGATAGAGTAAGCTAGGTTGTAGGTTCTTGCTTTTCATGACTTTGAATACTTCTTTCCAGCCCCTTCTTGCCTGCAAGGTTTCTTTTGAGAAATCAGCTTATAGTCTTATGGGAACTCCCTTGTAGGTGTCTCCTTTTCTCTTGCTGCTTTTAAGATTCTTTCATTATCTTTAACCTTTGGCATTTTATGATGTATCTTGATGTGGTCATTTTGGGGTCCAACATGTGTGAGACTCTTACAAAGGAGTGCCCATAAGGCTATCAGCTGATTTCTCAAAAGAAACCTTACAGGCAAGAAGAGGCTGGAAACAATTATTTAAAGTCATGAAAGGCAAGGACCTACATCCAACATTACTCTATCCAGCAAAGCTATTATTTAGAATACGAGGGCAGATAAAGTGCTTCTCACATAACGGAAGTTAAAGGAGTTTATCATCACCAAGCCCTTATTATATGAAATGTTAAAGGGACTTATCTAAGAAAAAGATGATCAAAAATACAAACAGTAAAATGACAGTAAACTCACAAATATCAACAACTAAACCTAAAAAAACAAAAGCAAAAACGAACTAAGCAAACAACTAGAACAGGAACAGATTCCCAGAAATGTAGATCACATGGAGGGTTATTTGCAGGGAGGGGGCAGGGGAAGAATGGGTGAAAAGATACAGGGAATAAGAAGCATAAATGGTAGGTGCAAAATACACAGGGGGAGGTTAAGATTAGTTAGGGAGATGCAGAAGCCAAATAACTTATATGTACAATCCATGGACATGAGTTAAGGTGAGGAAATGCTGGTGGGAGGGGGGCTTCAGGGCAGAGGGGAATGAAAGGGAGAAAAAATGGGACAACTATAATAGCATAATCAATAAAATATATCAAAAATACAGGCCCTGGCTGGCGTAGCTCAGTGGATTGAGCGCGGGCTGCAAACCAAAGCATCGCAGGTTTGATTCCCAGTCAGGGCACATGCCTGGGTTGCAAGCCACGGTCCCCAGCAACCGCACATTGATGTTTCTCTCTCTCTCTTTTTCCCTCCCTTCCCTCTCTAAAAATAAATAAATAAAATATTTAAAAATATATATCAAAAATACAAAAATAAAGTTCATATTTCCATTAAGCATATTTGTAGCTCTTCACAATTTGTGATTATGTATTTTCATTATTATTCAATTAAAAATGTTCTCTAATTTCTCTTGTGCTTTTTGACATGCATTATTTAGAAGTATGTTCTTTAATTTACGAATATTTGAGGATTTAAAGCATTGCTATTTACTTTTAATTTAATCCTATTTTGGTCAAACTATTCCTGCTATGCTGAGGTTCTTTCATGGAGGGATGTTTGAATTGAGTTAAAATCTGTCAGATTTTAATCTTTTCAAATGTACTGAGACTTATTTTATGTCCTAGTATGTGACCTAGTTTTATGACCATTCTGTAGTTCTTGGGTGTAATTTTCATTCTACAGTTCTTGGGTGTAGTGTTCTATAAATGTCAAGTACGTCAAGACAGTTAACAAATCTTTTGTATCTTTCAACTACTAAAAAAGGACTGTCAAAATCCCCAACCAGAAATTATACTTGTGTATTTTCCATTTCTCCCTTTTGCTCTGTCAGTTTTTGATTCAGATAATTTGAAGTTCTATTAATAAGTGTATACACATTTGTGATTATGTCTCCTCTTGAATCGACCCTTTATCATTATAAAATATTCTTATTTATCTTTGGGAATATTTATTGTCTTGAAGCCTACTTAGTTCTTTTTTTAAAAAAATTATTTATTTTTAGAGAGAAGGGAGGGGAGGGAGAAAGAAAGGGAGAGAAACATCAATGTGTGGTTACCTTTCATGCACCCTCTATTGGGGACCTGGCCTGCAACCCAGGCATGTGCCCTGACTGGGAATTGAACAGATGAAATAGATACCATACAACTTCCTATTTCACTACTTACAACATTTGAATTCCATTTACCACCACCACCTCACCCCTTGCCCTATTCTTGTTATGTATTTTATTTCTGTGTACAGTATAAGCCCCACCTTACAATGTATTATTTGTGCTTTAAGCTGTCATCTTTTAAGAAAAGTAACAGAAGGAAGAAAAGCTAGTCCTCTGTCTTTAGCCATATATTTACCATTTCTAGTACTCTTTGGTCCTTACTATAGATAGCTTCCATCAGGTATTATTTTTCTTCAGCGTAAACAGCTTTCTTTAGTACTTCTTAAGATTTTATTTATTTTTTAGACAGAGGGGGAGGGAGGGAGAAAGACAGGGAGAAAAACATCAATGTGTGGTTGCTTCTCATGCACTCCCTACTGGGGACCTGGTTTACAGCCCAGGCATGTGCCCTGACTGGGAATTGAACCTGCGACCCTTTGGTTTGCAGGCTGGTGCTCAATCCACTGAGCCACACCAGCCAGGGCTCTTTAGTACTTCTTATAGTAAAGGTTTACTGATGACAAATTCAGCTTTAGTTTATCTGAACACATATTTATTTTATCCTTCTTTTTTTTTAAGGGTATTTTTGTTGGACATAAAATTTTTGGTTGACAATAATTTTCTTTCAGTGCTTTTAATATGCCATTTCATCATCTTCTGACTTCTGTTGTTTATGGTGAGAAGTCAGCCATAATCATATCATTATTCTCCTGTATGAAATGTGTCATTTTTCTTTGGCTATTTTCAAGGTTTTATTTTTATCTTTGGTTTTCAATATTTTGACTATGAGGGTCCTCGGTGTAGTTTTTTGTTTGTTTGTATTTCTCCTTCTTGGGGCTTACTGAGCTTCTGATAATACTGTATGTTTTCCATCAAATTTAAGATATTTTTTATCATTATGTCTTCAAATATTTTTCCCTTCTCTCTTTCCATCTGGGATTCCAACTATATACAGGTCCCAGATACATATATAATATATTCCCACAAGCCACTAAGGTCCCTTTTTGTTTTCTAATCTTGTTTTTCGCTGCTCTTCATATTGGATAATTTCAATGGATCCACCTTCACATTTAGCTGTGAGGCCCATCCTATACATTTTTCATTTCCAATATATATTTTTCATTGTTTCCATTTTTCTGCTTAGATTCCCCGTCCATTAACTCAGTATTTTCTTTAAGTCTATAGATATATTTATAACAGCTGCTTTAAAGTCACAGTCTGCTAATTCCAACATCTGGGTTATCTCATTGGTGTCATTATACTCTCCTTTGGATCTATTGCCCTGAACTACAATTGTCCCAGGCAGAAAGTGAGGATAAACACACAACTTATGTTGGGTGTTTTCCTTCCTTCAGGAATCACTGTTGAGAAGGAATGCCTCAAACAGTTGCCTCATACATTGTGTCCACGATTAGACTTGTTTACAGTGGGATGTCAAGTTCAGCAGGAATGGCTCCAGCATGGCCAGAATATAAGTCCCATATGTCAAGTTCTTTAAAAGTTATGTATAAAGTGTGTTGCATTTTAAAATTCATTGCAGAAATGTGCTATTTAAAAAAATACCCTAAAGTCTTGTGTAAAGGACAGAACCTTTTGTAATGTAAATATCAGCCCTGAAAGAATACATTGGTCTGGAAAAAATCTGAGGCCCTTCGTGCACAATGCATTTAAAAGAGATTTATCAGAAACAGTGTAGAAGTTACTTTGGAATAAAGCAGGTTACATCTTGAACTGAAGGAGCCAAGGAAAAATCACACCTCCTTCTAAGGAAAACTGCCTTCCTCACAGCTTTGGCTATTAAGAGAGGTATAGGATCTTGTTCCTCCTGGATGCAGCCTAGCATAAACAGATGAGCTGGGATCAATCAGATTTCTTCTCCAAGAGTGTGAACCGGGACTACAGAGAGTACTGGTGGCTGGATGCAGATATTGATGGAATCCTTGTGAGTTAGAGAGAGGCCAGAGTAGCCATGATAAGCTAGAAACACACTATAGTAGAAACCATAGAAAAGTTGGCTGGTTGGAAAATAAAAATAGGGAATGAAACATAATTGCTAGGAGAAGTAGAGAGGCCATGAGAGATATGCAAAAAGTAATTACTACTTACATCTGTTTTAGAACCAGTAGTTTTCTAATTCCAATTCTAGGTTGTCCATGTATTTATAATACCCACCCACAACCCCCAACATACACACCTTCCCTCTTCATCCACCTCCTCCCTTTATTTCAGGTAACTTGAGTGAACGGCTGTTCTTTGCAACATAGATTGCTTATCTAATATATGTATGTCTAGAGTTTTCCAAGCCCATAAAGGGCAGGAGAAGTAGAAAAGGCCTGGGTATTTTAGGCAGAGGGAACAAAACCATTAGCAAAGATACAGAGGTTTGGAACCACATGTCTATCAGTAGACTTTTTTACCCATTTGTATTCCAACTTGTCCCAAAGCAAGATCTGAGGCCCAATATGTGACACATGGAAATAAGTAAATGAGAAAATGAATGTAAGGTAAAGAGAAAATAAAAGGACTATAAGATAAAAGGAAAATAAGCTTAGCATCAGGAGTAGGGTCCTCACATAATTAAGAGAATTAGGCTGCTTCAACAGGATGAAGGAAGCCTGAACTGTTTTTCCTGAAAGCCTAGAAAAAGCTAGTATTCAGAATATTTCAGTACTGAATATTGCAGTACCTTTTCATTATTCATTTATGTACACATCAATGAATTCATTCAGTCATTATTCATTTGCCTACTATTTATTAAGCATTTACTATGTGCCAGACCCTAGGATAATAAATAAGGAAGAACCAAGGTTCAGTTGGTCCCACTTCAAGGGTTCTCAGCCTAGGAGGTGACATAAATGGAGCATATAAACCCACCATACAGAATCCAGTGACTCCATTATTAGGGCAAAGTGTCGTGAGACACAAAGCAGTGGAACCAACATGTAATCAATAGCCATGTCCTATGCTTGCTTCTTCCATTCACCTCTGTTTCAGCAATTGGGAAGACTGAATACTTTCTACAAATTCCCAACTAACAGAAAACAATTTCAAGTGGCTTGCTCACAGCTGGAGCCAGAGAATGAAAATTACTCTTCAGCATCAGCTTGCCGGCTGCAAAGCCCAGGGATAAGCCCAAGAGCCCTCTGCCTTTATTATTTGAGTACCTGACATGTGCTGAGTACTGACAGTGTATCAGGCTCCACAGCAAACAGGGGAGGAGACCAAGTTCTGGCCTCAAATGTTCACAGCTGTTTTGTAATCTGATAATTGTGCATGACAAACCTCAGACTGTAACTCTGAAAATAACATGGCTGTAATCATAACAAAATGGAACAGCCATTGGCAAAATTTGTTTTCTAGTTATCACTTCCATAAGGAATTTCATAACACTCCTAGGGAAAGAGAAGAGAAGACTCTCTCAACTTCCTGCCACTAAACCTCTGAATTATCGCCATCTTGCATTCATCCATTCCTCCTTTCTCCTCTCCTGTTACAAAGTGGAACACTTTACTCATCCAGTCTCACCTCCTCAGAGACTTGGCTCTACCCATTAGTTCATCTGTCTCCTTCATCTTCAATTTCTTCTATCTATGTCAGGGTCCCTCCTCTTGGCATTTAACATATTTGAATTTTACTTCATCTCAAAAAATCCTGTCTATGTGGTCTTTACTACCTTCTTAGCTCAATTCAGTCTGGCTTTTACATTTGAAATTGTTCTTCCCAAGGTCCCCAGTGACTTAACTAATTATTCTATGTCTAGTTCTTATCTTCAGTGACCTCTTAGCAGCATGCAACATGACTGACCACATACTCTATAAACACTGTAAACTGATTATAAACATGCTCTTCCTTAGGCTTCCAGGACACTATTCTTCATTGTTGTCTTCTAACTTCTCTGCCTCCCACTTTATCCTACATTTTAGACTCCTTCCTCTTTCCAAATCTTCAGTCATAGTGTTCCTCCCACAAGTGTTCCCTAATTAAATCAGTGTTAGGGACATCCTACCACATGCTTCCCTAGCAGCCTGTGCTACTTCCCAACCACAGCCCATCACTCATTCAATAATAATTCACTAAAAGCTTCTGATATGATGATGGTCATTGTGTGAGGAACTGAGAATACAGTTGTGAGCAAAAACACCCCCAGGCCCTACTCTCAAGGAGCTCCAATTTAATAGGAGATACAATAAAATCAAATAATTACACAAACAAATGAATAATTACACGCCGCGATGCATGCAATAGGAGAAAGGATCAAGAGTAATGAGGCTATATAATAGAGGAAACTTAACACTATCTTCATTGACAAGGCAGGAGGCACTGGAGTGGGTTGTAGGGATTGACATTTGGGCTGAAATCTTAGGAGTGAGTACATGTATGAGGAAAGGTGTGAAGAGTGGTCCAGAAAGAGGGGGCAGCACATATAACTGAAGTACAGCAATAATAGGGGGAAGAGTAGTACAGGATAAGGCTTAGAGACTCAAGTAGGCCTGAGCCCATACAAGTAAGGGTTCTCCAAAAATGTGGTCCCTATCCTAAGAGCAATGGGAAGATACTGAAAGGTTCTAAGTGGAGGATGACATAAACAGATCAAAAGTTTGGAAATATCACTGGATGCAGTGTAGAGAATGGATTGGAAGGAGCATGAATGAGTGAGAGAAATACCACTTACGGGGCTTTTACAGCAACTCTGTAGGTCAGGCTAGGGAGGTGGCAGCAAGTATGAAAAGAGTGGTTTAAATTGAGAGATATTTAGGAGGTATAGGGCCAAAGGGTTATATTTAGGACTTAAGGAAGGTAAGAGGTATAAGATGGCACTGCAGAGGTTCACAAGAGTGAGGATATATTATTTTGGACATGTAGAAACACATCAGCTTCCCCTGCATTCTGCTCACCCTCTCCTGTCCTTTCTTCTATGGATCTCAAGCCCAGTCACTAGACTTAAAATCTCTGAATTATCTGAGACCTTATTTTGGCCTGGTACACAATCGTGCCTTCTCGCTCCTACCCCAGTCACCCTCATCAAGATCAGTATTACTATATTGTCTCAGAGGGGCCTCTGGAGAGACCACAAAATGATCCAAATATGCAACTCTTTCCTTTTGCTCTTACGGGCAAGTGATGTAAAATTCCAGACTTTCATATTTTTTTATGGTAACCAACTGAGTTATAAAGGAGTACTAAAATTTGTTAGTCATGAACTAAAATTAGCTTTTAACTGGAGTTCACAGAAGATTTTAATTCAGTTCTCTACTAAGAAGTCTGGCTGCCAGGCAATATTTGGCAATGTTGCAAAGCTCCTCCCACACATTTACCCATGCAGCCAGCCAGCTAGAATTCTTGCAGTTTTCAGGAAGAACACTTTGTTATTGGGGCATTACCAGTGAGGTTTTGAGCTGGTCATGGTTTATGGTTCCTGACATTCATTTCAATGACACATTGTGATTCATGGAGCTTCATTATGATCAATTTAACATGCAATGGGCTATTTGATTAACCCTCTGGGGTAGGGGGATGCACCTCTCTGACCTTATTTCCTGCCACTTCTCCCCTCCCGCTTCCTTGCTGATCCAGAACATGTATAGCAAGCCCCCTCCTCCTTTACCCTTGCCAGGCCCTCGGTCTGGAATGCCTGAACTCCCAGATATCACATAGCTTTTGCTTCCTTCAGTCTTTCTCAAATGTCGCCTGTGTGAGGCCTTCCCTGACCACTATATTTAAATCATATTCTCCTGATTCCCTGAACTTCCTCGCCTATTTCCGTTTTATTTTTCTTCTTGACACCTACCACGCCATCTGATAAACTATACATTTTACTTATTTGTTTATTGACAATTACCTCCCACTAAAAGTTAAGCTCCATAAGTGCAGGGGTTTTTGATTCTTTTGTTTGTTGTTCTATCACTAATACCTGAACCAGAACCTGGCACATAGTAGGTTCTCAACAAATAATTGTTAAGTGAAAATGACTCTTTCTCATCAGAATGTTCGATCTCTTAATCTCCAACCCCCAGCTTTTAAGCATGGGTATATGTGGTTCAAATATGAATCATTCATAGCCCTATTACCAAAGCAAGTACTAACATGAACCCAGAAAAACATACTTCTACTGTGATATTTCTCTGTTATCTCTTGCCACTTTTCTCCCTATCCTTTCCTGTCCTTCAAACAGAGTAAAATTTCCAAACAGCTTGAGACATTCAGAATTCACATTCAACTCATTTTCAGAAGTTAATATATTCCAGGCATTGTGTTAGGTCAAGAGAATCAACAATGAACAAGGCAGACATAATCCTTGCCATCACAGTTTATATTCTAGTGGGGATATCACCTGATCCTGCCTCCTGAAAGAGTTCTGAATCCCGTGTAGGAGGATATGGTAGCAAACCTGAGGTGTGATAGTCGAAGAGGGGATGAAGGAGAGATTTGGGGCAGCGTGGCATGGAGCAGGTTGCAACAGACAGAAGAGGTTGCATTAGGCACCCAGGCAGGCAGAGAAAACAGCATTTTCAAAGCCTAGAGGAGAAAGAGAGTGTGGATGTTCACTTTCCAGGAAGTGAGGGCAGTTCAGTGTGCTGTGGTTGTGAGATTTTCACAGAGCAATGGTAAAATCTGAAGTAGGGTGGATAGCAAAGGCTAAACCTTGCAAGACTCTGCAGGCCGTACAAAGCAAGTTGGACTTTTGGTACTCTATCCTAAGAGCAAGAGGGAGCAACCGAAAGGTCTGATCAGTGGAGCAACATGAACAGTGGGGTTTAAACTCTTCTCTATCCCTTAACAATCCCAACCATGATCTTTCTCCTCCATTGCAGTCATCGGAATCGTAGCTGCTTCCTTCCTGACGCTTTGCTGCTCCAATCTGCATGTCTCCCTCCTCAGCTCCAGAAAGCCCATTCTCCCATATCTTTGTATGCCTGTGTTCTGTCTCCCCCCACTGGACTGATTTCCTAGATGACAGGGACAACTCCTCAAACCTCTCTAGGCTGTCCCACAATCAGCTCATCACTGACTTAGACCAGGCTTTACTGAGACAAGATGGTAATGAATATAACCTAGCACAATCCAGCCTTTTCTTACACCCCACACACCAATATTCACATTGTGCTAAAACAACCCTTCCCTGTGGGAGGGTGTGTGCAGGGCCAGATGACCCAGGTTTCTCTGCTTCCTGTCTGCTGCCACCCCTCTCTGCTCTCAGTTTAATTAGCCTGTAATGTCTCCTCTAATCGGCTGGAAAAACTTATCCCTAAGCTTGTTCAAACTGTAAATGCTAGAAAAGAAAAATCCAATCTGTAGTGACAGTAGATCAGTGGTTACCTGGGGCTGGGAAGTTCAGGAAAACAGACAGGGATGAGGCACAAGGGACCATTTCAGGGAAGAGGAAGTATCCTATATCTTTATTGTAGGGTGGTTCACAATGTATAAATTTTTATTTATTTATTTTTAGAGAGAGGGGAAGGGAGAGAGAAAGAGAGGAAGAGAAACATTGAGGTGAGAGAGAAACGTCCATCAGTTGCTTCTTGCATGCACTTCGACCAGTGACTGACTCTGCAACCCTGGCATGTGTCCTGACTGGGAATTGAACTAACAACTTTTCACTTTGCTGGATGATGCCCAGCCTACTGAGCCACAAAGGTCAAGGTCACAAATGTACATATTTGTCAAACCTTGTCAACATGGACAACTAAAATGATCCATATCATTGTATATAAACCAGATCCCAGCGATGCTGAATTTAAAACAAACTGTATATAAGTTCAAAGTCAGTAGGCTCAAGCAAAGTACACACATGACCTTTAAAATGAAGTTCAATCCCACCATAATACTAGGGCATGGCCATATGGGAAAAGCAGCCTCCCCATAGTTGCAGAGATCTTAGATGGGTCCACCTGCTATGGAAGACCAGGTTAAAGAAGCAAAGGAACAAAGGCTAGTACAGAGGAGATCAGACCAAAACATGTAAAGTCACAACCAGCATGGACATAGATTTGCTCTCCACACTTCAAACTACCTAGGCCTGAGTGAAGAAAATTTAGAATAAATAAATAGAAGTCTTGCCTCACAGAGCCAGAAACTGCATATTAGTCCCAGAGTAGTAATTCACAAAAAGTTTAGAAAAAGTGATTTTTGAAGGACTAAGTGGCTTCATCACAGAGGGCTCCTCAAGAAGCTGGGCCCTCACCTTCCAGGGAGAGGCTGGGGAGGAAAACTCTCTGTGCTGAGTGGGTAAGGGGGGTGATTTTGGGGTTTCCTGCAAGAAGGGATAGCATCTGGCCAGGCAACAACAAGAACACAATGTTCTCATGACTGACAGAGTCACAGGAATGGACCAGGGGCTCACAAGGAAGAGAGACATAGGAGGCTCCAGAAATATTTGGAGGAAAGTGTTTAGGGTGTGCAGTGTGTGAGTGGGGGCAGGGATGGGAAAGGGATCTCTCTCCTCTTCCTCTGTACCTGACCTGTCTCTCTTCACAAGTCTCTAGGCATGGAAAATCTAAACCACTTGGGCGCATAATCTGTCCTGTGTCTCCTGTACACTTCTCTTGTACTCCCTCTGTGTCCACACTTACCCCAGCACCAGTTACACAGCAAAGTGCTGGAAAAATAATTTCTCTGGGACAAGAATGTGAGGGCAATAGTTGTACATGTTGATCTATTAGTGGGGGTGGGGAGTTAAGGAGGATGGGTCTGTAGTGGGAATAAAGTGAGGTAATGGAATAGTAAGGGGAGGACAAGTGAAAAGGAGGTAGGAAACAGTGGGTCAGGGGCAGTGTGGGAGAGATGGCTAGGATTAGTGGGAGAACGCAAGACAGTGTCGAAGGTCAGTGGGAACACAGGCCAGGGGTCACAAGGAGAGAGGAGGCTACAGGTCAACAGGGAAAGGAAGATGAAGGATCAGTAGGAGAGGTATGGTTAGTAGTCATTGGCGGTGAAGGTCAGAGTTCATCGCAAGAGAGCAGGTTGAAGGGTTACCTGCTTACGTGGCAGCTGTTTCGGGGGCATCTTCAAAGAAGCAGAAAACACCTTAACACTTGGAGGGTCTACAAAACGCTCCTTCGCCTGAAGACAAGAAATTTGTCCGTCCCCTCGATCATTCACAGGAAACCCGGATTCTCTTTCACTTCAACTCCCAGTCGTAGGGGTTCTTTGGGGACAGCCGTTGTTGAGGGTCTCCACGCCTTTGCAGGAGGGAATCGGCTCCGCCCCCACGCGGTTACCCAGCAACCAACGAGCATCCAGGGCGCATGCGCTACCGACACCCCTTCCATACTGGAGAGGGAGGCGGGGCTGGGCGTGCGGGGAAGCTCGGTTTCACTAAGTCCCGCCCCCTCAGGAATAATTCGATCCGTGGCCGCGCTCTGGTAACTCCGGCACGTGGGCGGGGCTGTGGGACCAGGCACCGCCCCCTCATGAATAATGCACATTCAGGCGGTGTCCCCGGACCCGGAAGTGGAGTTGCCGAGTCACCGCAGTGGCTGAGCTGCTGACAGGAGGCGGCGGCGGAGGAGGAGGCGAGGCCAGACCTGCGGCTCTGCCCCGCCACAGCCGAGTACTGCTAGACAAGCCCACGGAGCCACGCGGGCCTCAGCCTGACAGCGAACCTCCCGCCCCACTCCCACCCGTTGATCTGCTCGGCCGCCTTCCCGCCCGACTCGTCCGGGCGGCCTAGTCTGTACCACCCACCCGGCTCGTGGGGCTGCCGCCCCACGCGGTCCTGTTGGCGTCCCTGGCCGCGCCCGGCCCCGGGCCCGCTCGCTCGCCGGCACCATGATGGAGGAGATCGACCGGTTCCAGGTGCCCACCGCGCACTCGGAGATGCAGCCGCTGGTGAGGGGGCTGGCGGCGGGCAGGCCTGGGCCGGGAGGGGGCGGAGGGAATCAGGCCTAAGGGACTGTACGAAGGGGGAGCCTTCGAATGGGGCAAAGAGAGTCGTGAAAACACATCGCTGGGGAGGGGGACCTGCAGGACTTGAAAACGGTGGGAGAATCCGCGTGGTGACGGCAAAGAGGCCTGTAAGGGCGGAGGGTAGGGTCTGAGGAGGTAGGCCGAGGGAACTACTGGGAGCGCCGTCGGATGGAATTGAGCCGGGCACAATAGTGTACACCAGCGGAGGCCCATAGCTGGGAAAGGAAGGGAACTGTCATGGGGCACCGCGGGCGGCAGGCCCAGTGGGCTGGCATGAGAGATGGGAAGGCGTTTAGCGCTGGAGGCCTGTGATGCTCAGGGCGGGGGAGGGGGTCGGAGAGTAGTCAGGCTAAGAGGGACTGGAATAGGCTTGTAGAGGAGGGCATGCCCGCGGGTTTGCTGGATGTGGATGAGAACACGGGGGCAGGACTGGTAAGGGCAGGGGGTCGGTGCAGGACCCGGGAATTCTCTTCTTCTCCGGAGGAGAGCGCAAGTAGTCTAAATTGGCGGTACGGGAGCCGGGGAGGAGAGTGCAGCGGCGAGGTGGAGAATCAGAGGCGCGGATGAGAGAGCTCCAGAACAGACAGCAGAGGGGGCGGGGCTGCGCTGGAGCGTCAGTGCCCACCGTTTGGAAGAGTCCCCATCATTCTAGGCCTACATGCCTGGAGCCCTTGCTGGGCGCCTATCCTACCGCCTGTCCGCGGTCAGGGTGTCAGGGAGGAATGATGTCATCGATGCCAGCGCAGAGGGGATGGAAGGGGGAGGGCGACACGGTCGCACCAAAGCCAGGCCTAGGGCAGGCCGTGCCCGCTGCCCACCACCCCGAGGAGGGGAGGGGCGGGGCACCCGACTGGCTTGTCTGCCGCCAGGTTGAAGACAGCAAGGCCTCGCCAGCCCATATAGGGAGAAGGGGGAGCAAGGGAGTGCCCGGGCTCTGTTCTGTTAGCTTTTCCTTCTTCTTTCCTACTTGGAACCTTAGGGGGAGCTGGAAGGAGGCAGAGCAGGCTAGAAACCTGAAGGCTGGGTGCCCTGTTCTCTGTGCTGTGCTGTAACCTAATAGAGCTCTCCAAGCCTTGAAGATGTTGGGCTCCCTAAGCCTCTTCCCTGTGTTAGGCCTGGAGGTGAGGAACTAGTTCTACCCTTGGGCCCCCAGGTCCTTGGCTTGCAGATGTGCTTGTAGCTTCCTGAGCAAGTAACCTGCCTATTACATCAACCAGGACAGACCTTGGCAGTAACCCATGATCTACTCTAAGCCACACCTTTTGGGAGGTGATAGAATCCTTAGAGGCTACCCAACAGGAGATTAAAGGCATTTGCCCCTTTTGTGACTACTTACACAGTTCCAGAAGTCAAAAGAGAAGCTTTATAAAAGCACACCATGTTAAAACGGGGAGAGAAATGCTAGTCTGTTGGCATCATTGGATTATTTGGAAGGCCAGGAAATCTTGGTGAGAAGTCTTTCTCATAAACTTGAAGAACTTTAGGCTGGGTTAAGGATGACTTTCCTTTATAGATTATTTTTTCAGCCAATATGGCTTGTCAAATAGATTGCCCTTCCAATTCTAAGCATCTAATTAAGAACCGAAAGAAAGGGTGGATCAAGGAGGAGGAGCAGGAGGAGGTCCAAGTGAGTCAGGAGAAGAAAGCAATGAGTTGGTTCTTGCCTCCCATCTGGGGACCCTAAAAAAGGGAGACAATAACTGTCTAGGGAAAGGGGGAAAGGAATTGAGACACTAGGCTCTCTCAGTTGTCTTTGGTGCTTCCATCATTGCCTGAAGTTCTCGTGGTGGTTTGATTGAGCCATGGCTCCAGAAGACTCCTGAGCTGCTTCTGGTCTATGTGACTGTGAAATAGAAGTACAAGGAGACATTTATCAGAAAGACTATAAACCCTTTTCTGCTAGGGGCTGCTTTATTGTGGTTGAGTGAGAGCTTTATGGAAGCAGCAACACAATCATCTCCCATTTGAGGGTCATAGACATTGCCCTGCAGATTCCTGCTTCTTGACCCTTGTTCTCAGGTTGAAGCCTAGAGAATTTCCAAAACTCCTTAAGTGCTCTGTGTATGATTGAGACCAGCAGAATCTTGTGTTGCATTTCCCCAAGAGTCTTCATTTGAGGGCATATGGAACCAAGATGATATACCACAAAAGAAAGGCAAAGTGACTCATTAGGGTATTTGGGTATACCATAAAACTAGGGTCCCAGGCTTGCATTCAGCTGTGAGCTATTTAATTTCTTACCATTATTTATTGAGACCTCCAGGAAGGCCCTCCTCTTCTCTGGACTTAGTTTCTCCATTTGTGAAATGAAGACTATCTCTTTCAAGTTTAAACAATAGCTCCTCATTCTCTCTTCCAAAGAATATCATATCATTTCATATCATTTGCTGATATCATTGATCCAGCAAATTCATTCACCTAATACCTATTGAGCATCCGCTCTGTTCTAGATGCTATACTAGGTGTTGGGGACACAGTGGTTAGCAACACAGACACAAATATGGCCCTGCCCTCCTGAAGCTCACAGTTCAACAGAATTTTATTGTTCTTGCTCACTCTTTCAGCATGAGCCCCTCTGAGAGCAGAATGGGGGCTATCTCCATAAACCCTAAAGGCAACGGGCAATGCTGGTGTCAGCATCATTTACCCTTTCTGGACTAAGCTGTACTCATACAGGCTCTTCACATGCTCCATCATCAAATAACCCTCCCCTACTCATAGTGGTGGGAAGAATCCAGAGGCCATTTCTCACTTAGAAAAATGAGCTGTAGGGGGAGAGGATCTTTATCTTTTTATTATTTACTTGAAAGAGAAAGCCAAGCTTAAAGAGGAGCCCTAGAGGAGTGGCAGGAACTGGAGAAGAAGACACAGCCAACAGATGTGGGTGTTTCCAAAGTGTTAATTTAAACATTTGTTCTCATCTTAGTGGAAGGAAGAGATCCCTGCCCTGTTGGTGCTGCTGCTATTGCAGCAGCTGGGAGGAGCCTTCTGTCTGGAGTGGGAGTTGCCCTGAGGGCGTGGCCTCCCTCCTTTCCCCATCACACTAATTATTTCATTGCCATGCTTGCATCTCAGCAGCTGAACCAGGCCTGGGCTTATCCCTGGGAGCTCCCCAGGGTCTCTTCCTGTCTCCTTATAATAGGAATGAGAGCTCCTCTTGGAGACCTAGTCCCTGGGCTCCACTCCTGCTGTGTCTATCTCCTAGATAATCTTTAGTGTTTTCTAGCACAGATTTTTCCAAAGAAACCACTAGAGATAGGCACATCTTCTATGTCAGTTCCATATCCAAGCCACACACCTCACTGATCTAGGGGAGCACCCATCTGTCCAAGGCTTTCTGTTGAGCACTTGGGTTGAATTTGGGCTACGGTTTGGGTGAACAGCAGTGTTAGGCTCTCTGGTCCTATTGTCAATCTGTGGGGCTGGTTGGTACAGCCTCATAGTCCATGTCTTCTACTTGTCTACAACTGAAGAGGAAGAGATTTGTTGAGGGGGGGTGGAGCTTTTAAGCACTTAATTTTGCCAGGCAAAGCCCTACTTCCTATGCTTTCAGAGACCAAAGAGAAAAAAATGGCAGGTAACACCAGGCTGGGTCTCTGTGCACTTGACAGAAATGCTAGTCTGGCCTCCCTGAAGCACAGGTTGTGTGTTAACTCATTTGTTTAGTTCATGAGCATATGCTCAGATCCAGGTACCTTAAGGACAGAGACAAGTGAGATCTCTCCAGTGGTTGGCCAGGAGAAGGATGGGCTCAAATGGCTACAGGAAGGTTTTAGATACATGTTAGGAAAGAGTGGAGATCAATGGAGGGTGCTCCTGAGAGAGGGTGACACCTCCCTTGGGAGAAGATGAGAAATGCTGAGGTTCTGACCCTTTGACCACCTGAGCTTGGAAAGTAGCTTCAGACTCCTCCTGCCTCCTGACACTCAGGGATGGGGATGGTCAGGACATTAATTCAGTGAGTGGGCCACAGCAGCTCCTGGAAGTGGCGGAGAGAACATTGTGAAGATAGCAAAAGCCACTGTGGAAAATTGACCCACACGTTTTCTTTGGTCAGGGAGTCTCAAGTTGCCTCCCTGTAGTCATATGACTTTTCAATTTAATGGTGGATTCTCTTAATGGGTCCATGTGGCTTATGACCTAGTAGTACTTCTTAGGTTCTGGGATGAGGCCCACCCTTTTCTTTTTTCCTATATTGTAAAGTGAGGATCAGGTTTACTCAGATCTCTGTCTCATCCCTTACTACTCATCACCTCAATCAACAAATACAAAGAACCTACTTTCTGCTAGATGTTGTGCTGACTGATCTCCATAAAATGGAATTTTGCTCTAGGGATATATATGTACAGTCAAGATAGACTGAGGTACCATAGGATAATGAGCACTGCAAAAAGGAAGAACCAGTCCATCAGGGCCAAAGGAAAACTGGAAGGGCTCCCATTAAGTGGTTAGGGAAGGCTTCACAAAGTAGTCATTGCTGAACTGGATTTTCTTTCTTTCTTCCTTCCTTCCTTTCTTTCTTCTTAAGATTTTACTTATTTATTTTTAGAGAGAGGGGAAGGGAGAGATAAAGAGAGGGAGAGAAGCATCAATGTGTGGTTGCCTCTCACGCATCCCAGACTGGGGACCTGGCCAGCAACCCAGGCATGTGCCCTGACTGGGAATCAAACCAGCAACCCTTTGGTTCACAGACCAGCACTCAATCCACTGAGCCACACAAGCCAGGGCATGAACTGGCTTTTAGAAGAGGAATAGAAGCTTGGCAGACTGATGAGATAAAAGGCATGGAGGAAGAAACAAAAAGGCGCACTTGAATGATTGAAGTGTTTTATTTTATTTTATTCTTTTAATCCTCACCCAAGGATATGTATCTTGATTTTTAGAGAGAGGGGGGCAGGAGGAGAGGGGGAGAGGAGAGAGAGGGAGAGAGAGAGAGAGAAACATGATATGAGAGGGAAACATCTACTGGTTGCCTCCAGAAGACACCCCGACTGGGGATTGAATCTGCAACCTAGATATGTGCCCCAATCGAGAATCGAACCTGCAGTCTTTTGGTGTGCGGGATGATGTTCCAACCAAATGAACCACCCAGTCAGGGCTGAAGGGTTTTCACTAAGGGAATAACATCATCAAATTTGGGTGCAGGACTGACACTGCAGTAGTGGATAAGAGATTAGAGAAGGTAAGAAGGAGGTCAGAAAACTAATATGAGGGTGGGTGCATTAGTAATCTAGAAAGAAATTATTTCAACCTAGAGCTGAAAGAGAGGAGGGGACCTATACAGATATTAATAAAATGAAATAGACATGATGTGGTACCTGTTTGGAGGTGGGGGGAGAGGTGGGGAGTCAAGGATGCATTCCTTGGCAGGTTTCTGGCAAGATAGCTGGATGGCAAGAGGCACCATCACCACCCTCAGAAAACTCAGAGGACTGTATATCTCTTGGCTTCAGGGACTGCTTATATGGAAGAAGGCTGCTGTTTTCCTTTGCTCTGCTGTTGAAGCTGCATGCTTGGAGTCATGGGGAACTCAGAGTCCTAGAAAACTTAAGAGCAGAGTGACACTGGCCCCACAGCCTCAAAAAGGATACTGAGAAATGCCTGCCAATGAGCACTTTCCCCTGCAACATGCTTCAACGAATGCAAGTGAATTGGGGACAGCAAAGAGCCACAGTGTTTTGTTTTCATTTCATTTCTGTTTTGTTTTGTTTTTCCGGCAGCACTTTGGTAAAGAAAAATAAAATTGTTGGCTGAGAGAGTGTTTTATCTCACAGTTTCTGGCCTGGCTGTTTACCATCATTCTGTTCAAACCTATGGTTTTCTGGCTGATTAGCTGAGCTGGGCCTTTCACTGATTTCTTCTAGGATGGATGTGTGAGCTATTACTTCACGTGAGAGAGTCAGAATAGAAAGGGCACATATCTTCTTTCTCTGAGACCAACCTGGAAAGCTGCAGTTGGGGTAGAAGCAGCACCCAAGCTGCTGTCTTCCAGGCAAGATGTGCTGAGGGAACAGACTTCTGGGATGAGATTGTTCAGGGGTAACCTGGCTTCTTAAAGGCCCCAAGTGTAGCCTCTGTGGGCAGGCTCTCCCATGGTAGCTGGGAGTCAGGCTGAGTCATTTCCATCCCTGAGCGGCCTGCTGCCTGACCGACTACAGCCCAGAGTGAACAGAAATGGAAATCAGAGCCTTCTTTACTTGAGCCTGATTAGCTTCAGGGCCCTCTCCCCTCCTTGAAAAGGCAGATAGAGCCTTGTGTCTGGAAAGAGGACATGGGACACTCAGCTTCTTGAGTGTAGCTGCTTCATGCTGTCCAGTAAACCCTGGAAAACTGGGGCAGGGAGCCCCACAAAGGGTGGGAAGGGGAGAGTCAGGCTAAGGGCAGATACCCAGAGGTGCTGACTGAAGGAAGCAAGAGCCCGGCCCAGCAGGCTCTCAACGCATTGTTTCCCAAGAAGACACTGGTGGGAATTTGGCCATCTGGGTGGGAGAAAGGAAGGAAGAAAGCAGGCGGAGTTGGGACCAGCTCTGAATCTGACTTTGCTCTGGAGTTCAGAAGTTGGCACATGACCCAAAGACCTCACAGTGGGTCAGCTAAGTGAACTACTGGACGTTAGGGATGGACTCTGGAATATGGAAGTGGGCTAGGAAGGAGGCCCAGAAGGTCTGGCCTAGGGGAAGGGTAGATGGGGATGTGTAGGAGTGCCCCCTACACATTCTTAGGAGCCAGTTCAAGCAAATATATACCTGCATTTGTTGCTGTTATTCAGAGATGTAAAATTGAGGACCAGATGGTTGTACTTTTTGAGGGTCAGTTTTAAGTTTCCGTGGTGATGATGATGATGATGTATGAGAGTGTGTACACAAATAAGAAGGCAATAATGGCCATGAAGGGTGTCCTCTGAATGACCAGTCTGGCCCTGAGAAGTGCAAATATGATAAGGGGCCACACCCAGGCAGAAATGAGTCCAGCTACTGTGGTTCCTAGTCTGGTTTTGTCCGTTTTTATCAGCAGACTCTTGGCTGTCATAAGCAGAGTCCACCCCATCCATTATTTAGAACAATAACTGAAGGCATACTTTAACTAAGATTTATGGAATTAACTACACTCAAACTGTGGAATGGGAACCATATATATTTTACTATGTAGTTAACTTAAACGTAACTATGTACAAGCTATAAATTATTTATAGTTCCCATATTAATTTCCAATTTTATCCTTGTAAAGAAACTGGTGAAGCCCTCAGCCAAGCATGGCTTAGACCAGCAGTTCCTTAGTATATCCTTAGGAATATTGGCCCTTTGAGATGCTTTATGGGGAAAAAGTATCTATAGACAAATTCCTTTGGGAAAAGCTGCACACTATCCCATCACAATGTTCATTTGCATTTTCAAAGCTCTGAGAAGTTCTGCAATAAAGAAACCTTTCCAGCTTTGTTTAACCCAATGTTTCCCAAGATTATGTAACCATGGAAACTTTTTTCATATTAACATCTTGCAGAACCAATGTGTTTCATGAAATACTCTTTGGGAAACTCTGGCTTAGAAATTCATGTCTCTTCTGATTCAGTCTGAATTTATAGTCTTCTCAGTTCTTCTGAGCCTTTTTTATAACCTACCATTTTCCCCCATGCTAGTTTCTAATGGGATATTGCTGCTTTGCATCAGGGTGTGAATTTATTGCCATCAGTAGGAAGATTTTAGTGAACTTAGGTGCAGAAGCAAATACTAAGTGCCTAGTTTTTCTCAACATATTGTTAAGGGGGGTTTATTTCCCTTCAAGTCCCTCTACTAAATGATAATGTTGCAAAACCAGCATTTTTACCATTAACATTTTTTTTGACAGCTTGATTGAGATGTAATTCATATACTGTACACTTAACCCATTTAGTACTTTACTTTTAATGCTAGTGTGGCTGCCGCATGCCTCAGTTCTATTTCTCCTTTTTACCTTGGGCTGTGCTCTGCCCTTTTGTGTTCTGCTAAGCAAAAAAGAATATAAAGATTAGAGTTCAAATCTCTCATCAGGAAGAATCCTATCTCAATTGGGATTTAAACTGAAAAACTGGTTCCCTGAGTAGGGTTCCTCAGTACTTCCTCTGCAGTATCATTAAATGTCCCCGCTGATGACAGCAGCTCAAGAGGCATTCCTGCATATTCGTTTTATATATATGAAATGTGGCCTACTTCATGGGCTACATAAAGCATGGATGATAAACATATTTTACCTTTTATGCCAAATGCCTATTGATCAATAGTGGCTGCCTGGAGCATGTGTTAACGTGGATTCTAAGGCAGAGACCTTGTTTAGTGAGAAAGAATGACATGGTTGGTTTTCTATGTCTGCCATGGTCTTCAGCAGGGGAAATATCAGCTCTAGTACTCTGCTAGTACCCCGACAGCCTTGAATCATTATAGTGATTCTAGGCAAAGAATACAGGAAAGGAACGAATGTTCTTGGAGATGTTAGCCAACTCAGTAATCTGCTTCATTGAGGGCTAGACTCTTACGATGTGGCTCTTTAAGAAATTAATGGAAATCCAGAAGCTTATTCTACTTTAAAAAAGGAAGGAAAGAAAGAAATGAATGGAGAAAAATAATCTTCTTTACTCTGATCTTAAGCATGGGTTTTTGAAGTATTGACTTGATATAAAGTTAATAACCCTTTGTAAATACATAGGCCAGGTGAGAGGGAGCATCCTTGACTCTACTGAGAAGATAAGAGGGAGAAAGAGGCAGATTCAAGAAGAGATCTCATAAATATCACATAAGTGGTTGGCCAAACTTAGGGTAAAAATATAAGCCCTGACCAAAGGACCAAGAAAGGGTAGGCTAATAGAGCAGACCCTTAAGCCAGCAGTTACTGTGGAGGAAAGGCCCTGCGGTGGGATATGCCTTAGCTCTTCCCCCCAGGCTCCACCCACAACCCCACCGCCAGGGTAAACAGCCCCTGTTTTTTTCTCCACCATTTCTCCAAAGCCCCAATCACCCTAACTGCTCTAGCGGATACTTCTGAATTTCTCACTTGTGGAACTAGACACAGGCCTCTCCATGTGACCTGATCAGCCCAGATTACTGAGCAGCTGCCACTCCTCATTATATTTTGGTATTGTACTTCTATTATTGTCAGTTGAGGTTCATGATCATATTTAGTAGCTGTACCTATTGTTACATCAAACTCAGGATATAGCTGAAATAGGGTAGCCCTTAGCAATGTAAAATCGAGGCAAGAACCTGGAAGGACATCTTGGGCTAGGCTGGTGGCTGATACAGGTAAAGGTCATCTGGGGCTAGTGAGGTAGTGAATTCATACCTGTTAGAAACTATACCACATGTGTGTGTTTTCACTCTTTTTATTTATTATTTATTATTGTTTATTCTATTACAGTTGTTTACAATTGTCCCAATTGTTTTCCCTTTTGCCCCCCTCCACCCAGCCTACCACTCTCTCCCACAGTCAATCCCCTCCGTTGTCCATGTCCATGAGTCATTCATACATGTTCTCTGACTAGTCCCTTCCCCTTCCTTCCACCATTCCCCCCTCCTTTCTCCCCTCCTGCAGCTATCAGTCTGCTCCATGTTTCCATGTCTCTGGTTCTATTTTTGTTAGTTTATTATGACCTCACTTATAACTGTATATTGACTCCTATTTTCAAAGCGGTAGCTGGCTGAATTCAGCATTGGAATTTAAATAAGAATCTAGGTGAGGCTGTGTGATTGGGTAGCCTAAGGTAGACCTTCCAAGAGAGCTAGTGCTTCTGGGGACAGAAAACTTAACGTGAGTCTACTATATGATATAGCCACCAGAAAAGCTAATGTGCTATTGGGCTGCATTAATAAAAGTATGGAGTTCAGGTCCTAGAAGGTGCTGTGCTGGTCAGGGCTATTGGAAGTCCTGCGTTCTACGCTGATGTCATCATTCAAGAAAGGGAGTGATTGGAATGATGAGAAGAATCAAAACCATATCATGTGAGAACAGTTGGAAAAACTGAGGCTGTTTGGTTTAGTAATAAAACAGTCTCAGGGAAAGCATTTTATGATTTTCAAATGCCTAAAAAGGGCTGAAGTTAAGAAAGTAAATATGGTCAGAGTTCATATTACTCGTGTCTTCGCAGGGAGGAACCAGGGCCATTGGATGGGAGTGTGAACATGCTTTTACCTCTGAACTCCATTGCCTCCTGTTCCTTGTGATGGCGGTTCTTAAACTGAGCCAGAGGCCAGGGCACGTAGAAGACATGGTGCTCTGTTTAAAGTGTCACACTTCCTACAGTAGGAGCTAGGAACAACATTTTAGGAATAAACATAGCTTATTATGTATGTGCCATGTAAACATGTCAAAATAGTTTTCTGTTAATGTGTTTTTGCTAATCTTTTCTGTCTTTCAAAGCCCATCACAAAAGTGCCACCTTCTTCTTGCATCCTTTTTCTTTCCCTTCAATAAGGAGCAACCCTTCCTCCATTCTACCTGTCTTTTGTCCTCAATACATTGTCTTTGTGTGAAGTTTATGGATGCAGTTGTCCTATTCTTATCTTAAATTCCTTTTTAGGTAAATGAAAGATGTTTTCAAGACACCTAAACCACCTTATGAAGGAGGTTGGGAAAATCTTTTTTGCCAATTTTATAGACATGTAAGCAGAACCCCAGAAAGGTAAATAGGCTCGACCACTAGCTGGTGATTAGATGGAGATTGGCATGGCCTAGACTAGAACCCAGGTATTCCAACTCCCAGGCCCATGATATTTCCTTCACTTTGGGCCCAATCAAGTTCTTATGCATGAACTTAAATTTCTCCACTGGCTTTTAAGGCATCTACACTAGCCGTTTTCCTCTCCCAGCTAGCCATACTTTCTGCCATTCACACCAGCTCTCTAACGTCCAGCCAGGCCCTTTCCCTTCTCTCATCTGTTGGCATCCTGATGCCTCCTCTCCTCTTAATGATTCTCTCCACTCTCCTTCTCTGCCTATTCTACTTCTGGCCATTCTTTGGAGGTCCATATAAATTTCCCTTTTCCAGGAAGCCTTCCCTAACTATTCTAGTGAGTTCCCAACCAATCCTAAAAGCCTCTATAACCTCTAGCACATAACTTGATACATATGATATCCTGATTTGCGTTGTCCACTTTGATGTGTTCTGAGTCTCACCATCCCAATTCCCCTCTTTAACTCCTTGGCAGACAGCTTTTGCACCCAGAGCTTACAATCTGGTAAAGAAGAGACTTGCTCTTGTGAAACAGCTACGGAAGAAAACAACTATTTGTTTTAAGGATCAGTAAGAGTGGATGGGAAGTTGAGAGGTAATTCTAAGGAGAGCACCAGTAGAGACCCGAAGGGGGATGAATAGGTAGAAATTAGTGAGTGGAATAGAGGGTACATGTGGGCAATTGTGGGAGATTCAGGGGGATACATGGATTGGGGCACTCATTCATTATTTAAAAATAATGAATTTTGAGCATCTGCTACATGCAAGGCTGTGTACCAGACACAAGGAACAATATGATGAATAAAGCAAACATGGCCCCTGCCTAAATGAGCTGGCAATCCAGTGAGAGAGACAGATATGAAACAGATAAAGTAAAACAAAATTACAGTTACAAAGTATAACAAGTGATAGAAAAGACAAGAACAAGGTAGCATGAGAGAGAATAACAAAGCCTCCCACATTAGACTGGTGATGTCAGGTCAGGCTCCTGTGAGAAAGTGATGTTTGAGCTCAGACTGCAGGGTGAGAGGGACCTTGAATGCTCTGACAAGGAGTGACTTGCTTCTTGCTCCCTAGTGGGATGAGGTCCCCCAGCTGAGTTGGTAGTCTGAATCCCTTACAAACCGGCTTTTCTTCCTTTGCAAGTTTACAGGCCTGAGGGACATAGGAAAACATAGGAGGGTGACCCAGCCTCTCTCCCACTGGTAGCACTGCCAATGGATGACTGTGCTGCCAGCTTTGTTGTGAAGCTGGGGAAGGTATTGACTGAGTTGTGATGTACAACATCTAGTGAGCTCTGCTGATGAAGAGCTCCTACTGTCCTCCAACATTGTGTGATTTGCACATACCCTCCTGGAGATGGAAAAAAAAAATACCTGTAACTCTTGGAGGGAAAGAAGAGCACCAGCATGGATATCCTATTCTTTATGTGTCAAGCATGGGCTTCACATTCTTTTTACCACAAAACCCAAATGCTACAAGCAGTTCTGTTCAGGGGCCAGCCTGCCTCTGGTGGGAAAACCAGGGACCACATTGGCATGCAGATTATAGCAGCTGGTGAGAGTGGCTTCCACTGGGCTTCCTGAAGGTGTTCCCAGAGGATTTCAGTTTCAGAAAGTCCTCTCTGCTGTCAGCTGGCCTGCTAATTTCAGCCCTTGCTCAGAGTCACTCATAAGCTCAGAGAAAGACCAACTGGGAATAATGATGTAGGGAGGTGGTAGCGGGTAGTGGTTTGGGGAAGAGTGGGAAAATTATGTGAAGTTAGGGAGAGAAACCAGATTTGGGGTCGATGTCCAAGGTAGCAAACATTGGCAAAGGAACCAGTCAGGAACCAAGGTTTGACGTCTGCCAGCCTCCCTATCAACTTCCTGATGGGACCTCAAGTTTCAGCTTCTTCAAGGAGCCAGAAGCTGGACTACAGGACTAAGGAAACCTCTGGGAACTCCCATGAGAGGAATTGGTTTGAGTATCCTTGGTGGGGTGTGGAGTTCAGGGTGAACTAGTGAGGGGCATGGACCTCAGGGCAGGGACTGTGCACAGTGGTTGCAGGAAGTTGGCTGGGTGCATTCTAGCTCTACCACTTGTGTTAGGACCTTCAGCTAGGTTCCTGACCACTTTCAGGTTATTTATAAAATAAATGAGATCATGTAAGTGAAAATGGACTATGAATTACTGTATCATTCTGATCTAAGGGTTGATGGTGATTAAGGGAATAGTGATTTCCATTTTCTATATTTTCCAATGGAGCTTTTGTGAGGTGAGAGTAAAGTGACAGTTTATTCTTCTCATCACCAAATGGGAAGAGTCTTTGGCCTATTCGACAGGACCTTGATGAGGCTGGGCTAGAAATGGAAGTGCTCTGTGCTCCCATTGACTCCCAGATGGCGTTCCATTGAGCGGGACTGGACTGGAGGAGGCCCTGTCCCTGCCCCTCCCTGCCATAGCTGTTGCAGAGTCCTGTTGGAGGGAGGTCTTCCTGGAGTGCCCCCTACTGATACTGGGGGGGATGTCATTCTGCTGTTTCAGCTCCCAAAGGCCAACTCTTAGGGCTTAAGAAACATTTGAAAAAGTCCACATTCCTACCATTGCTACTGCTCTCTCCATAGAATAGTAGACCAGAGAAGGAGGCAGTTTCCAGTCTGCAGACCTTCAAAGTCTTAAAACATTTTTTCATGGAAAATTTCTAACATATACAATGTAGAGAAAAGGTGAAATGAACCCCCTAGTATTCATCATCCAAATCAAACAATCATCAACCCAGGACTAACTTTGTTTCACCTATACCCACCTACTAGATTACTGTGAATAATGACTTCATCTTTGGTCCTCAGTCTACTGTATTTCTGCGTATTATTAATTAGATCTCAGGGTTTGATCAGATTCAGATTCAATTGTTTTTGTAAAGAATACTTCTGAGTATGTTCTGTGTACTACTTATTGTGTCACATCAGGAGACACAGGACATGGTTGTCCTACTTCTTGTGATGTTCAGATTGATTAGTGGTGTAGTTAGCCTGATATGTTCATCACAAAGGTCCACCTTTGGCTTTTTGCCTAATATTTTTAGCAGCTGTTAATAGTCATTTCCTCAGTCCATTATTTCATCAGAAGTTCCCTTCACGTTTAGACAACAAAGAACTTGTGTCAATTCTCTGCTTTCATCCCCCACAGGTATCACTGATATCTCTAGCCCTTTATCCTTTTTAAAAAACTTTTATTTATTTTTAGAAAGATGGGAAGGGAAGGAGAAAAAGAAGGAGAAAAACATCAATGACTGGTTGCCTCTCACACCCCTGTACTGGGGACCTGGCCTGCAACTCAGGCATGCGCCCTGACTGGGCATCGAACCTGTGACCGTTTGGTTCGCCCTTTCTCCTTTAGGTCTAATTTTCTATCACTTCCCTTATCTTATACCATCATTTCCTTCCTTATCAATCCAAGATGACCCTAGGAAATCTTCAGGCTACTGGTACCCATCCTGCTTCACTGCAGGCCTATGTTTCTGAGGGGAGGGTCCTTACTTGGAGTCTGTTGTCACACCGCTCTCCTCTCCCACTCCCCACCCACCATGAAGCTCCTGGTTCTGCTCTATAATCCTACTAGGGCCACACTTGACCATGCTGGGGAATAATGGCAGCTCTAGTCTTTTCCTCCTGTGGGAGGGAATGTAGCAAGGGCTGGGCTTATTTTACCTTCCCAGGGATTTCTGAGCAGCCTTTTTCTATGCTGAAGAGGGTCTTTCTCACTTGTTTCCTGAGCTTCCTGCCCCAGCCTGAGCACTGGCACAAAGCCAAGCCTGGTTTCCTGTTTAGCTGGGCTGTGGTCTGGTAGAGGTTGGAGGAGGGGTGGGATGGGCAGATCTAGCACTCTTAGGTCCTTTTCTCCTTCCAGCCAAGTTCAAAAACATATGAGGACTAGAAAACAGCTACCACCTTCTGGTACATTAGCATTCCTGTGCTGCCAGGATCTCCACTCCTAGTTTCTCTCTTCACGTAGGGGAAACTGTAAAGACTATGCCCTTGTGTGTGTGCATGCATACACCATGGGTACTATGACCCAGCTAACCAGGAAGGAACACACAGGTTGAGTGCTGGTTCCTGCAAACCTGAACCCACCTTTGGATCCTGTGTCTGCCCACAAGAGTGCTGCAATTCCACCTCCCCAGCCTATTAGCTGTTAGTCCCTTAGTTCTTATGTCCAATGCATTGGAGCATCCAAAGGGACAGGAAGTCAGAGGTAGAGGCTGACTAGGGACTGGTGCATCAGCTAAAAAACATTATAAGTTTTATAGTGACAGCCATCACCCAGTACAGGATTTCTGATCAGAGCTCACAGCCCTGGATTCCTCACTCACATTCCCCTCAAATGTGTAGTTTTTCGGGTAATGAGGATGCAGAGGGACTCATTCTGTTTTGGAAAGAGACCTGTTATAGATTACTTCATGCTCCCCTCTCTTAGATGGTCACAGCAGGAATCTTATAAAGCCTTCTCCCTTTCCTTCTTATGAAAGGAGATAACAAGAAAAGTGTTGCCAAGTAGCAGGGGTGCACTGTGCAGCCCCTTACATTTCCACAGCTTCCCCCTTGCTCTTACTCTAAAGACTCTAATCCTTTTTAAAAAATATTTTATTTATTTACTCTTAGAGAGGGGAAAGGAGGGAGAAAGAGAAGGA
Source organism: Tonatia bakeri (assembly GCA_004024845.1). Lineage (NCBI taxonomy): Eukaryota > Metazoa > Chordata > Mammalia > Chiroptera > Phyllostomidae > Tonatia > Tonatia bakeri. Next base: position 191,968 of record PVIA01000942.1, on the reverse strand, counting down.
GAGAAATATCAATGTGCGGTTGCCTCTCTTGTACCCTCCTCTGGGGACCTGGCCTGCAACCCAGGCATGTGCTCTAGACTGCGAATCAAATCAGCAACCCTTTGTGCAGGCCTGGCACTCAGTCCACTGAGCCACACCAGCCAGGGCTAAAGACTCTAATCCTTAACGTGGCCTGCAAGGCTTTATATGGTCTAGCTCCTGCTTGCCTCTCCGACTCATCTTATACCACCTTAACCCCCATCACTGCATCCAACCTCACTGGCTTTTCCTCCATTTCTCTGATATCCCAGGTTTCCTTCTGCCTGGAATGGTTCTGCTGTACCTTCTGCCTTTTTTTCAGTTGACCCTTAGTCATCCTTCAAATATTAGCTTAGCTGTAATTTCATCACAGAGGGCTTCCCTGAAAATCTAGATTTGGCCATGGCCTAATTCCTATTGCACTTTTTATATTTATAATTTTACATATGAGTATGTTTGTATGATTTTTCTATTCACATGGGTACTTCCAAAAGCCAAGTTTCATGAAGACAGAGACCATATCTATTTTTACTTCCTGTTATGTCTCTTATACCATATAAAGTGCCTTACACATAATAAACATTCGCTAGACTTCTGTTGAATGAGGAAATGAATTAACTGAATAAATTCCATTTTTTGTCTCCTTTACTTGTTAACTCCATGTCCTACCTGTTTATCATGCTCAACCACATACCCTACAGATGTGTGTCCTGCTATTTATGAGCACATACTGTGTATCTGCCAGCAGACTCACATTTCATTTAATTTTTTCAACAATATAAAGGTATACCCTTATTCCACAGAGAAGGCAAGTGACACCCAAGGTCATATAGTTAGCTAATAAGTGGCAAAGCCCAGTTTCAGGCCCAGCTATATGGAGTCTAAGCTCATGCTCTTAACTATAACACTGCACTGCCCCCTTTTGGCAGTTTGAAGAGTTGTCACTAGGCCCATTTAATTTCAACCCTAAATCAATACTTTTTGGAATGTAAAATGGCAAGAAGCCATGATTCAGTTCCAGCTCTCCTGGGAGAGACTGTGGAAGTACATGGGAAGGGAATTCAGCAGGGACTTCCCAGTGTCCCAAGGTGCATGTGTCTCAGTGGCTACCTCCCTTTTCCATGTCCCCTTTGTAGCCTTCAGGGCTTAATGAAATATCCTGCTTTATTTTTATTTTTTAAATTTGTTTTTATAGATATGAGAAAGAGAAGGAGGGAAACATTGATGTGTGAGAGAAACATCAATTGGTTGCCTCTCTCATGCCCCCAACTGGGGTGCCTTGCCCACAACCCAGGCATGAGCCATACCAGCCAGGATGAAATGTCCTGTTTTAAAGACCAGAAGGATCAGCTGTTGAAATGGCCTGATTACCCATGTCGTGGAGAATAAAAATGGCCTGATTAAGATCCTAAGAAAGATCATTGAGAATGGAAGAGTTTGTCTCTTTGTGACTTAGTCACTAAAGATAAAGCTCTGGAGATTGGCTTCAGTGCTTTCCTGGGAAGCTCACACTCAATAAGAGGGCAACATCTCCTGCTGCTGATTTAAAAATCTCAAGTTAATCAGTATACCAAGCTCCTTGTGGTGGCCAGAGAAACTGGGACTGAAGAATACTTTAGACTTGATGGAAACAAATGAAGAGGGAGCATCATAAAACCAAAAAACAGCTACCATCTTCTTATATGTGTCAGGCATGCTGCAAAGCATTTTACGTACATTTCATTGAATTCTAACGCTGGCTCTGCACAGTAAGTAGGTAATGTTACACCCATAGAAAGGCAAGGGACACTAACAAAGGTAACCTGCTAAATGTCAGACAGCCACCTGGCTTTAGAACTAATCCAGGTCTTTCTGACTTCAAACTCTGAGTAGTGTCTGCCCCTCCCAATTTTTGAGAAATACACATTGTCACAGTCTTTCTGGAAAGAAAAAAGGCAATGTAATATATGCATGCCTGTTGACCCCGTCAGCAATTCTACTTCTAGGAATTTATTAATCTACTGAAATAGACGAGTGTATAAAGACTTTTTATAAGATATAATAGTTATAAATATAATATTATAACACTATAATAGTTGCAACATAATGATTGTGAGGGGGGGAAGCAAACAACGTAAGTCTCCATCAGTGGGGACTGGTGAAATAAATCATAGTACATCCATTGCACAGCATACTTACAGGAAGCCTTCTAAAAGGAAGAGGTAAGCTTTCATATGGATTGACAAGAAAAGATGTTCAAGATACATATTTCTTTATTGTGGTAAAATGTATGTCACATAAAAGTTACCATTTTTGTGTATATTTTGAATATGGATGATCTGATTCATCTGTGCTTAAATTTGCATATATGAATACACATTTTAAAAGTCTGAGGAGATATAATAAACTGGTTCTGACTTACAGGAGAACTCTCATGTTCTTTTATGTCTTTGAATTTGTTTACCTTAAAGTATTGGAATTTGTTATGACAAACAAATATTATGTCTTTTCTCTTCATTTTTTTTTCCATTTTAGGAAACAAATGGTCAAAAATTATGCTCTTTCTACTGTATTGTGCCTGCCCAGGAGATATAGCTTTTGCCTCATAATTCCCATATTTTTCAATCAGCTATGCACACCAACAAATTGGTGAGATGAATGGGTTATGGAAATACTGCCAGATAGTATGCCACTGGTCTGGCCAATCTTGTTCCTTCTGGGCCCTGCCAGCTTTGACTGGCCACCTAGGACTCAGCTCTGTTCATTTCCTTCTCAAGTTCTGCAAAACCCTGTAGCTTTGGAGAGGCAGAACATTTCTTTGGAAATAGAAAACCATACACTTTGAGCAGATACATTCCTGCCTCTTATTTCTTGTTTAGAAATCTCCTGCAGTCTCACCTTCACCATAAAAGAGAAGCATGGGGACAAAATTATTCTCACATTCCCCAAGAGGAAGCCATGATCGCTGATGAGTCAACAGCCTGAGTGATTGTCTTTGGCTCTGGCTTCCCTCCCGTAATGTTGCTTTAGTGTTGTGGTTTTCAGTATGGCCTTTTAATGTGGTAAAGGAGGAAAGGGGTCAGGAAACTTGGAACCGAGCCCTGGCTAGGTGACTTCAGAGGAGCTGCTCTGCTTTATACGATGTCAGCTTTTTACTCTGTAAAATTGGAATAAATAATAGATGCTGGATTTTTAGGGCAGTGAAAATACTCTCTATGATACCATAGTGATGGATACATGTCGTTTTACAATTGTCCAAACCCATAGAATGTACAACAAACACAAAGGCTGAACCATAATGTAAACTGTGGACTTCGGGTGATTACAGTGTATCACTAGGTTCACCAGTTGTAACAAATGTACCACACTGCTGGGGAGTATTAATAGCAGGCAAGGCTGGCTGTGCCTATGTGGGTGCAGCGGTGTTATGGAAAATCTCTGTACCTTCCCCTCAGTTTTGATGTGAACCTAAGACTGCTCTGAAGAAAATTTTAATTTTTAACAAAATATTTTATTTATTTATTTTTAGAGAGGGAAGGGAGGGAGAAAGACAGAGAGAGAGAAACATAAATGTGCGGTTGCTGGGGGCCGTGGCCTGCAACCCAGGCATGTGCCCTGACTGGGAATCGAACCTGCGATGCTTTGGTTCGCAGCCCGAGCTTAATCCACTGAGCTATGCCAGCCAGGGCAGTTTTAATTTCTTTTTTAAAAAAGATGTTATTTGTCTCAGGATTGTCAGATTAAGTGAGATAATAAGGAAAAGGTTTTGAAAGCATAGGTTACGATACAAACCAAGATCTGTTTTTTCTGAACTTAACCTTTTATGATTAGCATCATAAACTCTTAAATCAAGAAACACGTCTCTAAATCTGTTTGCTATAATGTAGCAACTTAATAGGAAGTTAGGAAGACTCTGAACAGTCTGGAAAGCTCACTTCATTCTTAAAACCAACTTGAGGAAAGGGGAGGGAAAAGGAGAGTCAGGGGAAGCTGAGTGAAGGGTGTATAAGGACTCTGCACTGTCCTTGTAACTCTTCTCTAAATATAAAATTATTTCAAAATAAAAAGTTTCTATTTTAACCACTTCTGTATTTTCTTAATTTACTCCATCAAACATGTATTACTTTTGTAAGTTAAAGAAATCAATGAAGATTTTTAAAATTGTGATAATAGTTAACGTCAGAGAAATTGGAAGCCATCTGCAGATAGGGCTGAAAGCTGGAGCAGAGAGCAAAGGTTTTAGAAAGATAAGCAATTGAAAAAGCAGCCTGATTGGCAAACTGGAGCCATGTTGTTAAAACTATTGAATGTCAGATTGAGGAGTTTTTAAGAATTGGGAGCAATTAAAGCATCTAGAGCAAGGGATACTGTAATCAGAGCAGTGTTTAATTCCCAGAAGGGTAATCTAAGAATGATGCACAGCATGTGTTGAAGGAAGAAGAGGCAGGTTGAGCAGATGATTGAGCTCCTGCTGCAGTGGTCCTGATGTCCTGGGATAAGTTGGTAAGGGCATGAAGCAAGATGGTGGCAGAGAGTATGTAAAAAAAATTAATTTAATTAAATTATAAAAAGATGAATATTCGGTATTTTGAAGAAAGTGCTACCATAGGTTTATGATTAGTTTACCAGAGGGATAAAAGGGAAAGAGGTGGGTTAAAATGACCTCCTGGGCAGGTCAAAAGGAGACAGGAGCCAACTTGAAAGGGCTCCCAGAGGCCAAAGCTGGAACAATTTGAGCAACTAAATAATGATAGTATTGGATTATAACCACAAAGAAAATAAATATACATTAATCCATACTGATATAATTAAATGATTGAATAAATGAATAAATAAACAGGGAAAAAGGGGCAAATTTTTTTTAGAATTATAATTTTTGTGTATTAAAAAGTTACTTATTAAAATTTATTCAAAAGTTTTATTTGTATAAAGAATGAGAGAAATTTAAAAAATATCTTTAGAACATCATAGTAATAATTGCTACTGACAAGATCCACTGATTGCTAAAACTCATGAATAAAACTTTAAAGAGAAGCATGATATTTGCATATCCTTTAAGAATCTCAACCAAAATAGGTATTAATTACTGTAGTTATTTTAACATGTGTCCACAAATACTCTGATACTCCTCCCTCTAGGTAATGGAACTTAATTCCCTTCCCAATGATTGTGGCCTAGACTTAGTGACTTGCTTCTGACTAATGAAATGTGGTCAGAACAAGAGAAAAACAATAACTTTACAATGAAGAAATCTGGCAAATACTACCTAAGTGATTAAAGTTAACAATGCCAATAATAAGTCATATACCCCCGGATATGTTGTGATGCAATAGACACATCACCTATTTTCCCTCTACATCCATAACCCCAATCTAATCATGAGAAAACATCAGGCAAATCCAAATATTCTAGAATATTCCTCCAGAAGCGGTCTGCCCTTCAAAAGTCGAGGTCATGAAAGTCAAGAAAAGACTGAGAAACTAAGGCGACTATGGAGACATATTGATGAAATGTAGTATGGATTCTGGAACAGAAAAAGGGATATTAATAGAAAAACTGGAGAAATTTGCATACACCCTGTAGTTTAGATAATGGTGTCAATTTGAGCAATGTAAAATGCTAAGATTAGAAGAAGCTGAGTGAAGGGTGTACAAGGACTCTCCACACTGTCCTTGTAACTCTTCTGTAAATATAATATTATTTCAAAATAAAAAGTTTTTAAAATGGCCCTCAATTTTTTAAAGTTAACCGGGGAAATGGTTGTGCCACTAACAAGAGAAAGGTAGTTAAAAGGAAGAAGCAGGTTGGAGAGGGGTATGAGATCAATGGAAGTAGTAAGCAGTTAGAAATGTGGGTCTGGAGCTGAAGGGAGAAGTCGGAGCTAGAGACATAGATTTGGGAGTAAAACGCAAAAAGATATTACTTGAAATAGTAAGTTTATACTGTTATTATATTATATTTCCACATGCAAGAAGAGAGCATGTGAAAGAAGCCAGTTACTAAGGAAAGGATCTATGTCTAGAGCATGACTGGAGGAACAGTAGGGAGGATGGTCAAAGCAGATAGATACAGGGTGTCTTCAAAAAAGGCAGGGGACGTCTGTGCTGCCTGCTGAAGCCCACCCTTCTGTGTGGGTCTCTGGCAGCCCAGGCTTGGCCAGCACCGTGTGCAAATCCTGCAATGACTGGCGCTGTGCCCGGTCCGTGCACTGAGTTCTCAGCCAAAGACATCGAGAGGTGCATGGACAAGTACCAGGGCTTCATGTGCATCATCACCAACGTGTTCTTGCAATGAGGCAAAATAGACACAAGCTACACTCAACTAGCCGAAATGCTGAGTGTGGTCTATGGATCCTGGCTTTCCCTTGCAACCAGTTCAAGAGCCAGGGACTAATGCCAAGATCAAAGAGTTGGCCACCGGCTATGTCAAATTCAATATGTATAGCAAGATCTGTGTGAAAGGGGATGACACCCACCCACTGTGGAAGTGGACAAAAGTCCAGTCCAAGAGAAGGGGCATCCTGGGAAATGCCATCAAATGGAACTTCACCAAGTTCCTCATTGACAAGAACGGTTGGCATGGTGAAGGGTATACTGCCAAGTATACCCTTGGGAAGAGTCCCTGATCATAGAGAAGTACCTGCCTTGTTACTTATAGTTCCACAAGTGTGTGTCCCCCATCTGAACCCTCTGCCCACACACCTCAGAGCCTTCTACCCAGCATCCATGACATTCTGTCTAAAAACCTGCCCATGGGTGGGACAGACCTGAGAACCCCATGTGCCACCCTGTGGGAGAAAGGCCCTCGGCCTAGCCTAGCTCGCAGCTGGCATCCCCACCCCTGGCTACTGTGAGATAATAAAGGATACAAATTGCCCCACTGCCACAAAAAAAAAAATAATAAGCCAAGGGAAAATAGAATTTCTAGAAAGATCTGGTCAGTACTGTCCAATGATACTGAAAGGTGATGGAATATCACCTGAGAAAAAAACCACTGGATTTTAAGTAGGAGCTCAGTGCTGACCTCAAAGAGAACAGTGTTAGTAGAGTAGGTATGGAGAGGTTGGGTAGAAGACATTGGAATCAAATGGCCAGAACTCAGGGGAAGCAGGCTTGCTCAAGCCAAGCAAATGGACTTGTGTGGGTGCCAAGGGGAAGGAGCACCTGGAGGAAAGTGGGACGTACCTGGGCAGAGAGGCAGAAAGTGCTGGTGAGAGCAGGTGGGCCAAAGAGTTGCGGCCCAAAGGTCAAGAAGCAGAGACAACCTTGACCAAAAGAAAGGCACTACCATTTTCTGTTGCAGGACTCAGGCTGAAAGCTAGGAGCCCTGGGTCAAGGATTGCTTACCCTCCGCCAAGCTAGGAAGTCATTCTGTTTCCCATGTCCTAGCTTACCCCACTGTGGCCTAGAAAGTTATGCCAGTCAGGAAAGGAAGTAAGATGAAGTAATGAACTTAATTCATCCTGTCTTCAACTTTTATCTGATATGGAGAATAATTTGTGTATTAAAATTAGGCATTAAACAGCATTACAGCATGATTTCTATGTGGTATATGTGTGTATAGTAAAAGCTACCCTTCATTGACTACTTACCATGTGTCAGGGATGGTGGTAAGAACTTTATATGTGTACATTATCCCATTTAATCCTCTCACAACACTATGAGATAAGTATTGTTATTTTCCCCAGTTAAAGATGAAAAACAGACACATACAGATTAGAAATTTGATCAAGACCACACAGGCAAGTAAATGGCAGAGTTAGGACTTTAAAATTCACTTAACCACTGCTCTATACTGCCTCTTCCTGACACCCATGTGCCCATGTGTGCACATGGACACAGAAGGAGGCCAGGTTGTGTGCCAGGAGGTTAACATGGAATATAACTCTGGGTGATATGACTAAGTGTGTTTTTTAAATATTCTTTTGTCCTGATCTTATACAGTGATTACATATTCCTCTTGAATTCAGAAAAAGAAATCAATGTTTTATTTTATATAAGTTTTAAGTTTGGGTGCTCTTTGCCAAAATTCTGTAATGTCCATGATAGGAACAAAGCAGGTACATTCTGTTCAGCTGCGGACAAAGGAGACTCTACCTTCTCTGCAGCAGTACAGCCTCTGCAGTGACACGACGGAGGATCTGGCATGTGTTCTGTGCGCGTGTGTATGAGCACATGAGTGCAACGGCTGCAGAGGGGAGGCGGGGAGTTATCCAAAGATGTGCCAGATGGAGAACTCTCTCCCTCACCTACAGCCACCTTGTCCCTGAGCCAGGCCCATTTAGTCCTGAGCATCCAGAGGTACTTGAGATATTTTTCACACATACCAAGATCCTCAACTTTACACTTTGTTGTAAATCTGTCCAGGGAGCCAGACTGCTGGCATGAAGCCCAGGCTACAGCCATAGAGAATGATTGGAGTTATTCTGGAGCTACTTCAGGCCATGCAGGACATGGTCCAAACAGGCAGTTGGTATCAAGGATGGGCAGAGAAGGGCCAACAACATTTAAGTATGGCATTAACCGACAGACAGAGCTCTCGTCCTAAGCTGCCCAGGTCGTCAGGTGGAGGCAGTTCAGGACCCTGGATAGCTCCAGCGAGGGGGCCCAGTCCCTGCCAGGTCTGAAAAGCCTAGGTGACTGAGTCCTTAAGGCCCTTGCTTATTTAATTTTAAACAGCCTTCCTGCACATGTCTCTAGCTGTGAGAGGGGCTGCCCTCTTCTCCTTTGAAGACAAACCTGATGGATCCAAGGACTCCCCCTTCTCCCCTTCAGCCCCTGTCCCACCTTCCCCCACAAACATCTAGCCTGATTAAGCTCTCTCTACTGAGGTCACCATCACTTTGAAGATAAAATAAGCTTTCAAGACAACTATGTCAACTTCTGAGGTGTCCTTAGCCAGGGCCTGACATTCTGATACCTTAGAGCTGTAGGAGTCTGGGTAGAGGGTGGTTAAGAGTAGTGGAACAAAGGAATGTGAAACAGGCCTTTGTCTCCAATACCCCTGCACTTCCCTCTTCAATCTGAGAATGAGAAGTAAGGGGCAGAGGAAATACTGAGCAAGTTTCAAGGCCTGAACCTGTAGCCTTATATCACTGTCCCTTTAGCCTGGCATTGGGAATACACTTGATTTAAAGACATCACTTTTAGGGGAAGGGCATTGACATAAGGTGGAAAGTCTCAGATATAGCAAGTAGAAACTGCAGAAATGAAACTAATGAGTCTGTAGCTTCACAGCCTGCCACCCCTACCCTAGCCATGCATGTGGCCCCTAGACAGAGGAGAGTTAAATTACCACTGTAGAGGGGTTTTCTTCCCAATTCCCCCAAATCATCCAGAAGAGGACCGTGTGTGAGGAGTCTGGAAGGGCAGAAACATAATCATCTACTAGAAATAGGAATTTGATTTTCTAGTTGAAATTTCTTCCTCTACCTCCAGGCCTCTTCCATGGCTAAATGAATCGGAACAAGCAAATGAAATTACTATGCTCTCACTTTGATTGTCTGGGCTAGTGAGTGAGGAAGAAGGTAAGTCTGCCTAAATTGAATATGAGTAAAAACACTCAGGATCCCATCTCTGCCAAGCAGCCCTGCTCTGGGCCTTGTGCAAGTCTCTCCTCCATTGCTTTCTTCACCTCTGTTAGGCTCCTGGGCCCCTCATTGAAGGCAATCTCTGAGCCCAAAGGCCATTTGACATTCTTATATAAAAGAACTTCCTGCCGTGGCTGGCTGTGGCTCAGTGAATTGAGTGCCAGCTTGCAAACCAAAGGGTTGCCAGTTCAATTCCCAGTCAGGGCACGTGCCTTCGTTGCAGGGTCCCCAGTGCGGGGCACAGGAGAGGCAATCACACATTGATGTTTCTCTCCCCCTCTTTCTCCCCACTTCCCCTCTCTCTAAAAATAAATAAATAAAAATATTTAAAAAAGAACTTCCTGGTCAAAGAAATAGATGGTAAGGCCATATTGAAACCACCAGAGAACAGCTGTAGGCTCCCTCTCTTAGCCAGCCAGTCAGTTGGATAGGGAAGGGCAGGGAAGAGGAAAGAATGTCTGGTGTTTCCTAAACCATGAATGGACCTATCAGAATTTGGGCTGGAAGGACTAGGGCTGCCGCCACTCCTTGCACCCCTGGAGATTGGGAGCATTAACAATGTAGCAACTAATTTATTGATGGAAAGATGCTCAGAGGATCTGGATCCAAACTGTCTCTCAGCCCAGCCCCTCTCTTGCCTCTAGAAATAGTGTATTCCAGCTTCCAGGAGAGGCCCTTACTGTGGGATTAAGCACAGGTTTTTGACACAGAAGGAAGCCCGGAGAAGAAATGAGAACAGATGAGGACTCTGCCCAACCCCAAGAGAGTTGTTTATGTTGGTTTTTGTTAAAGTAGAACAGGTCTAACCTCATCCAAAGCTTGCTTTTGGCCTGTTCTCTTGGGAGCAAAGGTGCCCACCCCCCATGTTTGCCTTCCTTACAGTGAATGCCCTGCAGTCATTGTTTTATTTAGGAGCAGTGATTATGTGACCACAAACCTTACTAAATTGAATACAATCTTGAGCATTCAGAAGAAAAAAACAGTTCAGGACACAGGGGAGGGAGCAGCTGGCTGGAAAGAAGGGCCCATGAATTCTAATCCCAGGACTGCCATCTGGCACTGACCTGGGACAACTCATTTACTTTCTGCCCTGGAGGCTCTTTCTAGAATCTCAGGGTCTGAATAAAAACAGACCTGTGAGCTCAGAGAGTGAATCGACCTGTCTAGACTGTCAAAGTCAGTGCAGCTCACAGGCAAAACTGGAATCCACAGGCCCTATTATCCAGCTAGAGGTTTTGTTTACTTTTCAGGGAGGTTTCTTGTGTTTTCCTTTGCTGTCTCCTTGCCCTTATGTCTGAACTCCTGAGAGCTCCCCTGCCTTGGGCACTGCACTGCCTGGTAAACATGGTTGCAAGCCCCACATTATCAAAAAACTCTGAACAGACAGGATCAGAGCAGCCCCACCCCTATATCCTCCAAAGGGTTTTCTGTTGGTTTAGATTCTAAGCTGACTACCCATTCCTCTAATACTCAACAATAAGTGTTGAGCCTTACTCATGTAAAGGCCCAAGTAGAAGTCTATATCTGATCTGAAAGCAAAATTGTAGCCTGGCCCTTGAGTCATGGAGAAAGCTCTGTCTGTTCAGCTGGTGATCAGTCCCCATGAAAAGCTGACCTGGGGTTGAGCTGCTCCTTTGACCATGGACCTTAAATGGGGTTTTAGCTAGGCCAAGTTTCAATGAAGCAAGTGAGGAAAGGTTCTGGGGACTCCTACTTTGGCTGTTCTCCAAAACAACTTCCCGGAAGGTAATCTTTTAGCCCTCGACCAGAGGCTTACGTAGATGAAGAGGCACTACAAGAAGTACACAATGCAACATCTGTCTGCGACACCATTAGATAAGCCCTGGCACAGCCTGGCAGGCCACTGTCCTTTTGCCACCCCTCTGTTACCAAAATATCTTTGCTGTGGCCTCAAACCAAGCAAAGGAAATCTATTATCAGACTATGACCCTTTTTTCTCTTTGCTAGGCACTGGGAGGACACATTGGAGGAAGGCATGAGCCCTGCCTTTATGAACATTTACTAAACAGATAAATTACACAAATAATCATTTAAGTAAAATTTGATAAGTGCATGAAAGAAATGTATGGAAAGGAGGGACTGTGAGAGTATATTACAGAGAGGCCTAACCTAGCCTGGTATTGATGAGGAGCTTCTTTTAAGGGGTGATGTGTCAGCCAAGGCCTGAAGGACAAGTGAGATCTAGCCATGAGATGGGAAGGATTTTGGTGCCCCACCGGAAGCAAAGAAGACTGGCGATGCAAAGTTTAGTGAGGTGGGGTCAGAGTAGAGGAGACGAGGTTGGGGAAATGGAAAGGAAGGTGAGTAATTGCTTCTTTACCATTCTTAGCCCAGTTTGAATGACTCATTTCAAAAAGAGGGGTAGTTGAGACCCACCCAAAGTGCCACGGTTTGCCCCTGGGGGAAGCTGGTGCTTGTTCCATCTCTATAGCATAGGGGACTCTCACAGGAATGCTCATGAGACACACTTCTGCCCTCAGTCTGGGATTCACACAAATGGAGGCGGTCCTTGCCTGGTAGCACAGCTCAGGGGAGGAAGGAGGAAGGAGGCAAGAAAGACTGGGTACTTATTTTTCCTACAAATCCTCTCTGTATGTTTTCCATTGCTTTGAACTGTTTATTAATACATGACAGAAGCCATTTCCCTATTTAGATGGTTCCACTGGGAATTCCACACCATCACCCCCTCCTGAGGTAGATAAAAAACATCAGCTTTCAAGATTTTATACTTGGATTTCAGAAACTAAATTACATTACTACGTCCAGTGAGACGGCGCCGTGGCCTGTTCCTATCTGCATGCTCTAGGCACTGTGAGGCCGATAGCATCAGCGTGTCGAAGCAGCTCGATCCAGACAATTTGCAGCTGGCTGGAGCCTGATGGTGGCGGGGGAGGGGCAAGGGTGGCAAACTTCTCTCAGAATCCAGAGCAGCCCAGGGTTGAATGTAGCCTGGGATCCAGGATTTTCAGGTTCTTTCCATAGGCCAATAGTTCTCTTCTGTCTGTAGAGAGAGAACTCATCTTAGTCCTACCTGGGTGTAACAAGGAGTTGAAAATTACTCTCCTGAACATTGGACTAAGATAAAGTCACTGAGGATCTGATCCTCAGGTTTTCACTGAAGTGAATGATGGAAGGGAGTGGGGTATGGGTGAGGGCAGTGGAAGTCACTACATGAAAAAGGCAGGACACCTATGAAATTAGGTGTCTATATAAAGGCAAAAATAGGCCTGGAAATGGTTATTCTGTGTTTCTTTGAAGCCCAGATGTGAGGCCTTATAACTAACCTTTTGACTACTACAAGGCCGTGGAGTGAAGAGAAAGCATTGTTCCCCTGCCAGGAAACAGGGACTTTTGAAGTTTCCTCTCTAATTGTAACCAAGATTTAACACAACAGAATGAGCATCCTTTCACAGAAAAAAAAAATCAGCTTATTTCAAATGCATCAAATAGCATAAAACATTCAACTCTGGTAGCATTTTTAGACCTGTTTTTGAAAATAGTCAACAGTCTGTCCATCCCCAAAATATGATTTTTTTTTCCAAAAAGCAATAGGCCCCAAGGTCAAAATTTTGGGAGCATTCAGTCTAACCTCATTTAGGTTGCCAGTCCTCTGCCCTAATGCCCTAATGCAAGCCTGGCTTTCCTAGACCTCAGTGCCCTCCCCACTCACCCATAGGTTCTAGTGTTTGGATGCAGGAGACAGAAGAACTAGGATCTGCCCCAACTCTAACTGCATAGTTCTTAACTGTCCTCACAGCAGAGGCATACAGTTACTGACTCTGTGACTATACTTGAGGGGTGGATTAATAATGCATTCAAGTGATTCTTTACTTTTACTTTGTTTTTACAGAAAAATATTACTGATGGTTTTTAAAGTGAGAAATCATAACCATCACATAATCATAATATCACTCGGAGTATAGGTTCCAAGGTTGAGCCTCTGCTGGATGTTCATAGTTGGTGAAACAGTGATTCAGCATTCTAGAAAAATCTCAATACAGTCTTCTTTACTCTGTCCTGGATTTCCAGGCTGTTCCTTTTAGGTCTGTGCAGGCCTCCTTCCCCAAGAACTAGAAAACCATGGTGTTTGCTGCTTTTTGCCACTGCCTGGGGTGGATGATTCAAGGCCAAGTCAGGGGCATGTGGTACAGCCCGAATTTGGAGTACCCACTCACCTCTCTGCTTGCAGTTACTTCAAAGTTGGTCAGGCCTTGGTCACCCTCCCTTGCCTTCAACACAACCTTGCACACACTCCATTTTTTAAATTACTCTTACTCTATTTTATTTTTTAATATATTTTATTGATTTTGCTATTATAGTTGTCCCAATCTTTTCCCCTTTGCCCCCCCTCAACCTAGTACCACCCTTCCTTCTAATAATCTCCCCCTTAGTTCATGTCCATGGGTCATGCTTGTAAGTTCTTTGGCTTCTCCATTTCCTATACTATTCTTGACATCCCCCTGTCTATTTTTCTACCTACCAATCATGCTTCTTGATCCCTGCACCTTTTTCCCCATTCTCCCCTTTCACCCTTCCAGCTGATAACTCTCCAAATGATCTCCATATCTATAATTCTGTTCCATTCTGGTTGTTTGCTTAGTTTGTTGTTTTAGATTCAGTTGTTGATAGTTATGAATTTATTGCCATTTTAATGTTCATAGTTTTTACCTTTTTCTTAAGTAAGTCCCTTTAACATTTCATGTAATAATGGCTTGATGATGATAATCTTGGTGTCATTATCACATGAAATGTCACCTTGGTGAACATTTCATGTGATAATGACAAGGTGATAAAACTTCACCTTGTCTGGGAAGCACTTTATCTGCCCTTCCATTCTAAATAGCTTGCTGGATAGAGTAATCTAGGTTGTAGATCCTTGCTTTTCATCACTTTGAATACTTCTTGCTAATCCCTTCTAGCCTGCAAAGTTCCTTTTGAGAAATCAGCTGACAGTCTTATGGGAACTTCTTTACACGTAACCGTCTCCTTTTTTCTTGCTGCTTTTAAGATTCTCTCTTTATATTTAACCTTGGCATTTTAATTATGATGTGTCTTGGTGTGGGCCTCTTTGGGTTCATCTTGTTTTGAACTCTCTGTGCTTTCTGGACTTGTATGTCTATTTCCCTCACCAAATTATGGAAATTTTTTTTCATCATTTTTTCAAATAAGTTTTCAATTTCTTGCTCTTCTTCTTCTCCTTCTGGCATCCTTATTATTTGGATGTTTGTGTGTTTGGAGATGTCCCAGAGGCTTCTTATACTATCCTCATTTTTTTTTTTTAATTTTGTTTCTTCTTGCTATTCTGGTTGAATGCTTATTTCTTCCTTATGTTCCAAATCATTGATTTGAATTCCAGCTTCCTCCCCTTCACTATTGGTTCCCTGTATATTTTTCTTCATTTCACTTAGTGTAACCTTAATTCCTTCCTTTATGTTGTTGTCATACTCGATGAGTTCTTTGAGCATCCTGATCACCAGTGTTTTGAACTCTGCATCTGATAGGTTGGTTATCTCCATTTCATTTAGTTCTTTTTCTGGCCTTTTGTTCTTTTCTTTCATTTGCACCATAGTTCTTTGTCTCCTCAATTTGGCAGCCTCCCTACGTTTGTTTCTGTGTATCCAGTAGAGCTGCTTTGACTTCTTGTCTTAGTACCGTGGTCTATAGTAGAAAAGGCACCTATAAATTGTGTGGGGTGGAGCCTTAGGTAATCACCAGGATGGGGCAACCTGCTTCACTGCTTTGTAGCTCTGTGTGTGGGGGGGTGGGTTTGGAGAGGGGACAGTGATGCTTCCTGGCTTCTAGAGTTTCGCCTGGCACTTGCCCCATTTCCAGTCACTTCACCCACTCCCTGTTTGCATCTGGCACCCTTCCGGCTGTTGCCCTGTTGCTAAATCCCAGAGTGGGTGGGTTTGTGTGTGTTTTAAGATTGTGCAGTCCCTTTAAGCGGACTCTCCTGAAAATCTGGCCAAATCTTCCACCACCCCAATCCCCACTGCTTTTTATAGCCAGAAGTTATGGGAATTTATCTTCCCAATGCTGAAACGCTGGGCTGTGCAGTCTGGACTTGGGCTGGGATCACTGGCTCCCAAGGTAACCCTCCTGATTTTTATTCACCACACATGGATGTAGGACCACCCATTCTGCCACCACCATCTCTCCTTACCACAATGAATCTCTGTGCACACCTCTCTGCTTGTTTCCACGTCTCCACCCCTCCTACCCATTTGGATGAATGTGGCTTCTTTAAATTCTTGGTTATCATACTTACATATAGTTCAAGTTTCTGACAGTTTTTGTTCATTGTTTTGAGATTTAGTTGTAATTCTCTCTGTGGTTGCACAAAGAGGCAAAGTATGTCTACCTATACTTCCATCTTGACTGGAAGTCCACCCACACTTCTTAAGAAATAGCGGAACTGCCATGGTCTCTGGACCATGCCTGGACTTTCCTAATCGATAGCTTCTCTCTGTGAAGAGTCTCAAGCCTCCCAAGAGTTAGACTCATAATTGCT
The DNA here is from genome assembly GCA_004024845.1 of Tonatia bakeri. Lineage (NCBI taxonomy): Eukaryota > Metazoa > Chordata > Mammalia > Chiroptera > Phyllostomidae > Tonatia > Tonatia bakeri. Next base: position 175,850 of record PVIA01000942.1, on the reverse strand, counting down.
GAGAACAAAATAGAATTGTTGCTGAAATATCAGGAAACCAGAGAACAAACAGTATGTTTTGAGTTCTCTTAGTTGATGTTCAAACAACTCGTCCTTCTCTGCTGGCTCTTTCCCCTACCCTCAGCCATCTAGTCTCTCCCATCATACAAGTACTACTCTAGGACTCTAGTTCTGGTTCCCTCTTCTCTAACATTATTCTTCTCAAAAACTTGTCCTTCCCAGACAGCCATGACACCAGCCTTTCATTGGTCCCCTGTCTCTTTGACCACAGCTGTCAATCTTCTTCTGCTACCCCTTCACTGTTGGTGTTCCCCAAGTTCTTTCCTTTGACCTTTCATAACTGTAGATGTACACATACCTCTGCACAAAACAAAATCATTAGAACTTGCTCTTATTTCTGTTTCTCTGTCTTGTTTGGTGGCACCACAATTCACCCAGTCGCCTGAGCCAGGACAAAACCTGGGAGTTGTTTTTGCCTAGGTCTTTTCCCTCAAACCCAAATCCAGTCAGCCACTGAGCCCTTGTGGTCTGACCTCAATGTGTTTTTCTTCTCCATCCCCCTTCTTTAACCCCATGGACTCTGCCTTTTTTCAGGCTTTTATCACCTCTTGCAATGCCTCTTATCTGATCTCCCTGACTACAGATTAATCGTTCCTTCCCATTTTTCTCTCTACGCTACTCCCAGAGTGATCTGTCTATATAAATCTGACAATGAGCTGAAAATCCTTCACTAGCTTCCCATTATTTCCAGTTAAAGTCCAAAGCCCTGAATATGACTTATAAAGCCCTCCACAATATTAAGCCTTCCTCCCATTCTAGTCTCATCACCTGCCACTTTACCTCCTATTATGTAACATTCTAAGAAAATTGAGCTATTTCTTTTGCTATGTCTTCCTGCTTCTTTCTCTCTCTTTTTTCCCCCCTTATTTCTTTCTTCTTCATCTGGTTCACTTCTACCTTCTACTCCTTCATGCCTCAGTTTTCTTTGAAGAAGTCTTCCCTAGTTTCCCAAGGTAGTATAGGTATTTTTGTCCTATGTACCTACAACACTCTATACAAACCTCTGTTCTAGCACTCAGCATACAATTAAAATTATCTGCTTATTCTTTTGCCCTACTCACTGGTCTATGAGCTCTTCATGGGCAGAGATCACATTATCTTTATATCCACACCACCCATTATAGTGCTTAAAATATAAGTGCCCCTAAAATGTGGGACCAGAACTGAATTTTGGTAGCTGAGACTTTCCATCTTCTTTTCTTGTACTGACCTCTGCTTTTCTCTCCTGGGCTCAGCATTCTTAGTTCCCAATGTTTTTTCTTGCTTGCAGCTTCCTGCCAGTGTCTCTCTCTCTTTCTGCTTCTTGAGTTATTGACTACTTAAGTGGCTCCAGTATTTCCTTCCTATGGAGACTCATTGAGCAGGAAGTTGGTGATCAGAAAGCATCCATGGCATTTTCTAAAGAGAAGCTCCAAGTGTGTGCTGAGCACTGAAGACATAATTAGACTAGTGCCAGCCTTCAAGTGCCTGCTTTACAAGGCAACAACAGTCCCACAGCTGTGTGGTTCTGATATGCTGTTAATCTCATGACTTTATCTGCTGTCTCTGAGGAGGGACTGGGTTACAAGAAATGAACAAATTAGATTCAAATCCTAGTGCTACTACCTTTAAGGTATGACTTTGAATATATTACTTTATACAACTTGGTTCTTCACTTGCAAAATGGAATATTTACCTTATTCTTTTAGGTAAACTAAAAGACCAATATTACCTTCGTCTTTTACGAGGGTTGAATGAGATAATATATATAAGGCTCCCAGTACCACCGCTGTACATATAGCAGGTATTCAAGGAATATTATCTAAATGATTCGATGGATTCCAGAAAAACCACACCTGTGCTAAGCTGTTTGGAACAACTCCCTTCCTGGGCCCAGCCAGAGTTCTTAGCAGAGCTGCCTCATGAGCTTTGGGTAGTCCCCCTTTACCTTCCCCCACCAAACTATTGTTCTTTTTTCACACTAAGGGTATAACCAGGTTAAGGCTGGGGAAGAGAGCTCTTTGAGGGGTTTGTCTGGGGATGATGTGTGTGTAGAGGGGCTGGCCCAGAGCCCTGCTATTTAAAGCGTGGTCCCTATACTGAAGCATTGGTATTACCTGGGAGCTTGTATGAAATGCAAACACTCAGGCTCCACTCCAGACTTACTGAATTAAAATCTGCATTTAAACAGTATCTCCAGATGACTTGTACACACACTAATGCTTAAAAAGCACTATCCTAGAGATACATAGGTAGGCTCAATAGGTAAAGAGGGATGTGGACTGTCTAGGTGTGTCAGAGCTGTCTGGTGAAGACAGCACAGGTGGGGAGGAGTTGGGGGTGGAGGTTGTAGTTAACAGCAAAGGAGTTGTTCCTTAGAAATGTGGACTTCAGAGCTATAGGGGAGCTCTTTGGGTGAATGTTGGTTTTTGGTTGTTTCAGGGACCCTTCCTATGGGTTCCTCAGGAATGTAGCTGTACCCTTGAGTTAGCCAGTCAGTGTCACTGCATCAACCAGGGAGTGACAGGTGGGCAGGCAAAAAAGCTGTCTATCCTCCTTAGCCAGGGACCACAGAATCATCTAGCTTAAAAGATGAGTATTATATACCTGGAGAGATGTATAACCAGCAACTGGCTAGCTTCATGACTGAAAATTTGCCTTGAGCTTGTGCTAGGCTAGAATCTCCCTTCCCCCTACTCTTCTACCACCAACTGGTACCTATGCCTCTCCCTCTCCCCTCTCCCCTCCCCCTCTCCTCCCCTCCCCCTCCCCCTCACACACACACTGACTTCCTGGTCAACCCTCTCCAACCTCCTTTACTTTTGGACTGGGCCCTGAGCCTCCAGGGTCTCTTAGCATTGGCCTGTCTGCTGAGCAAAGCAGGCCTGGTGAGAGTGACTGCTGGCCCTAAGCTACATTGGAGACAGTGAGGGTTTGTTTTGCCAGAGCACAGATCTCTCTCTTAAGCACTCTTAAGACTGAATCCCTGTTTGCCTACCCAATAAAAATACTTCCTCAGCCACCCACCTAGAGCCTCTTAACAACTCTCTGTGGGAGACTTGTTTGTGCATCTCAGCGGCAAAGGAAAGCCCCTGCTGTACTCAGTCCACCCCTGTGGCAAAGTAGGGGTTGTAGTAGCAGCAGCAACTAAAAGTAGTAAAAATAGAGTCTGAGCCCCAGAGATGAGCCAGTTATTGTTCTAAATCCTTTTGCCAAAGTACCCGGTTACCTAATACCCAGGACTTCTTATTTAACCCAGCCTCTGCCCGGGCCTGACCACCCTTTATGCCTTCCTGCCTCTCACCCTCTTTTCTCCACCTTAAAAATACATTTGTGTGCCTATCATTTCCCCTCCTTAAACTGAAGTTTCCTTGACAAGTATCAGGTCTTGGTGTTTTTCTTTTCCCAACATACATTGTGCCCTGCCTGCCCCTTGTTGCTGTTCAGTGAATATCATGCTTTTGTTAACCTGTGGTGAGCTTACCCATGTTTAATTATTGGGAAGACAAACAGGAAAAGAACAGGAGACTGTTCTGGCTAGGGAGCTGAGCTTTAGAGCTGTCTTTGTGAGCAAAAAGTGGGGTTTGCTAGGCGTCATGGAGGTTAGAAAGTTAGGACAGGCTGAAAAGGAGAGGAAGGGCAGGAGCAGGAAATAACCACAGAGGGGAGAAGCTGTTTAATATCAGCCCTCCTAGTCCATTGTTCATTGCAGACAAGTAGCTCTTTACTCTTCAAAGGCCAAAAGAAAGGGATCAGAGATGACAGCTCTGTGAAAGCATCCCATAGACTGCCGGACTATTACTTTGCTTTCTTGGAAAACCAACAAGTCCAAAAGATTCATGGACCACTGCAGGCCAGGCAGAGTTACTTGAGTAATTGAAATTACCAAAATCCTCAGTGAGATTTGAGGCCAAGATCTAGATGAGGATTTACAAGTCAGTCTGGCCCAGGCTAAACATCAATGACTACTGACATTTTTCCTTCTTCAGGTTTCTACCATGCTTATTGTGGGGGACCAGTCTCAAGGCTGTCCAACCAAATGACCTTTATTGATTCCTGGGCAGCATCTCTCCTCAGTGTCCTATGCCTCCTTTCTTACCTTAGGGAACTGGAATCCACATTCTGGAAGGAAATGGAAAGATATTCTGGACCACACTCCCTAAAGCTCTGTTAGCCCTGAATATTTGGTTCCCTTCTTTCCCTCCTCCGGACCCTGCCAGAGGAGTACCCCAGGTCAAAGGAAACTCAACCCAGAATACCCAGCCCCTCCAGCTCCCTTGATTTTATGATCATTTCCCCTCTCCTATGAAAGGCCTCATCCCCAAAATCTGTGTTGTCTGAACCTGAATTTAAAAAGAGGAGAAGGGACTTCTTCTCCACCAGTCACTCTAACACCATTTTCTCCTACTCCAGCCCTGCCAACCAGTCTTTCTTTACCATTAAGGTAAAATGTACACAACATAAAATTTACCATTTTAACCATTGTTTATCTATTTTTAAAGAAGTTTACACCTTCATCCCTTTGTTCATTAATCAAAATGGTCTTTTCCTAAAGAGGTTGACATGGGAGGAAGGGGGTGAGTGCAGGATATAGGGCTTAGAAACCTTTTAGGTCGCAAGACTTTATAGGTAACACCTGTGTCTCTAGCTGGTTCAAGATAAGGCAGGAGCCTCCTCAACATCCGGCTTAGGGGATGAGCTTAAGGATGGGAATGAAGGGGCCAGGCCAAGCCAGGTCTCCCAGAGGAACCAAGATTTCTCCACTTCTGGCTATGGCTCCTGTTGCCTGGGTCATTAGGCTTGTTCCCTAGGCCTTTATACACAGGCTTTCCTCAAGCCACAGCTGCTACAGTGGGTGTCCCTGAGTTGAAGTATTTGTCCTATATCCCAAACAAAGGCTTCTTGGTTATAGGGATTCCCTATGAGTGGGAACATGAATGAATAGTAGAACATCAATCTAGAAAAACAGTCCTACTCATGAAAAAAACAACAGGATTCTAAATCTTTTTAAAAATTGACTGGTCTCTTTTCTCCCCATTTCCAAAATGAATCCAGTTCTTTGCCATCCTAGTACTAGCTTTATATCCTTTATTATTCTTTTCTCTCTGTGTTTCTGAGCAGCTATTTTTGAAAAAATAAATAATGGGAAAGGGAGTAGGAGCTGCCTCCCTGCCCCCATGGGATAACTTCAGAGCCATTTTGGCTAATTCTCCCACCCTAAGTTTGAAAGCAAGGGAGACCCACTCTGTGAAGTTTGCCTCCTGGCTCTGCAATTACAGTCATGGTTCCTATGGCTGACATGCTCGCACAGGCCAAGGATCGGCTGAAGCATGGTGGCCAGCTGCCTGGCAGTACTGATGTTCCATTTAGAGCCTTTCCCAAGCCTCAGTGTAACAGTCTTCTCTCCTTTTATTTTTAATTGGTGGCCTCGAGTCAGGAGTATTTTGTCTAGCAGGTGATGCCCAGAGGAAACTATAGAAGATTCCCCAGAGGGAACCAGGTAAATAAGGACTGGAGCAGAGCTCTCTTGGAACATAATGGATAGATATGATGGCCTGAAATGAAATTCCCTGACACACAGTGAAGAATAAAATATTAAAAATCAGCTATAGCTCTCAGTCATGACTTGAGGCATTGTAAATAGGAACAATCCTTTGGGAAAGCAGTTTGTCAGTGTGTATCAGGAATCCTAAAAATGCTCATGTTTTTGACTTAGAAATTCTACTTAATGTAGGAAATGATCCTAAATGCAAATATATATGGAATTCAGTGTAGCAGTTTTATTATTGTGAAATTTGCAAACAACCTGAATGTCCCAGATAAGTGAATGGTTAAAAAGTTATTGAATATCATTTCTATGGACATTATGCAGCCATTAAATTGGTGGTTACAAAACTATGTAAAAATATGGAAAGTTGATTATTTTCTATACTAATTTTTAAAATACACACCATAAAACACAGTGTATTTTAAAACATTGTTCCATGTGCTTGTATTAGTTTGTAGTCTCTGGTTACAGGAACAAATCCAACTCAAGCTAGTTAAAGCTACAAAGGAAACTGGACTGTAAGGACACTAGGGTTTCTTATAGTGTCTAGGGGTCTGGCATGTAGGCAAGTCTTAGAAGAGAAGGGTAAGCTCTAGAACCAGAGCCTAAAACCTAGGGAACACTTTCTCTATTTCTTGTGTTTGCTTCTTTCTGAACATCAGCTTTATTCTCACCTCCAAGCCCAATAGCTTTCTCTGCTGTCTAATCCACAGTCTTCAGCTGTATATCTCCCCTTAGTCCCACTTCCCAATTCTGGGAAGATTCTGATTGGCTCCACCCATTCCAAGCAGGGTTAGGACCACGTAGAACCAACATTGTACCTGGAGACCCACTGCTGACCATGAGGACAGGAGTAGCATTAACTCCCAGAAAGAGGAAACTCCAGAGTGTTGCTACATTAGTATACACACAAAACAGAAATACACTAGAATATGAACAGAGGTTGTCTCGAGGTGTTGAAACTATTAAGGTGATTTTTTTAAACTTTTAGCATGTGTTACCTTATAATAGATCTATTAAACTTACTGTGGCTATAGTTGGTTGTTACTAAGGCCCGGGGTCAGCAGTTCCCTCCTCCATTTTGGTTTTCCCAATAACAGACACCACAAAGATACTAAAGTTTGGTGGTGCTTGTTTTTAGTAGTGAATTCTCTCCTAGGAACTGTTTAAGAGTACAGAAAATCCTCAGCTACTTACAGGGCAATTTGAGTTCTTAAACTCTAGCATGAGCATAAGAATCCTCTTCACTTCTTTTTGGCAAACTTTGTCCCAAATGCTCTTCAGAAATGTGTTGTGCATAAAGAAAGAGTGCTTTCCTCCTTTGCATTCTGCTGTCAGCACTCAGTCCAGGACTGGAAAGAGAGTGGACACTCAGTGTGTTCACTTTATTTGAATTGAGTCATCTTTTAAAGAAAAACCTAGAAGGTTGAGGAGATTTTAGACTGGTGAAAGAGGCCTCCCTGAGCTAGACAGGATCCTCTGCCCCATCTCCTAAATTCAGGCTTCACAGATTTTTCTCCAGCTTTTCTGTCCTCCTTCCCCTCCTTGTAAGAGCCACTAAACATTTGGAGAGACTATCTCCCTTATGTTTCCATGACTCTCCTCTAGGTCTTCCCCCAAAGACTTTAGCCCTGTGGGAAGTCTTTGTTCTTTCCTATAAGTGAGATCCCTAGAGTCTTAATATGTCCCAAAGGGATATAAGTCCTGACCAATTGCCTGGCATTGCAAGCAGTTCCTGGAGAGATCCTGGAGAAGGAGAAATGGGGAAATGAAAGTGGGAGCTGGTTAACAAGTGGACTCAGGAAATGGGACTCAGGACTTTGGGTCATACCACAGAGCTGTTACTGCCCTAATGATTCTCATGTTGAGGTGTGGAGTCAGAGAGATATGGCAATGTCTTAGAAGATGAATGAAAAGCCATCTACAGGAGGGTAGAGAGATGTAACCAATGCCTGGATTGCTACTGAATATTTTTGGACAGGAGATTAAGTTTCTGCCCAGCCATGGACATTGGACATAAAGACATTGTATATTCCTCTAAAATATGATATCTAAACATGCTTATCTCCTGCCAAAAGATGTTTTGGGAGAGTGGCATTACCCTGAACAGAGGGACCACAGCCCCAGATAGTTTCTGAGTTCACCTCTGGACAATTTGTGACAGATAGAGTTGGTCTTTGATACTATATCATGCTGCACTCACCTATCAGAGAGTGGTCTCAGGTCCAGGTCTTCCCTGCCTTCCTGTTTCCTTATCAGCACTGTCTTCCTGGCCCTGTGCCTGAACTAAGTCTGTCGTGCTCCTGGCTTTTATCCAGGGGAACTGAACAGGGTATAGACAGGACTCCATTCTAGAAGTAGCCTTCCAGCATTTCACAGCTCAGAACTGCCTCTGCCAACTCCCTCCTAAAACCAGAGGAAATTCATGTATGTTCAGCAAAGAAAGGTTAGATAATGTTTGTATAAACACTGTGGGTCTTCATACTTCATTCTAAATCCACCTGAATTTTCATAGTCATGAGAATTAGTGCTTGGAGGCTAGGACACAGGTTGCCTTTCTTGTGGGAAAACATTAAAATTGAATCATGTCTCTCCCCTGAATCATCCATGCTCAGTCCACAAGACAAAGGCAGAATTGTTCAGCACCACGGAGAGCATCTTTCCTCCTGGTAGTGAGATCAAGGGTGGGTGAAAGATGAGAATTTGTAGCTGGGAGCCCAGCCTGTCTGATTCCTTCCACTCCTATCCAGCTACCAAGTATCCCTCTTTTCCCATCCTGTAGTATTCAACCCCTTTCTTGAATTCCCTTAACTTTCCACTCATCTTTCTGCCTCCGTGATATCTACATACCCCACCTATATTTCAGTAAGAAGCCTTCATCTTCTGGCCCAAGGTTCTGGTTCTATCTCCTCTTGACTCCTCAAAGATCATTTCTCATCAATCATCTTTTTTACCCAGATTCCTTCCTCTCAGTCTAGTACAGTGGTGTTCCCTAGCTCAAAAAAAAAAAAAAAAAAAAAAGCTAAAAGTCCAAATCATCCTCTGGCTGTTATTCATTCTCATTTCTTCACTTCTGAGTCTAGATCCTTGAAAGAACAGCCTGTATTTCATTTCTACTTCCTTATCTCCTATTTCCTCCTAAATCCCCTGTAATCTAGGCTCTGTTCCTACTCAATTAAAAATGAGCTTGCTGAGGCCACCTATGACTTCCTTTTTTCTAAATATTGTTTTTGTTTTATGGATCCATCTGTTTGACACTGTTTTTCTTCCACCTTGAAACTATGTAAATGACTTTCTAGATCTTTTCCTACATTTCATCTTTCTGCTTCACTTGGTCTCCTTTTTCCACTTATTCCCTAAAGTTGGATATGTCCCAGGGTCCCATCCTTGGTTCTTGACTTTTAAAACTCTCCTCAGTCTCTCTGAGATGACTTATTATCCTCTGTGGCTTCCATCACCACCAGCCCATACCTCTTTCCTGACATCCCAAACTTAAAATGCTACTAATGATATCAAGCAGTTGTCCAAAAGACACTTTAAAACACAACATGTCTCAAACTGAACTCATTTGTTTTTTCCTGGCAGTGTAGCCATGCCTTCTCCTTCATTATCTGTCTTACTACGTAGTACCCTTTTCCTAATTAATCCAGGCAATAAACTAGAAATGTCTGGACTCCTCCTCCTACATTTTATCTTAGAGTCTTCCAATTCTACTCTTTTTAACATCCTCCTTTCTCTCCTTTTAACTTCTGCTTAGTGCCATCTTTTGCTGGCACTGTTGCAATAGTTTCCTAATTATCCTTTTCTCCAGTCTAATTCTCCTGCCATCCATCTTCTACATGGCCCTCAGAGGGTCCTTTTACACCTCAAATCTGATCATGTTACTCTCCTGCTTAAGGCTTCATTGATTCCCCATTATCTTCCGAGTAACGAACAAAATCAAGGCCCATCTTCCACCACCATCTAAATCCTCCTGATCCCATGACACTATTTCCTGCAACTTTTCATCATGACTTCTAGGTTTCACCTATAACAAAATACTGGCTTATCCTTGAATATTCAATGTTAGTTTTACGCTTCTGAGCCTTTGCAGATTTTTCCTGGATGTTGTTTCTCCCTCTTAAGCCAACTGGTGAACTAATGTTTTGAGATATTTTAAGGTAGCTTCCTCTGTGAAGTTTTTCTCTGATCACCTTCCCTTCATCACTTCCCCTCTACTTTTCTATGGCTCTAGTTACCTTTATCGATAATTGCTGGAATCTGCTTAAGGATGGGCCTATTGTCTGTTTTCCTTTATGATCCCCAGACTTGCCATTGTTACATAAGTGAGGGAAAATTGAAGCATAGTGGAGTAAGGAGAGAGAGGAGTCAGAATGTCACATTGGTCACGCCCTCCTCACCCTCCGGAGAGAACACCTTTTCACAGATACCTCCCCACATAAGCCAGGCCCCAACCTGTGTGGTGCCAGGGCTGCAGCTGTGGGCCAGTGACTCACAGAGCATACTGTCCATGATTGTGCAGGCCTCATGGAACCTGTACTAGTAATAACTTCATAGCTAGCACATATATAGTGCTCAGTATGTACTATACTAAGTACTATACTATGTGCTTGCATATATTAACTCATGTTAGCCTCACAAGAACCTTTGACATGGGTATTAGTATTAGTCCCATTTTAAAGATGAGGAAATCGAAGCCAAGATCACACAGCTAGTAAATGGAAGAGCTGGGATTTATACAGAGAATGGGTTGATAAGTTGATAATTGTTGAAGCTGGTGATAGTTATCCCAGATCTCACTATATTGGTTTCTTTACTTTTGTGTAAGTTTAACAATTTCTATAATAAAACATTTTTTTTAATGTTTGGACCAGATTGGATTAAATCAGTGGATTTTAATTTTTTTTTTTTTTTAAGCAACAGAACCCTTTCTCCAACCAAAAATCTTGCGGAAAGGCTGATATGTAAATGAAATAAAAGTAGATCTACTCTGGTTTCAGAGAGGCCAGACTCCCTCCTATGCTCCCTTCTTGTACTCAGCCCCTCCCAAGGCTCAGGGTTCAGGGAACACAGTTTAATGAAAATCAGTGGACCGAACTAAGTTTAAGGATTCTTCTGGCACTTTTGCCTTCCTCTCATTATGTTGGCTCTGCACTGGCCATTAGCCTATATATCCTGTCCCAGAAACAGTAAGACAGGGCTATTAATCATTTCTGTAGCCGGTGGAGAATTTAAAGGGTTGCAGAAACATGGGTTGCTATTAGAGATGAATTTCAATGTCTGTCTCTGCTGAGTGTTTATTAATAATCTTGCTAATCCCCACTCTAGTTCCCGGATCTAACTCCTATCAGATGTCCTTGGGGGCATTTTAAATTCTCCCTGATTTCTTGGAGCCAGATGCTTCCTTCTGCCTGGATTCCTCTCTGATACTTATATTCATGAATATTTCACATTTAAGCTCCCTGATTACATTTCCATGTGATGATCATAGTGCATTGGCTGTGTTTCTCAGGAAAGACATACAGGAAGTCCACAGTAAAGACTTGAGTTTTCAGGCACAGTGCCAGAGATCTTGTTCTTGCCATTGAGATGGCCTTTTATCACGGACAGTGACGGGGAGATGCTGAATGGTTGGCTTTGCATGTGACCTCTCAGTCTAGGGCTTTGCACCCTGACTCATGACCCAAAAGGACTGGCAGTTTCACTCAGGGATCAGATGACACCAGGACCTTCCCAGTGTCTTTAAGGACCACATGTGGGTCCCTGTGACCAGAGTTGCTCAACAGCTTCCCAGCCCCCATGCAGGCCCCATCCTTCCTGCACAGCCTCCTTCCAATGTTACCATTGCTGCCAAGTACCTCCAGCCTGAGAGAAGAAACTGATGAACTCATCTGTACTGAGAGGGGAAAAGTTAGCCCCAAATGCCTGAGGGCTTATGCTTTAAAAGTCAGCCCAGGGAAAGCACAGTGAGGCTTAGAACTCTCATGGGATAGATGGGGTGGAGGGTTATTCAGGAGATGCGTGATTGGAAGGCCATAGACTTAGAAGTCACCAGCGTAAACCTGTTAATCCAAACTGTAGGAGATATCAGTGTTCCCCAAAGGAAGCGAGGGGGGCTGAGGTGAGGACCCTGCAAAGGAAACAAAAGGCTTTGGGATGAGACAGAAATGAGTGTTCCAAAAGCCATCGAAGGAAACCATTTCCAAGTGGATGCAGTATGTATGACATGTGACAAATGCTACAGAAAAAGTAATGTGACTGAGGAAACTGGGAAGGTGGTAATGCTTCCCTGGTGGGGTCCCACAGTTACTTTTCTGGGATTTACCCTTTGGAAGCCCCCCTCAGGCTGCTTTGGGAGTGAGCCCTCCCTGTGACCTAAGGGGAAAGCCAGAGCCTAGCTCTCAGGTCTCCATGTCTCCTACAGGTAGCACTTGTGAGGCTGTTTTGGCTCCAGAGAGCCATGTAAAGCCCACTAGAGGTCTGCTTCTCCAAGGCTGCAAGGGACAGGTGCTGTCAGTAAGGAGTCTCCCAAGGAGGAGCTGAGCCAAAGAGGCAGAGGATGAAGGATTGGAAAGGTTTGTGGCATGGGAAGTTACCACTGCAGCACCCGACCCTTTTGAGCAGAGCCTCCTACTGTTTCCCGGTAACCACAGCTAAGGGCTGGGGGTCAGAACAGAGGACAGAGCCTGGGTTCTGCCCTCTGGAACTTGTAAAGGACTGTGGCAACACAGCCCACCCAGGGCCTTGCACTCTGGGTGGCCTGAGAGAACACAAATAAGGTCAATATTTTCCTCCCAAACATTCTAGACTTTTCCCTTTCCCTTTAGTAACAAACATGTTTTCATTTCTACTGCCTCATTCTAAAGGGAACAAAAGCCACCATAACTGTTATACATCCTTCCCTTGCTGAGTCACCAGCAGCCACTCAGATCTCTCTGAGCCTATCTCTGTGGGACCAGTCCTAGAGCATTCTACCTGCCTGTCTGCTCTCTGCATCCCCAGAGGCAGAACCGGCACAGCCTTGCATCCACCCTGCAGCACCTGACCCTTTCTGAGCAAAGCAGTCCTCAAACTCTGGTCCTAGGTAGAAACGTCGGATGGCAGCACTCATATCAATGGGTCATCAGTTTCTCATAAAGAATGTGAACGACTCCAGCCCCTTCCAACTGACTGAAGCAGGGTGCTCCAGGGCCCTGGATCTTGTAGCATAGGTTTGCGGTATTTTGAAGGGATAATCTAGTGAGGCTAGATTAAGGAACAAGCAGCACAGGACTAACTGGCCACCAGCTGATTTATCATTATTTGTCTTCTCACCTACCATACTCAGCCAAACCTTCAGGCCTTACCAAAAGACACTCTTTAGAACTCATCTGTGAAATAGAGAAGTCCTTATGAGAACTCTTTTTTGTCCAGTAGCTACAGCCATGAAGTATGACCTGACTTGGCCAGTCAGTTCTCTGGATCCTGTGAAGGGACCCGTCCAGTGCTAGGGGAAACAAAGACAAGGCCTGTCTTAGGGAGCACCAGCTCTGACCTAACACAGACTTAAACTCACAGGAACCTAGAAAGACCTTTCCAAACAAGAGCACAGGAAGGGCCCAGACGAGCAGGAAACTTGTTTGGGGGGCTGGAGAAGGAAGTCCTGTGGGTTTAAAGAATTGCAGTGGGCTTTCTAGTGGAGGCTGAATTACACAGGACTTTGAAGGCAGACAGTAGATGAGTGCAAGTGAGGCCAAGATCCTTGCCTCTTCTACCCAGTGGAGGATGTTCCTCCCAAGGTGGATGAATCTGCCTCTCCCTCCCTGAATTTCCTGCCTGCTGCCAGGAACAATTGTCCTCAGAGCACAGGGTGTAAGTGGGAAGGCGAGCTTCAAGGCTGAGAGCAATCCCGTAGGTTCACTTCCTAACAACTCCCTATCTCTCTGCTTCCTCCCTGCCAGGACCCAGCTGCCAGCTCCATCTCAGACGGGGACTGTGATGGCCGGGAGGGTGAGTCAGTAGCCATGAATTACAAACCATCCCCGCTCCAAGTAAAGCTGGGTGAGTGGGTCTGGCGGGTAAGAGAGATGTGGGGAGTGGACAAGGTGCTCTGGGCTGGGTCTGCAATGAGGTGCCACAGATAAACCAACTCAGGCTAACTGATTTCAAGGACTCAAGCCACCAAGTCATTGGCACTGCCAGGTACCTTGTCTCCTGCAAGGCAACAAAGGAAGTTATGGTTCTCTGCAGGACTCAAAACTCTAGGAGACATCTTTGAGGCCAAGATGGCTCCATTTATTCCACAGGATAGCTGCAGGGATAAAAACATGGAACTCCAGAGAGAGGGTTGGAAGTCCCATTAAATACTGAACCAGGCTGAGAAGTTTCCTCAGAGATGGGGTGTCAGTTGCTAAGGATGAGGATTAGGAAGGAGTGAGGATTCCAAAGCCTAGAAGCCGAGCCCTCTCCACATTCCTTCCTCAGCTCATCTGGAGATCTCAGGGACTGATTGACTCCTGTTTGGGGGAATTCTCCCTTCGTTGTTTTTTATTTAGTAAACTCAAATATCCCCCCCCTTTTCCAGGGTCACCTTTCCCTTGGGGTTTTTCTCGTGTCCACTCTGAAGTCAGTTTATGCTACAGCCTTCTCTTGGAAGTCACTTGGCTTCCAGCCACCACCCATAGCTTCTGCAGCTGCTGTTCCCACTTCACCCTAGGCTCATCCAGGCTGCATCATATAATAGACTTTTACTAAAGATTTGGTTTTGTAAAGAGGAATAACAACACAGTACATCCAGGAGAGAGTTTACAATTAAATACAAGTCATTGTTATCCTTCAAAACTCCTCCGCCATCCCTTTCTCCTCAGGCTCGAGCTGCCCACCAGTGGTGGACCCCTCAGCAGAGCCCTTACCCATCTGTGCTAAAATCTCCTCCCACTGCAGGTGCTAGGACTCCTTTCACATAGTTTTGTTCTTTTTTTTTTTTTTAAGATTTTATTTATTTATCCCCAGAGAGGGAAGGGAGGGAGAAAGAGAGAGAGAGAGAATCACCAATGTGCGGTTGCTGGGGGTCGTGGCCTGCAACCCAAGCATGTGCCCTGACTGGGAATCGAACCTGCAGTGCTTTGGTTCGCAGCCCGCTCTCAATCCACTGAGCTACGCCAGCCAGGGCAGTTTTGTTCTTTAATTTTGTTTTTTTTTACCTTGCTTCTCTCCTTTCAGACCCTACCTAGGGAACCCCTCAGGCTGTTTTTCTAAACAAGAGTGCAATTCTCTCAGTGGAATTTGTTCATTTTCCAAAGACACCAAACTTATACTGCAGCGAGTTTTATATATTATCATTTAATTTAAAAATACAGGTATTTTAACAAGTAGAACTTCTTTTACTCTCCCCTATCACATTCTCCTCCCAAGATAATCATTCCAAGCTTTTTAAAGTTTTTTTTAGTTTTATTCTGTATTTTAACATTATCTGAAACTTTTGTTTTTGTTTTTCTCTTAATGTCTTGAAGCCCCTTCCAATGTCAGTATATAATTATTTCATTCTTTTAAATGGTTGCATAGTAGACTGTAATTTGGTTTTTCTGGTATATTGTTTGCATTTTTCACTTTTAAACAATTCCAACATGCTTTTTAAATAACACTTTTTTCCCCTTTCTATCAGATTACCACCAAAGCTCCTCATTTAAATTCACAACCTTGTCTCAGTTGCACTAAGGGAAAAATCACCACCATTTTAAAGCAAATTGCACCCCCTAGAGGCCTGGAGTGGTAATGGTAGCTGCTGCCTGCTAAAAAGAGGGGAAAAACTGGAGTCTGATGAGCAGTGGCAAAGAAAGAGGGTCGGTGACTGGGAGATGAGAGACTAAAAGATATGGCAATCAGGGGAAAGTCCAGAGTCACAGTAGCTGGAAATGCCCAACCCTCCTTCCTCTGTGGAGCTTGCCATTATTTTCTGAGAGCTTTCCCCTAGCATCCCTCTCTACCAAATGGTCCTTTACCCTACATTTGAGCTTTACGTGAGATGAGTAGGAAAAGGTCGACAGGTCTCCTACAGAGCCCAGGCAGCTACTGGTAACTATGTCACACACCAGACACTAGGTCACTGGGTGGCCAGTCCCATGAATCTGGTAGGCACTGGAGTCTCGGAGAACGCAGAAGCTGGCAGAGGAGTCAGAAGCATAGCCTGAGGGGCTCCCACAGCCTCTTGCCCCTGACCCTGCCAGCCCCATCCTGCCTCTCCCACTCCACAACCTTCAGTGGCTCCCTTTCTTTCTACATTAATCCCAAACTCCTCTATCTGGAATTTAAGCTCATGTCCTGGGTTTGTAATCAGAACAAGTCCCCAGCCCCTCAGCACAGGACCTGGGACTGGTGACACAGATGTTGTTAATAAATGACTGAATAAACGTATCCTACTTTTTCAACTTATCCTCCCTCCATCTGCACCCCTCCATCCCATCCAGATCTACACTTATTATGCTCACTTCTAAATGCATTTTTTGTATACACTATCCCACCTTCTTAGAACGCCCTGCTCTCTCTACCTCTAAAGGTATCATCTGCAGGAAGACCTGGCTGTTCCATCCTTCTGCTGTATCCATGTCTGCTTCTATCCTTTCTCTGGTATCAAGCACACACTTCCTGCTGCTCCACATGGGAGTACAGCTCCTGACCAGCTCCTGGTCAGCCTCCTTCCGTTGTCCCTCACTGTCTGTCTTGGGTTGTGCAGGGCCAAGTACTGTCTCCACCAAACATCAGGGCCTGGAATTGGGATCCCTGCCACAGTTCCTAGAGAAGCAAAGGGTTTCCCAATGGAGGCCCAGCCTAGGCTGTCCCCAGCAGTAAGGTAGGGTGGCCCTGGGAGCAGGACACAGCTTCCTTCCCTTGTTCCCCTGCAGAGAAGCAACGGGAGCTGGCCCGGAAGGGCTCCCTGAAGAATGGCAGTATGGGTAGCCCTGTCATGCAGCAACCCAAGAAGAACAATGTCATGGCCCGGACAAGGTAGTGGCCCCGCCCCACCCCGCCCGACCTGGGCCCTGCCAGCATGTATGGTTCCTGGTTCTGAGCCTTCCCCACTTCTCTCCTTCCTCAGGCCCAGCTCCTCTCTGAGAGGAGAGAATCTCAACAGGGCCCAAGGGGGTGGGGGGAGGGAAGTGGTGGGGCAGGGCCCAAACCAGTCCCTTGCCAGGCTTGTGTGATCCAGTTGCCAATCCAATCCCCCAAATTCTCCACCCAGGCTGGTTGTTCCCAATAAAGGCTATTCTTCGCTTGACCAGAGCCCAGATGAGAAGCCACTGGTAGCCCTTGACACTGACAGGTGTGTACAGGGATGTTGGGGAAGCTGGGCAAGCCACAGGAATCTGTATGAACATGGAGTGGACTGTACAGGCCACAACTGTTCTATTGTCAGAATTGGGATGTTCTTTGGATAGCCAGGAGTTCTCCCAGGGAGTGGAATTTTTTACCTGGAGATGGGGAAGGGCAGAGAGAGGAAAAGGGGACTGGCACAGTCTGCTGCAGTCTGGGACAACTGATCCAATGGCTGTCCTGAGAATGGGCCCTGATTCAATGCCTATTGCCCTGTCCCCTGCAAGGGAACAGCCTTACCACTGGGCACACACCTGGCTGACCAGGACTTTGAGAAACCCAACAAGCCAGGGTAATTTGAGCCTAGATAAAGAGGGGGAGGGTTGGGGGAAAGGAATAGCATCTTTATTTAGGAAGTTAAAGGTGACAGTTTATTTAGAAAGGCGGGGCTAGGGAACCAGTCTTAAAACTGCATTTGCACAGCAAGCACAGTTTTTATTTAGACCATGCTGTTTATTTGGAGGTGTGGGAGAGGGGTTGGTGTTGACTGATGGGGGTGGGGGTACAGGATTTTCTATTTAATTTCTGGAAATCACTTCCCCTGTCTTCTTTCCTCCATGGCTAGCGATGATGACTTTGACATGTCCAGATATTCCTCCTCTGGCTACTCCTCTGCTGAGGTGAGGCCCCACCCTTCCCACCCTAGACACACCCCTCCTCCTAGGAGAAGGGATAAGACCAATGCCAAATCACACCCAAGGGGAGCTATGAGCAAAGCTGGGCAGAGCCCCCGTGGGAGCAGTGGGGACTTAATGGGGTGTGGCCTGGGATGGCAGAGTCTGAAAAAAGGTGAGGTGGCCATACTATGGCCTCAAGTTAGTGGGTGCTGGGGTTAGGGGTGGGTTCAGCCCAGGGTTGAAATAGAATGCAATGTGAAAAACAGGCGACACCTTATGAAGATGGGCTTGAAATAGGGGCAGGGCCCTAATAGAGGTAGGACCTGAGGTAAGAAGTTGTCCTTAGAATGGGGTGGGGTGTGTCACAAGGAAGTGTCTGTAAAGAAAGCCAGGCCGCCACTGAATTAGTGGTGAAGCCAGGGATTTCAGAGAGACCTGGAATGCGATGGCTCTGGGGGTTGAAGGCCTGGGGATGCCACCAGGCTGCGGTTAGTGCCTCTGGGTCGCCCTGAGCCTGACCTCCCTCCCCTTTGTCTACAGCAGATCAACCAAGATTTGAACATCCAGCTGCTGAAGGATGGCTACCGGTTAGATGAGATCCCCGATGATGAGGACCTGGATCTCATTCCCCCCAAGTCCGTGAACCCCACCTGCATGTGCTGCCAGGCCACGTCCTCCACTGCCTGCCACATTCAGTAGCGGGTAGGGCTGCCAGAGTCAATGGAGCCGGGCCACCGAGGGCCAGGTTAGACAGGGCAGGGGCCGACCCCTCCCCAGCTCCTCTGCCTGCCCCCCGGCCCTGCGTCCCCTACAGCCACCAACCTCGTAAAAGTCATTGCTTCCTCCTATGGTAGGACGTGTACCTCTGTGTGTTCATGGAGCCGGAGAAACCAAAACCGGGTCTCTCTCCACCCCAGGGGCTGAGGAGGGGAAGGGGCTGTTTGTTCAGTTACTTGGGGGACTTTGCTCACCACCTTGTCCACCTCCCCAAAGCTGCAGTCCAGTGGGGGAGTGGGGGGATGGACAGCAGGAGGCCGACAGTAGTGAAGTGGGGAGAGGGATCAAAGCCAGGGGCTTGGCCCCACCCCAGCGAAGCCATGAATCTTCCAGCCCAGTAAGGAAGAGGGCTTTGAGGGAGAAAGGCCCAGGGCAGTGGGGCAGGGCCCAATACCTTAGAGCCCCTTCCAGTACCCCCTGCTGGCCCGTGTACCTATTTGCATTTCTCCCCTCATCTCCAGATGGGAAGCCTGGCAAAGTTGCCCAGTGGAATATTGTCCCCCACCTACCAGATCACTGCCTTCTTCCTTCTCTTTGCTCTATTCACCCCTTCCTCCCTTGTTCTCTTAGTTGAAGGTAAAGTGGGTCTTAGAAAGAGGCCAGAATTTGGGATGGTTGGGATGATATTCTCACCAGCCCCTAACCAATTCATCCCTCTGCCAATACGCCTCCCCACCTCGTTCTACTCCCAGACACACACACAGTCTCTGTTCATTGGCCTCTGTCCCAGGCTGGAAGCAGGAGGTAAGATGGGCCCCGAATGCCCTATTCCCATCTCAATCTAGCCTAAGATTTGAGATCCTTCTCCCCAGTGAGAATTTTCAAGGAAGCAAGCTTAGGAGAACACTGTGGCCGCATGTGTGTGGCAGGGAGAGCTTGGCAGAATGTGTGTGTGCCTGAAGCTGTCAAGGTGTGCTTCTGTGTCTCTGTGTTGGGCCTGTCGTTCTAAATGTCTGTTTCTGTCAGAGATGGTGAGGAAGTGGCTGTGCAGTCTGCTAACAGTGTGAGAGGCTGTGCAGCAGTGCAGTGGATTGAGAGCCCTGCACTGGGGGTCAGAAGCCTGGGTTCTAGTCCTGGCTCTGGCACTGTCCCTATGGTCTTCAGCAAGCCACTTGTGTTCACTGGGCTTCAACTGTAAAATGAGCAGCATCTGAAATTATTAATGTTCTGGAGGGATTTTTCATAGGTATTTCTGTGGAGGTGTAGAGGGAGCCCTCTGTGTGTCTTTGAGTACACCTGGGGGGCTTCCTGAGCTGTATGTCCTTGTGAAAGGAGAGGGGGAAGGTCTATGGGACCTGTGTATGTCTAAGTGCATGCAGATCTATTTGGGAATGCACGTGTGTGCCTATGAATGTGTATATGTATGTGGGTGTGTAGTATGTATGTGAGTATATATAGTGTATGTAGCTATATGAGGTGTCTGAGTCAAAATGTGTGTATTACTGCTTCTGCTGTCATTGCTGGAGTGGGGAAGATGCCAGAAAAGCTGATGATGGAAGTCAAGATGGAGGAGATGATCAAGGCTCTCCCCTGGGACTGGGCAATATAGACCTGCCCCCATATAAAGACAAATGAAAGCACAGTTAGCCTAAGACCGCTCAGGTCTATGCCCCACAAACCACATATCCCAGGGCCAGGGTGTATGCCCACCATTCTCCAATGCTGTCATCCCACAGCCCCTTCTCCAGATGCCATCCCTGGGAGGTGGGCTGGAAGGGAGAGAGGGTAATGAGAGGAAAGAGTAAGGCTGCTAGCTTAGGAAGGGTAGCAGCTCTCCCTGCACCACACCCAGGGGCTACCAGCTTCAAAGTGCTGAGTTGCAGCTCTCCACCCTCAATTCCTCCAACCCACCCCTACCTCCTCTAGTACAGTGGCCCTGGTTAGATGATGAGAAAATGCCAAAGGGAGGCAAGGACAGAGATGGTACCTGTGGGGCCCACAAGGCCCATACCAGCCCCCATCTGTGCCCATCTCTCCCACTCTGGTCAGATCCCTACACCCTGTCATCCGGGCCCCAGAGCCAAGCCTCCTACTACTGTCACCACCACCTGGGCTCCTTGACTCACCCTTCGAGAACATGGGTACCTCCTCTTTTCTAGACAGGGCCGCCTCCTGGGCTCATTCAGACTGCTACCTTTGCTGCTGATTTCCTGTGTGACTGTGGCCCTCTGGCCCTGAGGAACCAGGGAAGAGCTCCCTTTTCACAGGACATACCTAGCTTCCTGGCAGGCAAGGGTTTCTAACTAAAGCAGTATACAAGTGGTGGGGAGAGGTAGAAAGCTGGCAGCCAGCACCTTCTGGGTCTAGGAAGTGTCTTGGAGGATGAAGGGGAGGACTTGAGGCCTTAGCTTGCCCCCTGCCACCCTTCCCCCTTGTAGATACTGCCTTAACACTCCCTCTACCCTCAGCTCTGGCTGCCACC
Organism: Tonatia bakeri; assembly: GCA_004024845.1. Taxonomy (NCBI): domain Eukaryota; kingdom Metazoa; phylum Chordata; class Mammalia; order Chiroptera; family Phyllostomidae; genus Tonatia; species Tonatia bakeri. The sequence continues at coordinate 155,098 of PVIA01000942.1, read as the reverse complement.
CAGCCAGGTTTCTCCGTGCTCACTAATTTATTTCCAGGAAGGTCTGTGGAAGACATGAGCCGTGTATAATATTTTTTTTAACATTTCCATCGCAGTATTGACCATCATCCTTGATTGTGTATCGTGTAACACAAATAATGATATTAAAAGCATCAAACAAGCCAGCCTCAGCTCCCTACCTGGGGTGTGGGCAAGGGGCACGTGGGCTGGGAAGGGGAGAAAACTGATCCTCTGAATGTACATTTCACTCTACCGCCATTCGTGGGTTCCCAGGCCAGTCCTGCCACTGACCTGCTGCATGACCTTGGTGAGTCACTTGATCCCTCGGAACCTCCCTGTCTCTTCATCAAAGTGAGAAGCTTGGCACAGATCTCCAGGGGCCTCTGAACTCTTGGAAATTGGACTCTGTTTAGAGGCTTGAGGGAGGAAGAGGCTGGAAGTAGGGAGAGAATTGGCCTCCTCACCTCCCCAGGGCTGGGACTAAGCCAGGTGATATCATAATGGGCAGGGCCCTCCCTGGAGAGGGAAGCGGGGTGGGGTAGGAGCAGGAAGGCTGTGGGAGAGGGATGTTGAGAGATCCTTCACATGAGCAGGGGTCACAGCAGCTAGGGGCACCTGCTGGGCTAGAGGTGTGGGCTTTCTGGGAGAGGGGATGGTCACTGGTGGTTTATGAGGAGCCCTTGGTAGGTAGAGCCCAGCACGGCACTCCCTAAACCCCACCATGTTCCTCTTCTCCCAAAAGACTAAGACCCCCATCAGCACCTACACTGACTCCTACAGGGCTCCCACCTCCATCAAGGAGGTCTATAAGGACCCACCTCTGTGGGCCTGGGAAGCCAACAAGTTTGTGACCCCGGTAAGTAGAGGTTGGGGGGACAGGCCAGTGTGTATGGCCATGCCTGTCTGGGTGAACAGCAGTGTGTGGTTGTCGTTATGTTTGTAATTATTTGTAGCTTTGCATGTGTGTTTTTTATTCTTTTGCCTAGGTGTGGAATTTATAACAATATATAAAATAGTACAAGATCCTGCCTTCATGGTGCCCTACTACACCAGGGTAGGAGATGGAAAGAGTTAGACAATAATCAAGAAATGAACCAGACATTTATAAATTATCAAAAGCACTGTAAAAGGAATAGGGTAATGGAAATGAAAAGTAACCAGAGAGAGCTACTTAAATAGAGAGGCCACAGAAGACCTAGATGAGAGGCCTAGATGAGAGCCATGTGAAGGGCCGAGAGAACAGAGTTCCGGGCAGAACGATCAGGAAGTGCAAAGGTACCGAGGCTGTCAGTGGGATATGCCAGAAAATGTCCAACCGGCATGTTTCCGTGCATGTGTATCACAGTCTCCTTGTAAATGTGTGTCTGCACTTGAAGACAGGTAGCCAAGTGTGTCTGTGCAGCTTGCACAAAATGGAGAGATTTGTGAATCTAACTGTGACTGCCTAAGGGGATTTATCTGTGTGCACCATCCAACAAACTTTGTTGGGGATCTACACGTGCCAGGCACAATGTGGATACAACAATGAAGGGCCCGACCCTGCCTTTCAGGAACTCTCAGCGAACAAATGAACTAAGTAGGGTTGCCCTGTGCGGAACAGCAGAGGCTTGGGCGCTGGTATAAGAGCTGGGAAGGGGAGAGTATTCCCAGAACTTGAAGGGCAGGCCTACTAAAAGAGCCAAGGGGAGGGGGCTTCCAGCAGAGGAAAGGCATAAGAAAGGGCAGCCTGAGGGCAGGGACCCACCAGGAACTGAGAACTGCTGGAGCACAGGCAGAGGCTTGCTCTACCATAAGAGAGGAACCACGACCACAGAGGGCCTCAGGCTGTGTTAAGCAACCAGGACATAATGCTCCAGGTTTTTGAATCTGTGAGTGACATGATTAGATTGTGAGTTATGCCACTCCAGCTACACTGGCAGGAGATTGGAGGGGCTGGGGCTGAGGGCAGGAAGCCCAGGGGGATGGTAAAGGATGAGGGAGGGGGATGTAGGAGAGACAAGGAGACACTGTGGCCGTGAAAAGGGACTTTGCTGGATAAAAGAGAATTTTTCTTTTTTAAATTTATTTTTCAATTATAGCTGACATATCCTCCACTTTGATTGGAAGTCCTAATTATAGGCAAGAATTTTAAAGATCATTTTTATAATTATAAAATAAATATATGCTCAATGCAGAACGTGGTGATAAGTCAAAGAGACACAAAGAAAAAGCCTATAATCTCACTTCCCAAAATAACCACTGTTAATGTATTATTACATGCCCTCTTAGGAAGCAAATATTTTTTATGAAAAAGGTGTCATATTGTATACTAATATTTTTCATCTTACAGGTTTTTAAATATATAGCCATATATCAGGTCATTTTCCTTGTCCAAAATATTTTATAATTTTAATGACATTAGGTATTTTATTTTATGCATGTACCAAAATATATTTAAGAAGTCATATATTATTGGAAGTTTAGAGTATTCATATAATTTTGCTAGTACAAAATTATCTTTGTATACGTCAACTGTTCCCTAAGGATAAGTTCCTAGACATTAAATTGTTAGGAGAAAAGACATGCACACTTTTAAAACTTTTGATATACACTTCAAATTGCTGTAAAAAGGTTTGTAATAATTTATGTGCCCACCAGCAAAATATGAGAGTGCCTGCCTGCTTTTCCATACTCGATAGAAGGAAATTTTCAGAAATAGTCGACATATCTTGGTCACCATCAGGATACAAAGGAGAGGGAGGAGATTAGGATGACTCCTGACTTTGGGGCTCTGGTGCCTGGAGGAAGGGTAGTGCTACTAACTGAGATTTGGAATCACAGATCAGAGAGATTTGGAGTTCATTTGGGACAAAAATAATTGAGAACTTTCAGGAAAAGATTTCTGGTAGATAGTTGGATATACTTAGCTCTGAAGCAAAAGAAAGGTGTTAGGGCTCCAGATACAGATTTTTAAATCATCAGTACACAGGTGGTATCTGAGGTCATAGGGATGAATGGGTTGCCAAGGAAGGGTAAGAAAATGGCCAATGACAGACCTTTGGAGAATATCAATATTTAAGGGGTAGGTAAAGGAAGAAGAGCCACAAAAGGAGACAGAGTCATAGGAGGAAGGTCAAAGAGAAACCAATCAACAGCACTGTTAGACAAAGGTCAGTATCAAATGTTGTTGACACGGAAAGGAATCTCTTGGATGTAGTAACCTGGCCAGAGAGCTTCGGTGGGTAGCGAGGAGTGAAAGCCAGATAGCAGGGGAATTAAAAATGAAGGAAGTCTTCTGTTTCTGGCAGGATGGTGGTCCAGAAACTCTGAAAGGCCCTCCTGCTTCAAAACAGAGAGGTCCTGCATAAAAATTCATTTTTATTTTGTTTTGGACTCTCATGAAGGTGAGTGGTAAGTATACTTAAAAACTGGAATTTCCCTGAAGACAAATGCCAATATCAGCACTTCCAGCAGAAGTTTAAACCTTAAGCCAGCTGAAAGATGGAGGAACTGAACCTGTAAATTCCAAACTGAACCAGAAAGTTCAGTAACCTCTGGCTTCCTGCCCCCAGCACGTGCGTGGACACACACACACACACACACACACGATGAATGTATAGCTTTCATGGTGAAAAATACCTTCAATGTATGTTTCTAGGTATCCTTCAGAGTAAGGTTAATTAAATTGGAGCTCACAATTAAGAGATATAAGAAAACAAACCACCATCAACAGCCAGCAGAAACAACGGACCTAAACCTCCAAGGAGTTCAGATATTGGAATTAACAGTTAAATAATACAAAATAATTATGAATTTTTCAAAATAAAACATGAAATTATCAAAATGAGCAAACAACAAGAGATTATATATTTAAAATACCAGACAAATGTAAAGGAGAACCGAATGGGAATCTTAAAAATAAAAACTGTATGTGTTAAAACCAAATATTTATCTGGAATAGTGAACGAGTTAAAGAACAGATTAGACACAGCTTAAGAGTATCAGTGAAATGAAAGAGAGATGAAAGAATATTCCCAGAATGCAGCACTGAGAGACAGAGAAAATATGAAACAAACATTAAGCAATATAAAAGGTAGAAGGCGAAGATCCATACGCATCTATTTGGAGTCCCAAATGGAAAGAACAGGAAGAAGAGGCACCATCTGAAGAGGAAAAAGCTCTGAATTTTCCAGAACTAATGAAAGAAATGAATCCAGTTACAGAATGAATAGGATGAATTCCACACTTAGGTACCTCACCGTGAACTGCACAACACCAGCTCAAGAGACGACCTTAAAAACAGAGAAAAATTATTTTCCAAGTGTTCTCATTTCAGGAACAAAATAAAAAAGAAAGACAAATACATTTCCAGGGAAACAAGAAATAAAATGTTTACTACCATCAGACCTATAGTAAAGAAAATTCTAAAGGACATACTTTGGGTAGAACAAAAATTATCACAAAAAGGACAGTCTGAGATGCGAAAAGAAATGGTGAGCTAAGAAACTGGCAAAGATGAGATAAATTTAAGCAAATGATTATAGAAAATAATTATAATGACTTATTTTGCAAAATTTATATAAAAAACAAAATATTGGAAAACAATATCAGGTAAGTTGTATATTGGAAAATAATATCATATAACATGCAAGGATAGGAAAGGAATAAAAACCTGTCATTCTCAGATGATACAGTTGTGTATATAGAATCTACAAATTATTAGAATAAGAATTTAGGCCCTGGCTGGTGTAGCTCAGTGGATTGAGCGCGGGCTGCGAACCAGGCATCGCAGGTTTGATTCCCAGTCAGGGCACATGCCTAGGTTGCAGGCCATGTCCCCCAGCAACCGCACATTGATGTTTCTCTCTGTCTCTCTCTCTCCCTCCCTTCCCTCTATAAATAAATAAATAAATAAATAAAATAGTGCCTAAATCTTTAAAAAAAAAAAAAAGAATAAGAATTTAGAAAATTGGATTAATATAAAGTCAATCAGAATCATACTTATATCAACAAATATTTAGGAAGCATAATTTAAAATATACATATTCTAGCAATGAAAATGAAAGTATAAATAAATCTGTGCAAACTATATGAATGATATTATAAAACTTTGAATATTTTTAAAAATACTTAAATGGAGAGATATCACATGCTTGTGGATAGGAAAAATCACTAAAATAATCTCAAGATCTTTTTCAAGAATTTGACAAGCTGTTTCTAAAATTTACAGAGAGGATCAGAGGCTCAAGAAATAGCTAAAACACACCGAAAGAAGAAGGGGACTTGCCAATCAGACATTAATTATTTATTACCAAACTATGTAAATTCATTAAGCATACTATTACTGTATGGATAGGCAAGTTTGTTAATGAAATAAAAGATCAGAATTGGAGACACACATATGTGGAGACAATATCCAACAGAGTTGGCTGAAAGTAAAGATATGGGAAAAGATATAGCAGGCTTGGCATCACAAATCTGTGGGAGAAGATAGGTACTCAATGGGACAATTGGTTATCCATACAAACAAAACTAAAATTGATTGCTAACTCGCACCAAACCCCAAAAGCAATGCCTGACAGATTAAAGACTTAAATAAGGAAAGTAAAACTATAGCTTTTAGAAAAAAAAAAAAAAGATATCATCTCCATTATCTTAGAGTGTGGATATATTTCTTAAATCACAGAAGCACTACATAAGAGATTAGTAGATTCAACTATGTTAAAATTAAGAACTTGTGTTCATCAAAAGGTTTCACAGATAAAATGAAGATACAAGCCACAAACTGAGAGACCATATTTGCAACATGTGACTGACAAAAGGATTAGTATATAGAATACATAAAGAACTAAGTCTCTGGATTAAGTTTAAACACATGTATTAACTCCCTCCTGAAACTCTCAACAACTGCAGTAAATGGATATTTAAGACATATCTCAAGAATTGTGAGAAAGAAGAGACATGGCAACGAAATTTCAGAAAGTGGGAAGTGTGATAGATAAGTAGTAACTGACTCTGCAAATCTGAGAAAGCTGAATCCAAAGTGAACAGTGGGAAACAAAAGACATAAGTCAACGTTAAAGTACAGAATTTTCACAAGCCTCAGGCATTATCATAATAAATACTAGGTTTCTCTGGAACTGAATATGGAAGAGGACCAAGGCTAAAATAAGGATGATTTGAAAACTGTTTAAGAAGCAGTTCATAGGGTGACTACCCACCCCATCTCTGCGAAAGTCAGAAGGCTTATTTTTTGGTGAGGATCTCAGGACTGGGGATATCAGACCCAGTTGAGGGTAATGTACCGTAATGAAAACAGGTGAACCTCTGTATACTGAATGTTAAAACCTTCAGCAGCATTCTTGTCCACTAGTTCTCAGAACACTGGCAGCTAGGTCACTACCCTCAGGCCAAAGATTGAAAGAGTCCCTTCTGAAAGATATGATCAGCCCAAGAGGAAAGACCTACAGATACTGACAGAGTGGGCAAAAAATAGTCTAGCCAGATCACCCTACAATGAGGCTCATGATTGACAAAGTCCACCCACAGCTCAGAGCCTCCAATAAGCTTTTTAAATCCTACTCATAAACATGAGCAGACAAAGATTATATGAGCAGACATCTGAGGAAGGCTTGAATGGAAAAAAGTGATCTCTGTGAGTTCTTCTAAATGACTGTCTTTGCAAATATGTGTCCATGTCTGGGTGTGTATGTATAGATATACATTTGTAAGTGTGTCTATGAGTGTATCTGGGTACACAGATCTCTGTGTATGTGTGGACATGTGAATGTGTGTAAAGTTCGGGGCAAGGGGTGACAAGTCACAGGACTCCTCCACCCATATGAAATATGACTGGGCAGGATCTGCCCACAGAACAAAACCTCAGCTGGCACAGAGGATCCAAGAAGCCCCTTAACTGAGGGTTTTTCGGGATGGTCTCATCCCTGGAGACCTAGGAGCAGCAAGGTCTCATCCCTGGCCAAGAGAACCCTCTCCTTGTTAGATCATAAGGGGGCAATATGGGTGGCAGTGTCACCATCCCAGCACTTTGCTGCCCACAATAAGGAAGTCCATTCTGGGGTGTGACTTTGCTGGGTGTCCTACCCCTGTGACTCAACTGCCTTTTCATACTAGCTGCCTACAGACAACTATGGGCCCACAACTAACTTGGCATTCTGCCTTCAGCTCAGGACAATGGAGCCCCAAAGGGAGGTCTTGATCTGAGATTCCACAGATCTAGCCCAACAAGGAATGATGGGATAAGATGAAGTGAACTGCAAGAAGCAAAAGGGCCCAGGGCCTGAATCAAGGTCAGGGTAGGATGAGGACCAAGGCAAAGTGAGTGTCAGGGTCAAGGGTATCAAGATCAGAACCACTTAAGAAGCAGAGGCCCCTCCGGTCCCATTCTCCTTCAAGGTGTCAGATTTCAAGGGAGCCCTCCCCATCGAAGACACCCACACAAGGTAGCCAGCTCCCAGGGCAGCCAGCCTTTCCTGAAGCTTAAGGTTATACCAAAGGCCTGCTCCTCTGTTGGGGGAGATGCACCAGGCCCTGCTCCAGGCAGCTGTCTTTAAAGAACTCCCAGTCAATAGGAGATGAGAAATGAAAATATCAGAAAATGCCTGGCTCTAGGCTCTAGCCTCAGATAGAGAGAAAAGCAAAGTGTAATTCAAATAAGAGAACTATGCAGAGTGGCCAAGACTGGCATGGGGATCCCTTTAGCATAGGGAGGGGTGCTAGGACCCCAGCCAGGGCTGACCTTCTCAATGGGGGCTGGATCTAAGTCCAATAGGACCCCAAGGCTGGAGTCCCTGTGTACCTAGCCATTTCCTTCCCTCTTCCCTCGCACAGGGCCTGACTCAGACCAGGCAGCGCCACGTGAACCCTGAAGCCCTGCAGAAGATGGTCAAATGTGCTGTGCGGGACTATTGCTATAAGAGTTCCATACCAGGCCACCCCTACTTGCCTGAGAAATACTGGCTCTCTCAAAAGGAAGGTAGGGCCTCATCCCTCACCAATTCTGACTACATTCAGTGACCCCAACAATGATCCTCCGCCTGAATCTAACTTGAATCTTGACCACCCTGATCATACATCAGTCTTATTCCCCGCCATGACCTGGGCTGCTTCTCCAACCACACCTGCCTGCTCCAGCTTGACTCCCACACCACCTGACCTGACACTGACCCTGGAGGTGATTCAGGCCCTGTCTTTTGGGAGCTCCTTGTCTGTTGTTGCATTTGTCTGCTTCCCAAGAACTGGAAGAATAAGATAGCAATCTTATTCTTAGAGAGATGGAGTATTAACCTCCTCCGAACAAGTCCAAGTGCCACCTCCTCTCATCTTAGTGACCCTGTTCCATCAAGTTCCCCATCTCTGCTGCATCCCTCTTCCCACCACACCCCTTTCCCTCCACTTGGAAGCCTTTTCCAATATCTTCCTGCCTAAAAATTCTCTCTTACTCCTCCCCTTCATAACCAAGATTCTCAGAAACAGTCTATGCTCCCTGTTTCTATCTACTTCCTCACTCCTTCTTACACTTTATGAGAAACTATCTTTCTCATTTGCTTAGGTGTTAATGGTCTTTCACTCTGTATATTCCGGAAGAGTAAAGATTCTTGTCTCATTCACAACTATGCCCTCTCCATCTGGAATGGCACAAGGCTTCATAAGTATTTGTTGAATGAACAGATGACAACTCTTCATCCCATTGAAATTGGGGGTCTGCATCTTCTACATTCAGACATTAAAACTGTTCTTGTGTGGATTTAACTACCACATCCACCAGACTTCAATCTTTACCTTATGAGACCTACCCTGTGCGTTTCACTCTCTGACCACTCTCCACTTCTTGAAACGCCTTCCTTCCTCAGCTTCTCTGATGCCTCAGTTTCCTGGGTGTCTTGTCCACTCACTCTGGAAACATGAGGGTCCCTTGGAGTACTAATCTGAGCCTTCTCCTCTCCTTACTCCTCTCCTGAGACCATTTTATCTCATCCATGTCTTTAATTACAACCCCAAGTCTTCATTTCTAGCCTTGGCCTCTCATCCGAATTCTATTCTCCATCTGACTATGGTCATCTTTACCTGAATGTCCCAAACACCCCAAACTCAGTATGTGCAACCTACCAACCCAGAACTCCAAATCCCAATACCCTGCCCCAGACACACAGCTGCTCTTCCTCTAGGGCTCCTAGACTTCCATTCCTAATATCTCTCTCTCACAGGTGTTCTTTCAAACTGTTAGGAGAGTGGATCGCAGAGGGCCTTGTTGGACAGACTTAGGTTACTGGGTGGATGGGGCTTTGAAGGGTTTTATGTAGGGAAGTGTCCTGGTCAGATTTTCATCTGTGAAAACTGCCAAAACTTCTAGGTAGAGTTTGGGTTGTAGGATTCAAAGATGAGGTAGGGAGACCAGTAGGCTAATAAAATAATAGTTTTCTAAGTCCTAAGTGTTTTACATATGTTCATTTCAGTCTCACAACAACCCTATGAAGTAGATAATGCTATTATCCCATTTTAAAACTGAGGAAACAGATAAATGAAATTAACTCAGTGAAGGTCACACACAGTTAATATCTGCAGAGATCAAATCTGAAGCCAGGCAGTCTATCTGCAGAGTCCATCCTATTAATCAAGACATTATATAGTCTCCTGGTTAAGGCACTGCATGGATACAGGGGAGATCATGGGAGACTAGAAGAGGGGATAGATTCAAGTGATTTTAAGGAGGCAGAACAAGCAAACTTTGGAGACTGGTTGTGGAAGATGAGACAGAGGGAGAAACTGGGAGGAGGGCCAGTTTCCAGGTTGGGTCTATCGAGAGGGTGATGCCAGTATGAAAGCGATCAGCTCAAAGAATCCAGACCCTACTCAGAAGCAAGTCTTAGATAGAAAATGGGCTACATCTCACTAAGAAAAGTATACACCAAGCTGGGCTTTGACTGGCCTGAGGGAAATCAGTGGGGGTCCAGTTTCGTGTTGGGGATCAGAGAAGAAACATTTTGGGAGTCTCAGATTCTGGGATGGAGTAAGGAGTAACACTGTCTTATTCTTCACCCCTATAATCAAGCAGACAAATGCAACCCAAACTATTTGTGCAGTGACCGGTATAACACATGGAGAATGGGACCTTACCACTGCACTGAATGGAACAAGTACACCACATGCCTCCCCCGGCTGCCTAAGGTATCTACTGTGCCCAGCACAGATGGGGTCTCGACCCGCGCGCACACACACATCCACCTTCCAAACCAGTGACTGATAATTCACCATTAATTGCTCATCCCTTTCCCATTAAAAATGATCAAGGGCTCTTTCCCATATGTGAAATTAGGGTTTGTATTTCCTAGAAGACAAAGGAACCCAGGAGTGGAGCTGTGCTAGGTCCCTGGGTCCCAATCTCTGGCCAGGTTCTATGGGGACATGGTTAGTGCGCACTCCTTGATGTGCTGCCTTCCTGAAGCTTGCCACTTAGCTCCTTCCCGCGTGTCTGGCCAAAGAGTCAGTGATAGGCTAAGTCTACCTGCTCTACTCTCCCTTCCTTTGTGATGTAAGCAAGGACGAAAGGAGGGAGAACAAGGCCACTCATAAGCGGGGCGGATCAATATAGGAGAGTCTTTCAAGGAGAGAGGAAGGAATCCAGCGGCAGCCCCAGAACTAAGGGAAGAGGAAACGTGAGAGGCTCTGAAACCAGAACAGGGGTTCTCAGTAGGCTGATGGCTGAACCTTTTTGAATCAGAACTTCCTCAAGAATCAGAACTTTTCACAAGTTCCCCCAGGGGATTCTGACGGGCAGGAAATATTGAAAACACCTATTAGAGACACCGAAAAAAAATTTTTTTAAGAGAGAGAGAAACACGGAGACAGCGCTAGACAGAGTCAGCTAGACAAAGAAGGATAAAATCAAAAGCAAACGCTGAGGCAGGATTGTCAGAGGTTCAGGTCCCCCCGCTGGGTCCAACTAGTTTCATTCCCTTCTCCCGCCCCGCCCCTCCCCAAGTAGGCGGAGTAAACGCGTTGCCCGGCGACAACTCTAAACACTCAGAGCCTGGGAGAGACGGGAGCACAAGGATGGCGGGATGAGGCGCGGCCGGGTACTGGCTGCGTGTTCTGGGAGGGAGAACCCCCCAAAGAGGATCCTTCTGGGTCAGAGCTTGAGGTAGCCTGTGTGCCATTTCCAGGAGGCCGGGATGGAGACAGTAGTTCGAGGAATGCCGTTGGAGTACCCTCCTAAGCCGGAGCGACTCAATGCCTATGGTAACGGATGGTGAGGTGGTGGAAGGGAACGGGTGGCGGGAGGCCAGAAAGAGAGTGGGGTGGGGACCTGTGCGACGGGGTGGGAGGCCGAGGGCCCTGGAGAGGGTGTAACCCTGTCTCTATCTGTCTACCTGTTTTTGTCTCCATCTCTCCCTGTCTCTCCCCCTGTCCCTTCCCATTCTTGTGACTGTCGGGGCCTGCCGGTCTGGGGACCTGTGGGCCCAGAGCGCGAGGTGGTGGTGAACATGCTGAACTCACTGTCGCGGAACCAACCACTGCCGCAAATCGCGTCCCGATGCGGGTGCGCAGACCCGCTGCCGGGCCGCCTGCCCTTCCAGGGTTATGAAAGCGCTTGCTCCGGCCGCCACTACTGTCTCCGCGGGATGGACTACTGCGTCACCGGGGCACCCTGCAACGAATGCCGCCAGCGGCCTCTGTACCCAGTGCAGCCGACTGTAAGGTTCGCGGGGCCTCGCCCTGCTCAGCTGGGCCGCGCCCCCAAACAAGCCGGGTCTCCAGAGTCCAGCCTTACCCTGGCTGCAAGCTCTCTATCCCGCACCACTTCTAGCCTAGACCTGCGTCTACACCAGGCCCCACCCCGCTCCATCCCGCTAGGCTCCCTCATTGGGTCCCGCCCTATTCTGCCCTCCCGCTCCACCGCCTGAACGGACCGCAGAAGCGGGAGAACCTGCAGGAAGATTCCCCCAAGTTTCCGATCCTTCTCTCCGGGACTGTGCTCAAGGCCGACTTGGCTCCTGTATTTCTTCTGGAGGCCCCGCCGAAGGATTTTGTTAAGAAACCTTGCACATCAGTCACGTCCCCTACCCACGCTCTCCAGCCCCACTCCCTACCTGGACACCCGGTCCCCGGGATGAGTTCTCAAAAGTGTCCTTTATTCCTGGGCCTCGGATCACTGTCAGTAATGGGCAGAGTTATTGCCCAGTGCTAAGCGAGCAAAGAAGTGGTGACTGGATTACCAGAACGGCCCCGGCCTCCTTGGAGCCTTGCACCACCTCCGGATGTAGACAGCCTCGCTAGTTACTGCTGAAAAACTGAGGCCCGCGTGCCCATTGCAGCCTCCTCCTCTCTGCCCCCGGCGGCAGACAAGGAGGACTGAACCTGGGAAAACAACAATGTCCACATCAGTCTTAACAGTTGTGCAGGGGTTGTTCCCGAACCCCGTCCCTAATCCCATGGTGATACCCTCCGCTCCTTGGCAGAGAGAGACTGATTCCTTGTACTGTACGAGACTGGGTCTTATCCCTTACAAGGGCAGGGGGGAGACAAAGTGCCCGAGCCTCAGAAATGTCACCCCGTCGATAGTGTGGAGAAATTGCCGTCCCATGGCCAGAATCCGGGAACTCCCAGGTTCTCAGCGACCCTCCCTAGAGTCCAGCATGTTGCATAGCCCAGCCTGGGAGTAGAAATGAGGCCTTACGGGGAGAGGGACTTCCAGGTGTCTTCCCAGAGGTGATGTTTCTTGGTTTCTTGAAGGGCCAGGAGGCCTGAGGGGAGAATCTCTGAGCCGTAGGACTGACTCCTGAAGTGTCGCTCGGAGTCCGGTTCTGGGTTAGAGGGTAGGGGAAAATCAAAGGGCCTGACCCCTCTCTTCCCACTGCTTCCTCCTCCAGGAGTGTATTGCCTTACGAGCACCGGCCCGGAATGCAATGTGTTGTTATAACTCCCCCGCCGCCATACTACCCATGTCCTAACCTTAGGTAAGTCTGGAGCACACCCGCAAATGCACACGCACACTGGAAGCTGTTTTCTGGGCGCGGCGGGGAACTCCGGAGTGGCTGGGGTGAAAACTGTCCGCTGCGATGCACTGACTGGAAGGTACCACCAGGGGGCGCTAGTGCCATGGGGAAGTGAAAACTGGCCTGGAAATGGAGGACCCCATGAAGGCGGGGAGGTCTGCGTTGAGCGATTATTGCTTGGCAATTGGACTTAGAATCAAGAGATAACGCTTTAGGTTCAGGGCTCGAAGTAGAGGGTAAGAAATCAATGTTAGAGAGCAGGTATTGGAAATCAAAAATTTGACGGTTGAACCCGAGGTCAGTGTTGGGCCAGCATTAGGGGTAAAATGTTGAAATAAGGTTAGCATTGACATTGAAAATTGGAATCAGACAGATGAAGGTCCAAAAGGGCTGGCCCATCTCTCTTCACAGGTGGGACACAAGTCACTTTAAGAAGACCGGTGCCGCCCAGAGAAACAACTATGTTGTCCACCCTGAATTTGTGTCGGAAGCCTTCTGACTACCGCTGCTGGTAGAGCCTGAGCCACGGAGGTTGAGCGATAAATAAACTTTTCACCCCATAGGCTGCCTCCTGTGTCCTCAGCCAGCAAGATCTGTCAGGGAGGGAGCACTCACTCAGCCTCTGCCAAGCCCCCTAAACTGAGATGGAGATTCTCAAAGACAACCTGCCCTGAGCCCTCCCTACCTTCATCATCTCAATACTTACCTTAGGTCCCCTGAGTGCCCTCCTGACACACACCTGGTGTCTTCATCTTCTCCACCCCAGAGCCCAAAGTAGTAGGTCCACCTGCCATGCAGGGAGCGCCCTCCAGCTAACATTTCTCCAATGTCTCCTAAACTTAGATGGTCCTCACCCCAGCATCTTAGTGGACCCAGAATCCTCCAGTCTGCAGTCAGGTCCCTGTCCCTATACCCATAGCTCTTGATTTCTACTCCTGGTCTATCACAGCCTCCCAAAAGCCTATATTCTGACACCTCGCTGCCCTCCCCCACCCAAGTCAAGGTGTCTAAAACAATTTTGGAGGGTTTCATGACCAAGAAATTTCAAATTATAAAACAAAACTCTGCTTCCATGTCCCTCAGGGAGCAAGGGGTGGAGAGTTCTGGAATATCTGGGCAGCCCTCTCTTTCCAGGGGCGGGCGTTTGGCGGGGCATGCCCACTTCCTTGTAGCACAGGAATCTCCACCAGTTGTCACTAACGGGTGGGGGCAAAACACCCAGGATAAGTCAGTCTTCTAGGTTCCTAACCTTGACTGATGCTGTTCTGGACTGATGGGAACCTCCCCTCTGGTGAAACCAAGACACCTCAGTGGGGTTCTTTTTTTTTTATTTTAATGAGTGGGGTTCTTGATTGGATCTGCTCTCTGCTGACCCGCTGAGATTCTCCCGGTATTCCGCTACCCTTTTGCCATATGGGAAACTTTTTTCCATATGGAAGAGCTAGTGAGGAGAGCGTTATACCAAGAGGGCCTCCACCTGTCCAAATCTGGATGGGAAAGAATCCGAAGGGCCAGCCCTGCCCCTTTACCATGCGTCTCACTCTTTCACATACACATCTCAAATTTAGCCTGGAGGAGCGAGAACTCTAACCTTGCACGTCTGTTCCTTCCTCCAAAACTACATTTCCCACCAGGCGTGGAGAAGAGCCCCGTCCGCAAGCGGGTGAGCAACGCCTCAGAGGGGGCGGGCTCAAGGCGGGGGCGAAGACGGGAGGCGTGGGGCTTGCGGCTGGCCCCAGTTGCCCGGAGCTTGGCACTGAACAGCAGGGGGAAGGTGGGGGCCAAGGGGAAGGGCCTCAAGTCCGTGTGACAATGTGGGAGGTGCCAGGGGAGGGGCCGGACTCGGAGACTCGAGGCTGGAGCAAAAGACCTGGGCGTGACTGGACAGCCAGAGGGCGGGGCCTCAGCTGTCTGCAACTGGGCAGCGCTCTGCGCCGCGCCGCTGCAGCTCAACTCCGGCTACCGTGGATATCTGCAGGAGCCTACCTTCTCCGCCACTTCTGGGGTCACTGCCGTGAGTGAGCCCAGGAGGAGAACCTTGGGAGGTTTCTGTGTGAGCAAACATCCTTAACTTTCGCTCCTAACCGCTGAGTGGGTGGGGAGAGCCTGGACCCCTGAGTGGCCGTGGTTTCCATTGGGAGACAGGCCCCTTGACCTCAGTTTGTCCCTTTGGATTTAGTAGCTGTTGGGCGGGGCCCTGGGAGTGGGTGTGGAGTATTACAGGCTGTAGGCGCAGTCACTCGATTCCTTCTGATCCCGCCGCTGAGCAGGAAAATGGACTGGATCGAGTTGCCTTTGACATTTCCGCACATTCTCCTGGGAACTGTGTTCGACAAACCACATAGCTTAGAATGGCCTCCCCTCAATAGGGCCGGTCCGGGCCCTCCCCCTCATACCTGACTAGGGGCTGGCAGCCAAGAATGAGGTTGAGTGTCAAGTGGGGAGAGTCTTGGCTAGGGCCGACCCCACTGGCTTGCATTAGCCTGTGGCTGGTCTGATGGCGAAGGCGGCAGATTACAGGAGTCTGTAGCGCCACCGTTAACACGGGAACCACTGTTCTTCCCACACAGCCCGGGTACCAGATGTTATTAAAATTGTCCCTTTCCCACCCTCAAGAATCCTTCCTGGAGCAAGCAGCGGCGCCAGCCCTTGAGAAAACAGGCCTTACCGTGCCCACACCCACTTAATGGAAGCCTGTCCTAGCCTCTTGACCATAAAGCTCCTTTCCTCTGCTTCATTCAGACAGCCTGTCAGACTATTGTCTCCCGCCTCCTAAAATTTAGGCTAATGGAGGGTTAAGTTGGCTTTTTGGATTCAGGCAACCTTGCTACTTGGGTGACTTCAAACAAGTTCCTTTTTCTGATTGGGTCACTGTTTCCTCATCTGTACAATGGACCCTGTAGCTATGCCTCCTTTTCGGCATTATTTTTAGGGTGGATGCTGTGGCATTGGGGAGACCAGCATGGGGCCTGCGTGGAGTGGGTGCTCAGGTCTGTGGGCTACTGTCCTTCATCGAAGAACCTTGGAATCCTAGAAAGTTAAGATTCTCAGAAATTAAGTGTTGGAAAGGTTTCTGAGGTCCCTTTGGCCTCTCCATGCTACCAGGGTCATGAGGCAGTCTAGTATAAAAGTTTTGAGAATGAGGGGGTCCTATTCAGATATGGACCTTGTCTCCTTATTCCCTTAGTGCCCAGGATGGGGCCTTGGTTGTCTTGAATGGATGAATATAAATGTATAGCCACTCTGGCATGGGCCACCTAAGACCTTCTTTGGGTTCTGTTTAGCTTGAGGGCATCAGTTAATAAGGCTACTGCCTGCATTTCCCAGGAGAACTTTTCTGAACTGTACCTACAGGAACAGGAGTCCATAGCGGTGTGGGAATTTGGAAAACTAAGCTATGTGGGCTGAGAGGAAGGGAATAAGAGGCTGTTTCAGAGCAGCCAGAACTGACCAGCTTAGGGAATGGGGGGCAGAGAACATAGAGAATGAAGCCCTGAGATAACAACATGGGGAGGGGCAGTGTGGGGAGCTGTATATTGACATCTGGGATCAAAATTCTGGTCTGCATGTGGCATTCTTAATAGTCTCTTCATGGGAGAGCTGGGGAGGTGAAGATCCTGAACAGTTCTGGCATCTACTGGGAAATCGCGGGGGACTTAGAAACAGACACTGGCATCTGGGAGGAGACTAATTACTGTTTGCTAGTCTCCTTCTCTCCCTCCCCCTAGCTGGTGCAGCTGCCTGGCTGGCAGTATGTATGTCTGTGTATGCACCTGGCTAGGGCTATTTCTTTGTTGGACTCTGCCCTGAGGGCTAAATCAGGAAGGGCCAGTGGCCTTGAGCAGCAGATTGCAACACACGCCTTCCCCAAATCTATGTTTCCCTGCAGGCGTGTTTGAATGTTGAGCATGCAGCGTGTGAGAGCATATATGTGTGTGTGTGGGGGGAGGTGGTCCGATCCCTGGAGAGCTGGTAGGTTGGGGAGAGATGTTGGCCTAAGGTGGGTGGTTGAAATCTCCTAAGGCAGGTGGCCTGAAGGATTTAGGGTGGGGAAGAAATGAGCTTGGGTCATTATAGGGTAGGCTTGGCTGGAAATGACTCAGAAAGACAGATGAGACCACATCATGCCTTGTAACTCAACTGCAAAACTTACACTTCTGACCTTTATCATGGGGGTCATGAGAAACTCTCTAAATTAGGAAGAGATGTGGTCTGATAGCTTCTTTTTTAAGGTTTTATTTATTTATTGTTAGAGAAAGGGGAAGGGAAGGAGAAAGAGAGAAAGAGAAACATCAATGTGTGGTTGCCTCACGTGGCCCCCACTAGGGACCTGGCCCACAACCCAGGCATGTGCCCTGACTGGGAATCAAACCCATGGCCCTTTGGTTCCCAGCCCACAGTCAATCCACAGAGCTACACCAGCCACAGCTGATAACTTCTTTAGAGGGTTCACTATGGTTGCTATAAGCAAAAGGCATTGCGGGAAGGAAGTTGAGGGCAGGGAGGTCTATAGGGGAAGTGTTGAAATAATACAGGGGAGAAGAGACTGTCCAAAACTAAGGCAATGACAGCAGGACAGTGGGCGATTGGCAGAGACAAAACCAGGTAGTAGCTGGCCCACAGAGGGAGTGTGGTGGTGGGAGCACAGCAGGAAGGTGGGTGGGGAAACGGACCTGATGAACAATGGCTTCAAACAGGGTGGAATTTGAGGACAAAGCTGGGGAGCAAGAAGCCACCATGGCGCCTGAGCCGGGCTCCTGACCCCAGCCCTCATGTCTGAACCTTCCAGACCAAGCCCTAGGACTGATCTAATCTCCAGATTTAATCTGGCTTCTGTTTAAATTCCATGCCTGAGCTGCTCCTCCTTCCTCTCTTCTCTCCCCTTCTGGGCACAAGGGAAGTCATCCTACTACCCTGTTTAAGGTCTTGAGGAGCTGACTGAAGCATGCCGCACCCCCACTATGGCCACATCTCTGGGACACCAGGTCCTTTCCAGATCCCTCCCCTTCTCTTCAGCTTGAACTGCCCCCGTGTGTGCTCCCAGGAGGCCTCACATTCTGTGATCTGGACAGCTCCCTGACCTTGTCTGGTGTTGTTTCTTCCCCACAAAAATGGGATGCATGCCATCTGCCCCTCCCCCTTCGGAGTCCTGACTCATTTTGGCAAGTATCAGGGCCCTTGAGAAAGGGTAAGACACAGATTGTCCTGTTAAGTCTCACCTTTGCCATTTCTCAAACCCTTACTTCCCAGAATACACCTTCCCAAAATATACACCTCTTCTTTCTTGCTGCAGCAAATGGAGATACTATGGAATGAGAAGGTCAGTTCCACCTCTCTCTTCGCCTTCCAGACTTTGGCAAACCAGGTTCAGATGGGCTTTGTCAGGTGGCCCCACTACTCGCTCCTTCCGTAACTGAGGGCTAATGCCCCAAAATCCTCCGGAGAAGAGCAAGGCCTACCCCCGCCGACGCCCTGGGCACGACACAGGCCGTGAGAGCCCCGAGGCTGTCTCAGCCACAGCCATGTACACCTTCCTGCCTGACAACTTCTCGCCTGTCAAGCCCAAGCCATCAAAAGAGCTGAAGCCGCTGCTGGGCTCAGGGGTGCTGGGCCTGCTGCTGGTATTAGCCGCAGTGGTGGCCTGGTGCTACTACAGCGCCTCTCTACGCAAGGCAGAACGTCTGCGCGCGGAGCTGCTGGACCTCAACCTTGGCGGCTTCTCCATCCGCAACCAGAAAGGTGAGCAGGTCTTCCGCCTGGCCTTCCGCTCAGGTGCACTGGACCTTGACTCCTGCAGCCGTGATGGCGTTCTGCTGGGCTGCTCTCGAACGGCAGATGGGCGTCCACTACACTTCTTCATCCAAACTGTGCGACCCAAGGACACAGTCATGTGCTACCGTGTACGCTGGGAGGAGGCTGCACCAGGCCGCGCAGTGGAGCATGCCATGTTCCTGGGAGACGAGAGGGCGCACTGGTATGGCGGCGCTGAGATGAGGACCCAGCATTGGCCCATACGGCTGGAAGGCCAGCAGGAGCCACAGCCTTTTGTCACCAGCGATGTCTACTCCTCCCACGCAGCATTTGGAGGCATCCTGGAGCGCTACTGGCTGTCATCACGTGCAGCTGCCATCAAGGTCAACGACTCAGTGCCCTTCCACCTGGGCTGGAACAGCACAGAGCGCTCACTGAGGCTGCAGGCACGCTACAATGACACCCCCTACAAGCCACCAGCCGGCCTCCCCGCAGCTCCAGAGCTCAGCTACCGCGTGTGCGTTGGCTCAGATGTCACCTCCATCCACAAGTACATGGTACGGCGCTATTTCAACAAGCCATCAAGGGTGCCAGCACCCGAGACCTTCCGGGACCCCATCTGGTCCACGTGGGTGCTGTACGGGCGCGCAGTGGACCAGGACAAGGTGCTGCGTTTTGCCCAGGAGATCCGCCAGCACCGCTTCAACAGCAGCCACCTGGAAATCGACGACATGTACACACCTGCTTATGGTGACTTCGACTTCGACGAGGTCAAGTTTCCCAACGCCAGTGACATGTTCCGCCACCTGCGCGACACTGGATTTAAAGTCACACTCTGGGTGCACCCATTCGTCAACTACAATTCATCATCCTTCGGCGAGGGTGTGGAGCGAGAGCTGTTTGTGCGTGAACCCACTGGCCGGCTGCCCGCGCTGGTGCGCTGGTGGAATGGCATCGGTGCGGTGCTGGACTTCACGCGCCCTGAAGCCCGCGACTGGTTCCAGGGGCACCTGCGGCGGCTGCGCTCGCGCTATGAGGTGGCCTCCTTCAAGTTCGATGCGGGTGAGGTCAGCTATTTGCCGCGGGACTTTAGCACCTACAGGTCGCTGCCAGATCCCAACATATGGAGCCGGCGCTATACTGAGATGGCGCTTCCCTTCTTCTCACTGGCTGAGGTCCGCGTGGGCTACCAGTCACAGAATATCTCATGCTTCTTCCGCCTGGTGGACCGTGACTCGGTGTGGGGCTACGATCTGGGACTGCGCTCGCTCATCCCCGCTGTGCTCACTGTCAGCATGCTGGGCTACCCATTCATCCTGCCCGATATGGTGGGTGGCAATGTGGTGCCAGAGCGCGAGCTCTACGTGCGCTGGCTGGAGGTGGCCGCTTTCATGCCCGCTATGCAGTTCTCAGTCCCACCCTGGCAATATGACGCTGAAGTGGTGGCCATCGCGCACAAGTTCGCCGCACTGAGGGCCTCGCTGGTGGCACCGCTATTGCTCGAGCTGGCCGGTGAAGTCACCGACACTGGAGACCCAATCGTGCGCCCACTTTGGTGGATTGCGCCCGGTGATGAGACAGCTCACCGCATCGACTCACAGTTCCTTATCGGGGACACACTGCTGGTGGCACCAGTGCTGGAGCCTGGCAAGCAGGAACGTGACGTCTACCTGCCCGCCGGCAAGTGGCGCAGCTATAAGGGCGAGCTTTTTGACAAAACACCAGTGCTGCTCACCGATTATCCCGTGGACCTGGATGAGGTAGCCTACTTCATCTGGGCATCCTGACCCAGCCCAGGACCCAGGGACCCCACAGGTCTAACCCAAGTCTCTTATGCAGGCCTTTCACCCTCTGTTAAATACAACCGCGCTGTGTATCCCCAGGGAGTCCCTACCTCTGTACCACCCACTGTGTGGGTGCTGACATAAATGCGCTCCACCCAGCTCCTGTAGGGCCAGGGGAGGGGGGAGTGAAGCACAATCCTAACAGCCCCCTTCCCTACACACTCACTCCATCTGCAGAAACCTTCTCCAGGAGGTGAGGGTGAGTGAGCTTAGAGGAAAAAAGGTTAGTTCCTGTTACACATGGTTGGGTATTAAAAGCACACACACAAAAAATCCCTCACCCTTTATCCTGGCCCGAGTGGCCATCTTGTCCTTCTGAAGTGGGCACTTGATCCTCTTTAAAATCCCAAAATAGCCCCCTGCCACACTTAGAAGAAGGGTACATTCTTGGAATTGGAAGCCAGGCCCTGAGTTCTCAGCATTGGCCTCAACTGTGGCTGACCTGCTGTCCCTTGAGCTGGCAAGAAGGGAGAGGGGTAGTTGGCCAACTGACAAGAAAGCAGGAGGTCCCCTCCCAGAAGATGGGAGGACTTGGTTCAGCACAGTGCCATCATCACTGCCCCTCATTTGTGAATGGGCTCCTAACACTGCACTAACCCACCTGTGCACACATAAGCACTCGGCCGTGGGCCAGGGCCACCGTCCAGTGGGCAGAGACTTACAAAACCATGCATGTTAGACTTGGCGCCTTAATCTAAGAGCCTTTCTGTGTGTGTGTGTGTGTGTGTGTGTGTGTGTGTGTGTGTGAGAGAGAGAGAGAGAGAGACAGACAGACAGAGACAGAGAGACAGAGACAGATAGACAGAGAGAAAGAGAGAGAGGCATCATTTGTCCCTGGGTCTGCAGAATGAACACACTAGCCTGAGACTAGATAAGCCTGGAGGGAAGGGGCAGGGAGCAGATTTGAGGCTTTGATTGTTGACTTGTCTTCCCTGCAGGCGATGTGCCTGGGATTTTCGTAAAAAATAAATAGCCCTTCAAGATTCCTTAGCACCTCACTCCCTGCACACGGGGCAGGGTAGTGGCCTAAAAGGAAGAGATATCCTCATTCTGGTGATGGTGTGCTTCAGCACACAAACTACACAGGTACATCTCCACCTGCAAATATACATACAGGGTAAGGTCTTTCATGTCAGCTGTTTTCCCTTTCTGAGAACAATCTCAGCCAGAGCAGAGTTTTTTTTCTGACTTTGCAGTTCAGTCTGGAGAAGAAGTGGCTTGTCAGAGCAGAGAGGTTGGAAACAGGGCAGGGCTCAGCCTCCTTCCACAGCTTGGACAGCAGCAGAACCAGTCCCGCAGACCTAGAGAATGCATCCCTTTGCCCACCCCTCCACCCCTCTATTTTCTCCGTGTGAAGAATGCCTAATGCAAGTTTAAGGGTACTCACAGTTGCCCATCTCCAGTGCTGATTCTACCAGTCATCAATAAGCTGTGTGACCTTGAGCAAGCTGTTTAACTTCCTTGAGCCTCAATTTCCTCTTATGCAAAATGGTGATAATAATGCCTACCTCCCAGGTTGTTGTGGGAATTATAAGCACAGATGTATGTAAAGTGCCTGGCACAAGTAGGTGCTCAATAAAAGGTAGCTATTATAATACATACTATTTGTTGTTTTCTTGCTTAAACACAAGGATTTTTCCAGGCCCTGGCTGCCAGCCCAAGTGGCTTCCTATGGGCCTGTGTGACATCCTCTTTCCAAACCTCTGTGTATAGCACCCACTGAGGCCTGAGTTTGTAATCAAAAGGACACTGTGATCCAGGAGATAGGCAAGAAAAGACATATCTGAAGGTGGGATGTTGGGAGACAAGATTCCAGGGTCCCCAGGAGATGGGAAGTAAGTGGAATTAGCTTCCCTCTCCCTACACATCAATTGGTATTCAGCGATGAGCCTCCCTGGGCCCCGGTGCCCAGCCATGTGCTAAGCAGTGATTGTAGACGCAGGCTGGGTCCTGGAAAGTTCCCTAAATGGCTGAAGAGCATGACTATGGTATGAATGGCTCTCCAGCTTTTTATGCCACCTACAGCCAGTTTACCCAACTTCTCAAGCCTTGCTTTCTTCGTCTTTAAAATGGAATGTCAGGAATTACCTGGCAGGGGAGACACCATGACCACAGAAGTGGTTTTCCCAGGGCAATGCTTATCCACTGGACTCCGGATATGCTGACCCTGCGATTTCTCCAAATGTGGGAAACTCAACTGCATAACTTGTGGTAGTGGGATGTGTCTGTAAAGCACTTATGCAACAATTGATGAAGAGTAAATGCTCAATGAGTGGTAGCTCCTATCAACTCTTATAAAAAAAAAAGAACAAAGAAATGTTCTACCTATAACCTGTGCTGTCCAATATGGCAGCTGCTAGCCACGTGTGGCTTCTCAAATTTAATTTTAAAAGTAATTAAAATTAAAATTAAAAACCCAGTTCCTCGAGCATACTAGCCACATGTCAAGTGTTCAAAAGCCACGTGTGACTAGTAGCTAACATATTGGACAGTTTAGATTATAGAACACTTCCATAGTTGAAGAAAGTTCTGCAAGAGTCCAGGACCAAGCAGTGGCTGCTGAGATGAAATAGGGAGGGATAAAGTAACCTGGAAGGGAGGAGGAGTGCCCTTTAGAAAGACATTGAGGGCAGCAGCAACATTTACAGCCTCGGTGGGGGAGGGGTGCACCATGCCCTGGGAACACTCCCTGTGTGTGGGGGCAGGGCAAAGGGAAGAGTGTCCTCATCTGGCCAAATTCTAGCAAACTGGCCTTTGCTTTGTGATCTGCTTTCTAGTCTGGCCCCTGTCATTGGCCTGGTTATTCACAAAACCACAGATGAAAAAACTGAACCACCAAGAAAGGAGGGCATTGGCCTGAAGTCATACAGGAGATTTGCAACCAGCATTGACTGGAACCTGATGTTCTGCATCCAGGACATCCCACCTAGCATTCACCTACCCTCCAACAGCATGGCTCTGCCCCGGCCTGCATACCGCCAAGGATAGGGAGCCAGCTGAAATGGGTATCTCTGAAGCTGCCACCAAGTGAACCTGATTCTAGGCCAAGAAATATTTTCCCTTCCCTCACAGACACCAAAAAAGAGAGGTTACAGTACTTGAGGTAGGGGTGGGAGCTGGAATGGCAAGAACTGTGAGAAAGAGCTGAGTCCTGGAGACAAGAGGAGGGCAGGGAAGTCGGCTGGAAGCTACCTCTACCCCTATTCCCCAGGATGCCAGGAACTCTGGCTGCCTCCAGCCTTGTCCAATCCCCCAGCCCTGCCAGCACGCCTTGCATTCCAAATTTCTCTCTCTCTCTCTGAACCTCTGAATTGGGGTGGGGGCTGCCCTTCCTACATGGAGGTTTCAGCAGCTTTGTAATGTCCAGAATCCCTTACTGGTCTCCCCTTTAGACCTGAGCTGGTGGCGGGGTGGGTATTGATGTAAAGGAATGGGGGCCCCACTTCTCCAGAGGTAATGGGGAGGGACTGAGTGGCCACTGCAGGAAATTTAGGACTGGAGCCTAATGTCCTCATTCTGTGACCCTGTGCACCCTGAGAGTCTGCCTCAGTTCCCTTCCAATACCATATGAATCAGCTGAACCCTGGCCAAGCCCTTTCTCTAAGACCAAGATGTGAATTTTCTGAAAGGGTTTTTGCCCTTGTTTCCCCAGATTTGGGTAAAGGGTCTCTCAGCGTGGCTGGCTCCAGAGCAAGTCTTCCTCTGCGGGTTGCCCCCACTGAGCTTTCTAGTCCCTTCTCCCTCCTCGAGCCCGAGGCTGGTGTTGACCCCTCCATCCCCTACTTTTGGTCACTGCTGCATGTCGGGCCTTATCAATTCTAGCCTGAACCACTGTTTCTCCTAACTGTTTCTGCTTTTTGACCTTTTCATCCAATCCACATAGCATCCAAGGCAAAATCTTTTTATTGTTGTTCAATTACAGTTGTTACCATTCTTCCCCCATGACTCTCCCATGCTCTGCCCCCTACATTCAACCTTCCCCTCATTGTCTTTGTCCATGGGTCCTTTATACTTGTTCCTTGATTTGATCCTTCCCCTTCTTCCCCCGTTACCCCCTCCCTCTTCCCCTCTTGTCACTGTCAGCAAGGAAATCTTTTTGAAATTTAATTATTTCATTTAGGAAAAAAAAATCAAGCTCTGTCGTTCAAGGCTCTAAGATCTGAATCCTCCTTGCACCTTTGTTTTTGTTTTGCACACACACACACACACACACACACACACACACACACACTTTGAAAAGCACTTGAAGAAATACTACCTTCTGTTCTGGAAATAGCTGCACAGCCCATCGCAGCAAAGGGCAGCCTGCCTAGACCCAGGCCTGAAGAAAACTGCAGTGGCAACTGGGCGATTTCCTTTCCTGACATTGTCTGACTCAGTGGGACTTCTCTGACACCCTCCCCTCCCTGGCAAGGCCCAGCTCCCTGGGAACAACCTGGTGTTTATCTTAAGGCTAGTCATTTACTTCACTATGCCCAAGAGTCTTTCCAGCAGCTTGAGAGGAGGGGAGAATTTTTTTTCCCAATGTTTTTCACCATTTTAATAGAACAGAAGGGAAAACAGGCTGACTTCCTCTGCTTTTTAAATTGAGCTACAATTGAGATAGCATTGTAGGTATACAACATAATGATTCAATATGTGTGTATATTACATTACTACAGTGAGTCCAATGAACATTCGTCACCATTCAGTTACAAGAAAACCTTTTTTCTTGTAATGAGAACATGCAAGCTACTCTCAGATATGCAATACAATATTAACTATAGTAGCTATGCTGTACATTACACCCCTACGTCTTATTTTATAACTAGAAGTTTGGACCTTTTAATCCCCTTCACCCATTAAGGGAGGGGAGAATTCTTGGCATTATGTAGCAAGCCCTGAGTTTTGCTGGGGACTGAAGCTGGGGCAGAAATGAAAAGGAAAAGGAGGAGGCCCTGTCCCTGGGAGTTCCCAGTCTGAAGAACAGGAAGAGGTTGTGCCTCTGTATTTTGTTTCCTTGTGCTGTTTTTACCTTCCTAGCTACCTTTCCCCTCCTAGGCCACCCAGCTGGGAATTTCCTATTACACAATCCTGAGCATAAGATGGGTGGGAGTGGAAGGGAAGCGAAGGGGCAGACAGGTTGGGAGGAGGGGAGAGAACAGGTCTCTCTGGGCACCTGTAGCCCAGCGCCAAGGAGGCATCAACCCAGCTGGTGGGGCCCTCCTCTACAAAAGAAGACAGACTGGCCGCAGGCTGGACCCGTGGAGAAATCAGCCCCTACTTCCAAACACAGGGGGTGCAGGTGGGGTCCCATACCCATAGAAGTATTTCAACTGAAACTTTACCATTAAAACTACCATTATAAGTAGGGGGGAGGGGAGGGGAGACAGGGAAGGGAGGCGGGGAGGGATTGAGCAAAAAAGAAAAAGGACTTGTGGACATGGACAACAGGGTGGAGATTGCTGGGGGTGGGGACTAAATGGTAATGTAAAAAAACATAATAAAGATTATATATATTTTTAAAAACTACCATTAGGTCCTGGCTGGGTAGCTCAGTCAGTTAGTGTCGTCCCATTACTCCAAGGTTGTGGGTTTGATCTCCTGTCAGGGCACACACAAGAAGCAACAAAGGAATGCCTAAATAAGTGGACCAACAAATCGATGTCGCTTTTTCACTCCCTTCCTCTCTCTCTTCAATCAATCAATCAAGTTCCTTATGATTTAAAAAAACCCTACCATTATTACTTTATTCTTTTGGACCTTCAATTCAGCAAACAAGCCTACTGTGGCAGGTAAAGTACAGCTTTTGGGGATCAAGAGGGCATTTTGGTTTTCCAGAGCTGCTGTTAAATTTCCCTAAGAGGGGGCAACGTAAGACCACCTCGTTGGAGTTAAGTCCATTAGATGCTTTTTCATCCTGGGGTGGTAGAGGTGGCAGGGAGAACAGGTGGAATTCCCAAAGGAGCCTGTTTGGGTGTGGGTGGAGGCACGGGACGGTATTTATGGGATGGGTGGTTATTAGGGAAAGCTTCTAGAAGAAGATGCTCTGGAGCTGAGGGGGCCTCAAACTGAAGAGGAAATTGTGGCCTCAGCCCCACAGTTCTTGAACAATCCCAGCTGGACAGAAGCAATGTGGCGATGACGACAAAGCCCACTCCCCTGCCACACCCCAGTCTCCGTCTCCCTTTCTCCCACCCCTACCCACCCCCATAGTATGCCCAGTCCCACCATGCTGTTGATTTTCCCCATAGATCAAGCCACTAAGTACAATTTATGGTCTACCCCTTCTCCAAAGTACCTGTTTTTTAATGGAAAACTCTGTGAAGCCCAGAGGAATGACCCCAAAGCTATACAAGACACTCTGAAGCAGTCTTTCCTCTGGCACCCATTCTCAAAGAATCCCACATTCAGGCAACTGCCAGGGCCACCAGTTTTTTTAAGCCTCAGTTTTCCCAACTATAAAAACGAGCAGTAAAAGAGGGTCATTTTCCTGGTCCCTTCCAACTCTGAAATATGAGGTCTTAGCATTTGGAGATTCCACAGCCTCCCGTGCTGAGAGCACAGGGCTGGCCAGCCCTTGTTAGGAGGCTTGTCTGTGGTTTGGCACCACTGCCCAGCAGGCATTTATTAAATCAATGGGATGTGGTTCCTGCTGGCCTAGAAAGAGAACATTAAGCTCCAAAAACTTCCTGCAGCAGGCCTTCTTCAGAGTGCTGCTCAGAGGGGCGAGGAACAAAACCATTCAGGTCTCTGGCGGGGCTCCAAGATCCTGTTCGCTAATACTTTTGCCCTGTCTGCACGGAGAACCAGTGACTGAAAACATCTGGAAGCCTGCTTAAGACCTGGACCACTTCTCTCTCCTTCTTCTAGGGGTGGCAGTTCTTGACCCTGGTAATCTGGGTTGACCTTTACCAATGACCCTTCCCATCCAATCTTCTGCACTTCATTGGGCAACCACCTTCTAATAAAATCCACATGAATCTAGCTGCTAACAGCTCCTGGAAGGGCTATAGGCTCTAACACCTGCCCTGCATTCCTTGAGCCCTAGTAGCAAGGGAAAAGAGGGCTGAGACCCAACTCTTGCGCCTCTAAGTCTTACAGTTGAGTTGTGGAGAAAGGGAGTAGGTGGGAAGAGAGAAAAACCAATGATGAAGGATTGCTAAGGGTGGAGAAGGCAGCTGCAGGCGAGGAGCACACGTGTAGGGACAGGGCTGCTGGGTGGCACAGCAGAGCCCCTGAGGACTTGTGCCTTTTGCCAGTGACCTCAGTCAGGCTGACAAGGACCATGCTGACTCTGGGAGGCAGAACTGGGCCAAGAGGTTGGAGTGCATGTGTCACTACCCTGGTGGCCCAGGGTGGCCTGTACCTCTTCTCCCTGCTGTGACCTGGGTTGTCCCAAAGTTCTTTGGGTCTCTAATTATTTTAGAAAAAAATTACTGAGCACCTACAACAAGTGTGCCTGCTGCTGGGAAAGACACATGAGCGAGCAGACCAGACCCCATTCCTGAGCTCCAGTTCCACTCACTCCATATCCTGTCTGACGGGAAGAAAAGCATCAGTGGGGGTGGGTGAGAGTGCTTGGAGGTACAGAGGCAGGACAGCACCCCTGGCAGTGTTGGATCTTGCTTATTCTGACTCCCTCCTTCAGCTTGTTTGGGGCACAGAGCGTGGACATGAGATTTCCTCTGGCTAAGGCCAGAGCTCAGATCCACTTCAGTGTTCTTCTCCCACCAAGAGCAGGAGTCCCAGAAATAAAAACAACAGGTTAAAAGGACAGATAAGCTGCTTGACGTTTATTAAATACAAGGATGTACATTTAAAAAAAATCCTGCTTTGCCTGCCTTTCCACCCAGGTAAGATTTTTGCTTGCTCTCCTCTGAGAGTCCTCAGCTGCTTTGACTAACTTGTCTGCTCTTTGCTATGATGAGCCGAAGACCAGCACAACCTTCCTCAGAGCTGAAGGTGGGTTCATCTCAGAAAGCCCTGAAAGATCCCGAGGCGAGTGAGTCAGTTAGCGTGGGCCACCATGGAGCAGAGAAACTGGTGTCCTTCTTGGAGCGCCGCCTTCATTTCCTCGAATTGAGCCAACTGGCAGGCCTCATCCAGCCCCAGCCAGCGGTAAGCTTGGTGCTCGTGGGAGAGACGGATCTCCACATTACCGTCCTTCACCTCTGCCAGCCAGTAGATGACTGTTTTGGGTTTCTTCCTGGCCACATAATTGAGCTCCCTTCTGAACCCCTCAATGATGGTCAGCTGGCTTGCTTTTAGGCCTGCTTCCTCTTGAGTCTCCCGCAGGGCTGTTTCTAATTCATTTTCTCCTGGTTCCACATGGCCTGGTTAGGAGAAAAGGGAAAGAGGAGGGGGAGATAATCTTCAGAAAAGCTGGATTTTCCAGGTTAAATGACTTAAAGATGGGATCTTTGGTGACTTTTGTGGCTGTTGCTAGACTAAGGGAAGCCCAGAGATTGGCATCCTAACATGCTTAGGAATGGGGTACAGGGCAGGTAGTGTCTGACTCTGCAGCATCTGGAAAACCCCACCTCCCCACCCCATCTTCTCCGCAGAGAGTAAAACAGACCATGTGTTTGGCAAGTCTGGTCTAGAATTCTGCTGCTTTGATGGTGAGAGAGATGGTCTCCCTTAGACCTATCCTTTCTTATTCTTTGGAGCTCTCCCCATCCCATATTCTCAGGGAGACCTTTTCCTTGGAGACCTTGACGTGATTTCCCCAAGGGGCAGTCCCTTCTTGGCAAATGGGAGCTAGCTGAAGAGGGAGCACTCTGTCTACAATCCACAGTGAGGAGGCATTTGGTCTCTAAAGTCCCAGGGCCAACACGCAGGCTCAAAACCATGCACTGCGGCACCAGCAGCTGTTTCCAAGTAGCTATCAAGGCTTTTCCAAATTGTTTTCATCTTTATAACTGAGCAAGACCAGATTCTGGTTTCATAAGGAAAGTCCTGATGGGAACTTAGACTAAGGACAAGCTGAGAAACAGTTCTAAGAAAATTTGTTGGCAAGACCCAAACCCAAGCAGACAGCTGCCAAGAAACTGTTGTAGGAGAACTTGAAGCTCTGCAGACTGGGAACAGCCCCCTCAGCTCTGCCTCTAGGCCCTCTCTGCAAATTCTGTTTGCCCAGAGGAGCCAAGGAGGATGGGGAGGGGTCTGGCAGCGTCTGTCAAGGCAAGGCTCCAGCAAGTTGCTGGGGGCCTCCTGGTTCAGGAGCTCATGGGGAGCAGGATTTCTGAGCTGTTCCCTTCTTGGTTCAGAGATAGGTCTATATCCTAGGCTTCTTCCTTCCTGGAGGTCCTCCCAGTGCTGCCCTCAGTCAGCTGCTTCTGCACAGCTTTGACAGAACGCAACCAGCAGTTTGGACTTAAACCATTCTAGTTCATGGCTTCTGGAGAATTTTCTCTGTATGGCACCTCATACAGAGCCATGTACCCAAGGACAGGTAGGTAATGCATCCAGGGATGAAGGTGAGGGGGTGCTGATGGTGACAGAAATGACTCTGATTCAGGATGTCTTACCTTCCCTCAGCAGTGTGTGGGAGTCTCTAAGCACACCTTCCCAATGTCAGCTATTCAGCATTCTGCCCATCGATTTTAACAGGGTAACTTCTCCCCCCAGGTCCAAGCCGGAAAAAATTCGGAGAGGTCCTCTGCAATCTTTCAGTGTAACTTAGGTGATGATCAGGAGACAAGTGTGACTATTCCTGTTCATAGTATTTGTCACACTATTGCCTCTTTTTTCATCTTGTTTTTCCCTAGTGAAACTCATATGTGCAAATTTTATTTCCTGTTCCCATTTCCTTGTTTTCCTCCACCTCTGGATCCTTGTTCACCTACACCTCCCCCACTCCCCCACCCTGCTCCCTCTGTCTGGGGGTTGTTCACTCTGAGCTCCTCACCTGTAGCCCAGTAATAACTTGACCCCAAGGACGTCAATGCCCAGCCTAATGCCTTTCCTCCTTCCCAGCCATTCATCACAGAGGGCAGTGCTGTGGTGAATGATACACACACACAAAAACCCCAGGTGCTGCTTCTGTCCCAGGATTCAGTCACAGAGTTCTATTTCCACCTCTGCTCTGGCCTAGCATGAAGACCTGGTATGTAGAAAGCATCAGGCGCTCCTACCCTAACCCCATACTCTCCCGCTGCACAGTCACTGGGAAGCATAACTTGTGGGGGGCCTGGCAGGGTGGATTTCTGAGTAACATCTGGCACTTCCCCAAGAGCCAGTCCCTCTGGTTCCTCATACCTTTAGGAGGAGTCCAGTGATGAATGCCATCTGATGCCTGCAGCAAGAGGAACTCAATGGCCGTGTTGTCCACCTTGGGAATGGGGCATCTTCGGAAGATGATCAAGCCACATGCTTTCAGGGCCATGGTCTGTTTGAGGACTTAGTAACCCACAGCAGCTAACAGTGACCTCCTCACCTACAGAAAAGGCAGCATGCCAGGAGCCATTGGGGGGAAACCAGGAATCAGAGAGATAGGCCTTTGTAACTGCAGGACCCTGGCCCCACTGTGTGAGTGTGGCTCTATCCCAACCCCTCTAGGTCTCCCTGCTAAAATACAGGGCTGATGTGTGTGTTAGGCCTTTAGCCTAAGTCTCTGGAGCAAAGAGATTCCAACAATGTGGTATCCAGTGGTTTGGAGGGAGTCAGTTAGGAAAGGCAGCTTGGTGTATACATTTTTGTTATTTTTTTAGGCTTTTATCCATGTTTTGGAAGGTTAAACATTCACATGGTTCAAAATTCAAAGTTCAAAAGGGCATACATTGTAGAAAATCTCCTTCTCATCCCATCAGAGGCAAACTAGCAGAGTGGTCAAGAGTGAATCTGGAGCCCAGGTCTAAGTTCTGGCTCTGTTACTTATTCACTGTGTAAATACCTCATAAGCCTCAGTTTCCTCATCTGTAAGACAGGATAATAACAGTGCTACCTCAAAGGGTGGCTGTGCAAATTACATGACCTAACTTTTGTAAAGTGCTTTAGAACAGTGCCTGGTATGTAAATAAATTTCAATATGCAGAGTGTCTGGAAATTTCAAATGTCTGGAAAGACATATATCATTAATAGTGTTTTCTGGAGGATGAGATTATGAGGAGACTTTTTCTATTCCACATATTTCTGTATTGTTTGTATATTTACAGAGAACATCTACTAATATTATAATCAGCCATATAATAAAGACTAAATTTTTTAGTCTTTTCCATTTCATATAGTCTTTCTTCCACTTCAGAAAAATATATCAACGACAATAAAAGAGAGGAAGAAAGAAGAGTAGAAATACCTGCAGAAGTGAAAAAAATTCAGCATCTGAAGCGGGGGCATGTAATCAAGGTAACAAAAATATAGGAGATGTTTTATATAAGGCTCTGCTAAAAGAAAAATTTGTGCCATTTATTCATTCAATAAATATTTAGTGAGAACCTACTATGTACAAAACATCGTTGTAGGCCTTTGCCCTCATGCAGTTTATATTCTAGTGTAAGAGGCAGATTTTAATCAAATAGTTAAGCAAGTTAAAAAATAATTGCCAATAAGGTATGTGCTACAAAGGAAAAACATATGATGGGCAACTTGACCTTGTCTAAGGGATCAAAGAAGGATTCTTGGAAGAAGGGATGCCTGAGCAGAGAATAAATGATGACTAGCCTGGCTGGCGTAGCTCAGTGGATTGAGCGCAGGCTGTGAACCAAAGCATCGCAGGTTCGATTCCCAGTCAGCGCACATGCCTGGGTTGCAGGCCACAGCCCCCAGCAACCGCACATTGATGAATTGATGATTCTCTCTCTCTCTTTCTCTCTCCCTTCCCTCTCTAAAAATAAATAAATAAAATCTTTAAAATAAATAAATAAAGACTAAAAGGTAAGTTGGCAAAGGGAAGGAGGACAGAGGTGTGCTCCAGGTAGAAGGAACAGCATGGGCAAAGGTCCTGAGGTAGGATGTCAGAACTGAAAGAAAGCAAAGTAGTGTCTCAAATGTAGCAAAGCCTGGGAGAGTGGTCCATACAGGAAGAGGCCTCAGTCAGTGGGGCCTCATCTGCAAGATTCCAGGGCCAAAGGAAGAGCTGGTATTCATAGACAGCAGAACTAATTGTAGAGAGGGTGGCTGGGGGAGGAGCTGATATTCTCTAGGGCCCCCCCCATGGTGTTCAATCAAGATGAGCCTGCATCGCCCTGAGTCATGTGGATTAGTTGGTTGAGCATTCTGCCCCGACCCCCACCCCCCGCAGCAAAGCAAACGATTGCCAGTTCTATTCCTGGTCAGGACACATGCCTGGGTTGTGGGTTTGGACCACAGTCAGGCCTGTACCAGAGGCAACCGACTGATGTTTCTCTCCCTCTCTTTCTCCTCCCTTCCCTTCTCTCTAAAAAATAAATAAATAAAATCTTAAAAAAAAAATTACCTTGCATCTACTGAAAGCAACCTGTTCCAGGGCAATCCTCAAGACTGCCAACAGAAGGTAATGTTACTCTAGGGCACAGGTGGCAAACACAAGGCCTGTGGACCAAATCCGGCCCTCCACCTTGTTTTATCCCGCCCAGCACCCTGTTTCTACCCAGCAGGAGCGCTGAACTCCTTGTCCCTAGTTAAGGAGTAGTTACATTTACACAGTCCTAAAATTACATTCGGATCTTTGAAAGCAACAGTGAGGCTGATGTGGCCCCCAGTGAAAATGAGTTTTGACACCCCTGCTCTAGGGGGTAGCGGTTCCTAATCAGAAAACCAAACACACCTAACACTGTGACCTTTCCAAACCTTTCTAAACTTGTAATGAGAATTTTTCAGGATTGGAAATAATCTGAAAAGTAGTGTCTGAAATGGTCTATGCTATCATGTATTGTTGGTGAGAGTAAATAAGCATATACCTATAGGAGGACAATTTGTTTATGAATATCAAAACACAGCACATTCCCTAGCCCGGGCAGGGCTGCTCATTTGGCCAGAGCATCATCCTGATAAGTCACGGTTGTGGGTTCGATCGCGGGTAAGGGCACACACAGGAATCAACCAATGAACGTTTCTCTCTCTCCTCTCCCTTCCTCTCTCTCTAAAATCAATAAACTTAAAAAACATTTAAAAAATCATAGCATACTCCTTAGATCCAGTAATTCCATTTCTAGGCACTCTGACCTATGTAAATACAGGGTCTGGCAGAAGTAACACCTGCCTGAGTGTCATTGGTAGGGTAATAATATGGGTGTTATAATTTATAGTTTTAATTTGAACATTTCACCTAAAATGTCGTATGGCATGCTTGAGTTCGATACTGTTATGTTACAGAATTACATGCTTATGATTTTGTAATAAAAGATTCTGTAATTAAACAGGGGTGTTATTTGTGCCAGACCCAATATGTATTAAGATGCACACATAAGGATGTCCATTACAACTTTATAATATCAAAAAAAGGCAAAACAAATACCCATCAACACAGGAATAATAAAGTACAGTATATCTATATGATAGAAAAATTATGAGCGTGCTCTCTCTTTTCTAGAGCACACCCATGCCTTTTCTTCTTTTGTCCCCTCACGGTTTGTATCTTTCTCTTATCTCTCTATCTCTTTCTCTTAAGTTCCAAGGGCCCTTCTATTACCTCTGTAACTTTTTTTTAAAGATTTTATTTATTTATTTTTAGACAGAGGGGAAGGGAGAAAGAGAAGGACAGAAACATCAATGTGTGGTTGCCTCTCATGCACACCCTACTGGGGACCTGGCCTGCAAACCAGGCATATGGCCTGACTGGGAATTGAACCAGTGACTTTTTGGTTCACAGGCCGATGCTCAACCCACTGAGCTACACTGGCCAGGGCTACCTCTGTAACTTTCTAAATAAACTTTCCCTTATAGTTAGAAAAAAAGGGAAAATTATGAAGCCATAAAAAAATGAGGTAGAGCTAAATATTCTGCTTGTAAAAAGATTTTCAGATATACTAAGAA
Source organism: Tonatia bakeri (assembly GCA_004024845.1). Lineage (NCBI taxonomy): Eukaryota > Metazoa > Chordata > Mammalia > Chiroptera > Phyllostomidae > Tonatia > Tonatia bakeri. The sequence continues at coordinate 120,573 of PVIA01000942.1, read as the reverse complement.
AAAAAAGTATGGTTTAGAATAGTATATATAATGTGACACTATTCAAGTTAAAAAAAGTCATATTTAAACAGGTAGCAGGCTTTAGTGAACATTTGTGTTTTGTTTCCCTAATCTCCCTATTTATGCTAAAAACCTTCCCCATTCTGGAAGCCAGAAACAAAGGTTTCAAATTACTGATTCTAGGTATAGTCAGAACCAGGTATCAAACCCTATTCCCCCCCTCCCCTGTAGGCCCCATCAAGAGGCTCAGAGAGTATCAGCAGGTTGTAAGTATAGGGCACCCTGCCCTTGCCTTGGGTGGAGTCCCATGGAATAAATGTTAGAATCGTAGATAAGCTTTGGAATCCAAGACTACAGGGCACAGCGCCCTGCCGAGGACGGGACGTCCCAGAGCATTCCTCCACACCACTGCCATCACCAACACAGTATGGGGAAACAAAGATAGGGGAGCCAAGACAGACAGGCCTGAGGTGACCATGAGGAGCCAAAGGGGAGAGGGCAGCAATATTTTCCTCTGCGGAGCGGGGCTTAGTGGAGTGAAGGGCATACCCCAGCAAAAATGTATCTTCAGCAGATATCAATGTGGATGAGACCAGAAGACTTAGGATCAAGAGCTAGGATTAGATGTTCTTCTCTTCCTACTTATGTTCTTGACCCATGGAGAGGACAGATCTAGAAAGGCAGAGCTATTAGTCCTTTCAATTGCTTGGCATGGGCCAGTGGTTCTCTAGAATTTCTCCCTTCTTCCCCATACACATAACATCCTGCTCACCCTTTCAGAAGCTCAAATGTCACCTCTTCTGTGAAGACTTCTGGCTTCTAATCACCCCATTTTCTGGGCCTTTCACATGACTTGAATAAATTTCTATTATATGGTTTGATGAGAGAGGCCACACACTATGAGCAACAAGAAATGGAGGATTTAGTATAGGATCTAGACCTTGAGCAATCACGAAAGTTGAGGGAGAAATCCATGCAACCCTGTTGCCTCTGCATCTGTTGTTGGGCCTGAGGTCTCTATAGGTCGGACAAGGCCAGCAGTTGGGAAGGAAAGCTGTCTGTGGCAGGGAGCAAGGAAAACTGGAACCTGTGAAAAGAAATCAGGACCTACGAGGACAACTGGAACTCATGAGGACAAACTGAAACCTGTAACTTCCTTTCACTGTCTGCAAGCTCATGGACGCAGGGGACCTGCAAGAAGCTGGAGCTCTTGGCCACAGAGCTGAGTGTACACCTGGCCCAGTACTAAAAATAACCGAAGGGGGAGATTCAGTGGAGCGGGGGAGCTGTAGGCCTTGGTGCTGTTGTGGGTCAGCGTGAGCCAGCAGATCAGTGTCAAAAGGCATGCACTGCCACCATGCCTGGTATCCTGCTGTGTCCTTCACAGTGTAATGCAGCTACTTCACTTCAGCTTTCCAAATCTTGCGTACAGGAAGGGAATCCTGGGAAATCTTAGCTAAGTGGACACAGCACTAAACCACCACAAGCATGCATAGCTAGTATGGTAAATCTCTATAGCTCTGGCAGGGAAGAACCACACCATGAGCTCCGTCTCCTTGAGACTCAGCACAGCAGCCTTCAACAGATGTTCATTGACTCAACCAAATTCTCTCCCCACCCCTCACTCAAACAAATGCTCAGGGTATGTTCTGGGAATTTGGGAAATAGCCCAGTGTTTTTCTAAAGAGTGTCGTTTACATAAAAGTCAATGGGGCTATTGTTGGAGGTTTTCTGTTTTTTTGGGAGCCCACAGAGCTGAAACTGTCCTGGGGTTTGAAAGCATCTCCATCTCTCCATGCCAGCCCCCTCCCTCCCCTCCCCCACAGACCCAAATGATTTCAAACCTCAGCAGGTTAAAGAACACAGAGTCCGATATGCAAATATGTCTGCAGTCAGGATCACGGAGGTGAGAATGCCAGGCTGAGAGCAAATAATTCACACTTCAGAAAAGTGACAAAGTGCCTTAGGTGGTTAAAAAAAAACCCCTGAAGAACAACAACAACAAAAACTCCCCCTCTCAATGTCATCAGAAGGTTCCAGAAGCAAGGAAAAGTACTCTTGGCTTTTTCTCTATATACAACTCCTTCACAGCCTAGAGGGTTCAGGATTTAGGTGTCAAAAAATAATTCACAGATAAATGGTTATACTGATGTGTTATGTTTCAATATTTCCATCAAATTAATCAGAGTGCTACTGCAAGCATAGCTCAATCTCAAAAGCCCTCAAATATACCTTTAGATACAGAAAGAGCTCCCCAAATCCTCCCCCAACTTGTATTTCATAGTCTAAAATTCCTTTAGCAGAAATGTTTCATAACACCATCTTATCAATTAAGCATCTATGTTGTGCCAGCTACACTGCAGTGCCCAGTTCTTTACAAGTATCTTAACAAAAAAAAATCCTCGCCCAAGGATATGTTTATTGGTTTTAGAGAAAGAGGAAGGGAGAGAGAAAAACATCAATATGAGACAAACATTGACTGGTTGCCTCCCACACGTGCCCGACCAGGGATCAAACCACAGCCCAGGTATGTGCCCTGACTAGGGTCAAACCCGCAACCTTTCAGTTACAGGACTATGCTCCAAGCAACTGAGCCACCTGGCCAGGGCTACATGTATCTTTTTTAATGCTCAAGACAACTCTTCACGATAAGCATTATTATTTTATTTTTATGATGAGGAAACTGAGATTCAAAAAGGTTAAAATAACTGCACAAAGGCATAACTGGTCAGTGAATGGTGGGATTTGAGTCTCAGTAAGCCTAAACTCCACAGCCTACATTCTTTTCCCTTATACAGCATTCCTTACCATGAAAGAGCAGGGCTTGGGGCACAAATGGCCCTGAGAGAGGACACAGAAATGACTTATAAAATTACTTCCAGTTTCAAAATTCCCAGTCTTTGATCTACACTCATATGGAGAACTCTGAAGGTGTCTGGATAGAATCATTTCCACAGAACAGGTTTTAGTTGGAGGGGAGTGTACATGAAGGCTTGCCTGGTGCCCAAAGACAGTCCTGGAGGGGTCAAGTATAAGCTGAGTCTCCTAAACTTTGCCTCTCTGTAAGGGCTTCTATGCCTCCTCTGCTTTTTCCTGGGAAATAGGAACCTAAAACCACATGTTCAAAACCACATCCAGTAGCCTGGGGGTTCCCAAGTACTGAGTGTTGGAAACACCCTTGATGCTAGTCTTGGACAAGCACCTAACTTAAGGTGCTGGTGTCCAGAAAATTTGCCCAGGCCATTCCACTGTGAGGAGGGCCATCTCTGCTGGCCCACAAGCAACTCTGTGACTACTCAGCTTTCCCTTACTTCCCACAACATAATGGTCTTTTCTCTACTTCTCTAATTCCCTTCTTCCCTTTCAAAGGAATGGACAGAAATGAGCTGTCCGTCCATGAATAAAGCTCTCCTTTGTAACAACAGCAAAAAGAGAAAAGAAAAAAGTCCCCGACTACCATGACTACACTGAGACAAAGAAAATGTTCCTTCAGCTGCACCCTTCCCTGGACATCTGCCACTTTCTTTTCTCACAGAGACCAAGCTGCTGAGTCATCTTGCTATCTTTGCTATTTGGCTGAGGGAGGAAACAGATTTCACCTGCAATGAAATGAATATTGGCTTCTAGGATGAGGCCAAAGTCAGACAAGGTTGGGACAAAAATCATACCTAGTTGAAGGGAATCTGTTAAGTGGCCTCTTAGTGCCATCTGCTGTACGATTCTGGAAAGCAAGCATGGGGAATTCTAATATTAGAGCCTGACGGGATTCATTTAATAATCATGTTACATCTGTTGAGTGTGTCCCATGTGACAGTGTGACAGGATTGAAGAGTAGCTGGGAAGCTGAATGCTACAAAGCCCCTACTTTCTAGGGGTCAACAGCCTAGTGAGAATGGGATACTTAGACAAGCTACCAGTGCATTTTGTGTATCATACGGGTATGCGTAAGATGGAAAGATAGCAAAGAAAAAGAAGTGATTATCTTTAGGTCAAAGGGGTACCCCAAAGAACTTTTTTTTCTAAATTATTTTATTGTTCATTTACAGTTGTCTGCATTTACCTCCCCCCACTGCTCCCAAAGGGATTTTGAAGGGTAGTTAGTTGATAAAAAAAAAAAAAAGAAGAAGTTGACCAGGAAAATAAAGGTGGAGGTAAGGAGCACTCCAAGCAAAAGCATGAGTGTGAGCAAAGACCCTCAAGCACAAGATGACATTCCATTGCTAAACAGCTTAGTTTTTATTCTGCAGGCAATGAGGGGCCTTTGACAGCAATGAGGGCTATAATATGGTGAGACTGACATTTTACAAAGACATTCTGGAAGGAAGGAAGGTGGAAATGGATTGCAAGAAAGGTGGAAATGAATTAGAAGGAAAGACTGGAGGCGAGGAGACCATCAATTACCAGCCTGTTGCCAACAGTCCAGATGACAAATGATATAGAGTTACATTAAGGCAGAGGCAGTGAGAAAGAAGGGATGAATTTGAGGGATATCTCAAAGAGCAAATCAACACTATTGGATGTTTGTGTGTGTGTGTGTGTGAGAGAGAGAGAGAGAGAGAGAGAGGGAGGGAGAGAGGGGGAGAGAGGGAGAGAGAGGGAGAGAGAGGGAGAGAGAGGCGTTTGGTTGGGTGACTAGGTAGAAAAGAAGTAGGTAGAGTAGGGAGTACAATGTAAGCTAATGATTTCTGTTGGGATAAGTTGAACTTAAAGTGTTACGGACTAACCGCAAGGTAACTTGACATGTGGGTCTAGAGTTCAGTGATCCTCTGATCTCATCTCTTCATTTCCCAAGGTGGAAATTTTCATTAGAGAAAAATCCTCCCATAGTAGGCACCTCTGCAGCCCACCCTTTGGGTAAGTAGCCTATTAGTAAGTCTAATTTGGGTAAATCTGCCTGTGCATCTGGTATTCCAAGCATTTTCATCCTTTTACAGTCAGAAACGGCATGGCACAGTATAGAAAAGCATGACAAATGATATAGGGTTACATTGAGGTAGAGGCAGTGAGAAAGAAGGAATGAATCTCATGGCTTTGCAGTGAGTAAAATCTAGGTCCTTAATTTAACAGTTGTGTTACTTCCAGGAAAATACTTAACTTCTCTAAGCCTCAGTTTCTTCATTTGTAAGATGAGGGTAACTCCTACTTTTCATAGTTGTTGTAGAGTTTAAAATAATATATACATAAGGCCTGACATATCGGAAGGACTGAATATATGTGTCACTCTTATCCCCGAAACATAAAAGATCATCAGAAAGCTTCTTCATGTTGTTTTAAAAGCATGCTCTTAGCTTTTATTGATAGTTGAATCAAGAAATGGCTTTTCAGCCCTGGCTGGCGTAGCTCAGTGGATTGAGCGCGGGCTGCGAACCAGGCATCGCAGGTTCGATTCCCAGTCAGGGCACATGCCTAGGTTGCAGGCCATGTCCCCCAGCAACCGCACATTGATGTTTCTCTCTCTCTCTCTCTCTCCCCCTCTCCCTTCCCTCTCTAAAAATAAAAAAAATAAAATCTTAAAAAAAAAATGGCTTTTCATATTTTCTGCAAAACTGCTGGTGAACACATTGTTCATCACACCATGTATATTCCTTATGTAAAAGATTTCACATGATAAATCCCTTTCAATATATTTGCCAGGTACTAAAAAGAAATGTCACTCTTTTGAATGGATTGTTTCCTTAATTTTAGTTATTTCTTTAAAAAAAAAAAGATTTTATTTATTTTTAGAGAGGGGAAGGGAAACATCAATGTGTGGTTACCTCTTGCACACCCCCTACTGGGGACCTGGCCGCAATCCAGGCACGAGCTCTAGACTGGGAATCAAAACAGAGACTCTTTCGTTGGCAGGCAGGTACTCCATCCACTGAGCCACATTAGCCAGGGCTAATATTAGTTATTTCTTTAACTGACAAGTTTTGGGCTAAATTGGGTACTCAATTACAGTAAGTCTACTGGCCCTTTGGCTAATGTATTTGTTTCTTTTATGAAGTTAATAGCTACCATTTTTTGAGGAGTTACTACTTGCCAGGCATCGCACCAAGTGCTTTGCCTGCATTATTTCTATTAACCTTCCCAACAACCCTCTGAGGCACAGGTGGCAAACACAAGGCCTGAGGGCTGAATCCAGCCCTCCACCTTGTTTCTATCCTGCACCAGCACTGAGCTCTCACTTAACTGTTAAGGAGCAGTTACATTTATATAGTCCTAAAAGTACATTCGGTCCTTTGAAGGCAATTGCAAGGCTGACGTGGCCCCTGGTGAAAATGAGTTTGACACCCCTTGCTCTGAGGCATTACTGCCATTTTTCAGAATAGGAAAAAGGAAACTATGGCTCAAGAGATGTGTCTGGGCAGCAACTCAAAATCAGGTCTGCTTGACTCCTAACATCATTGCTCTGAACCTCAACTCTATATTAGCAGTCTACATTTGGCTATTTGTTTGCACTCAGTTTACTTTACTTGTATAGCTTAAATATAATAACAAATATATAGGCCCCAAACCAGGCCGCAACGAAGACTAAGGAAATGATGTTTTAGGTAGTGAGACTCTCGTACGGCTTTCTTTCCTTCTGCTGTAATTGCCACAATATTTTCCATTCAATAAATGAAGCAATTAGAAAATACAAAATCTCTTTTGGGAAGTAGGCAGGGATTTAAGTTTAAAAACAAGGTAAAAACCGAGGCCCAGGGAGGGGAAGATATGATGGGCTTGCGCCGCAAGGCCCAAACCTGGGAACTCTGATCACGAAGACCCATGCCATCAACACTCGCAATAGGGCAAGCAAAGCTCAGAGGGCACTGACTCTTCCTTCTCTCTGTGCACACGGAAAACTGAGGTCCCGCGAACGGCTGGGACTTGGCCCGCCCACGCCTCACTGGCAGCTTGGCGGAAGGCGCACCCACCTTTGACCCTGCAGCGACACGAGATTAGTCCGTTGTAGTGCCCGAGCCTCAGTTGCTCGTCGGGGAACTGAATTAGATTGCCCACTCTAAGAATACTCACCCCCAAGCGGTGGAAGGCGGGAGACTCTTCGACTCACTGGATGTACCTCGACCAATCCCGAGAACGCGATTGAGCGTTGGGCGACCAATAGTGTGAAGCAGAAGGATCCTCGACCCGCCTCAAAGGTGGCCCCCCCTTCCTCCGAACATCGCGAGATTTTTGCTCAAGCGGAACGATTGGTTGAAAGACGGAAATTGAGGGTAACGCCCACTGTTTTTGCGGACCTCTGATTGGTTTTTTAAAGGAGTTGGCGGCGAACCTCGGAGAGATCCCTGGATGCCCATTGGGGGACAATGAAGGACTGCCAGTGCGCGGGTGTCAGCGCGGGCGTTCGAATCCGCGCTCAGCGGCGTTACCATGGGGATGCGGCCTGGCACCCACCTCAAGCTCGAGGGTTGACTGGAAGCCTCCTTCGCCAGCCCGGGGGTCTCTCGTGTCACTTCCCGTCCTTAGATAGGGTTGACCGTGGAGAAATTTGGAAGCCTTTGAGGTGAGAAAGGGCGAGTGAGAACCGGAACGGGTTAGGCCTGGTGGTAAGCGTTGGCTCCTGCCCCGCGGGAGAGGCGGTGCTCCGGGCACCCGCCGAGCGCGTGAGGAGGCTGGCGGTTGTTAGATGGCCTCTCCCGGTTGCCAGAGCGCTCCACTTTCCTATCCTTCATCCTCACATCGCCGCCTTCAGCAATTATCTTGGATGCCACTTCTATGAAGCCTTTTCTGAGTCTCGAAGTTCTCCTGTCTTTGAACCCATAACCCTACCTGGAACCGCTCATTCTTACAGCGCTTCTATTCCTCCTTGGGTTATTCGTGAACTAACGCAAACCTCATTGTCCTCTCTTCTCCAATGTAATTCTGAGGTCTTTGAGGCAAGGCAAGCATTTTTCTCGGTGTTTTACTCGGACATACCTCGTAGATAGTGCAGATTGGTTCCAGACCACCGTAACGGGAGTGTCGCAATAAAGTGAACATTAATCGTTTTGCTGGTGGACGGTCTTGCCCAACAAAGTGAAGCGCAATAAAACGAGGTATGCCTGTAGTAGATTTTTCAGGAAATGAATTTAATTTAATTCACCACAGATAGAGGATTCCCTCTATGCCGTGTCCCACTCCCCCATCTCATACAGAGATTACTTTTTATTTTTATGGGAGTGGAGGGTGGAAACCCTAATCTCATGTGCAAAAGGACTTGAAAGTTCAAGACTGGCCTTCCCATTCTGTGAAAGGAAAACTTGGTACAACTCTCCCTGCATTGTTGCTTTTAGTCTTGGTCTCCCAATGCTGTATTAGATTTCCTCCCTATTAGTTTTTGCTTAAATTTAAAATCATTTTGTTGTTGCTGTATGCCAAGAGAGTTTGTCTCAGTTTCTCAGTGACTCATAGCTATTGTGTTTCAGAAAATACTTTAAATCATTTTCTCTTTTGTATTTTGTGCTTGGATCTCTACTTCAGTGCATAGAACAGCCGCTCATGTAGCTGTCATTCATCAGGTGTCCATAATAGAACTGCATTATCCAGTTGGTTTCGTCGTTAACTACTAAGACAATATATACCCGATCTGCTTGTTGATGATTCTTATATTAAAATCCTAGCTCAAGACTTTAATAAAGAGAATGAAAAAGTCAGGTATAGCAGCTATGTTTTTGTTACCCTGTTATAAATGTTTGAAGACTACGACACTGCAGGTCTGTGACATGTAATGGAAACCAGACTGGAGATGCAGGGTTTGGTCATGGCTGGATTTGCAAGCCATTTAGCCCTTTTGTTTATTTATTTTATCCTCACCTAGGAAATTTTTTCATTGCTTTGAGAGAGAAAGAGAAAGAAATATCAATTGGTTGCCTCCCATAGGCTCCTGGACCAGGCATCAAACCCTCAGTCTAGGTATGTGCCTTGATTGACAACTTGAACCCACAGCCTTTTGGTGTATGGGATAGTACTCCAACCAACTGAAATCATTTAGCCCTTTTATTATTTTTTACGATTATTATTTATTTTTAGAGAGAGAGGAAGGAAAGGAGAAAAAGGGAGAGAAACGTCAATGTGTGGTTGCCTCTCATGCAGGCATGTGCCCTGACTGGGAATCGAACTGGCAACCCTTTAGGTCACGGGCCCACGCTCAGTCCACTGAGCTACCCCTGGCAGGGCTTATTTAACCCCTTTAAACGTCACTTTCTCCACCTGAGAAATCAAAGGGTTCAATTAGATTAGAATTCCTGTAGCTCTACTATCAAGTTAACCAAGCAGTTGATGTTAGGTAGACATGACATACTTAGTCTTCCAAAGACCATACAGGTGGAAGTAATAGTTACCATTTATTGAGTTTAAAAGTTTACCCTGTGTCAAGCAGTATATCAAAGGTTTATATAAATATTACATTTTTCTTAGCATAGTACATTTGCTAAGAACAAAGTACATTTGTACATTTGCAAAGAACAGGGCTGCCTGTTCTTTGGGGATTTTTATGGAGGCTTCACCATATAGGCATGATCAGTTACTAACTCCATTTTCATCCCTCTCTTCTCTCTGGAGTTTGGGAGGTGGGGCTGAAAAGTCCGTGCTTCTAATTATGGCTTGGTCTCTCTGGTGACCAGCCCCCATCCAGAAGCCCACCAGAGTGACCTCAGAACAAAAGATGCTCCTGGTGCTTTATTACTTAGAAAAATTCACAAGGGTTATAGGAGCTCTGGGTCAGGAACCAGGGGCAGAGAGACCCATGGATATTTTCTGTTATCTCACACCATTCTATTGTTTTGTGCTCACATATCAGAGACTGAATTTAGCACTTTATTTATATCCCAATTCTCACAGTAGCAAGCATCTTTTCCAAGTCACTCTTAGTATTACTTTTTGCTATTTAACTTCAGTAGCTTCCTGAATGATCTTCCTTCTGTTTTGCCTACCCTCTATAATCCATTCCCCACATAAATGGCAGAGTGATTTTTAAAGATCATGTTCTTTCCCCACTTAAAATTCTCCAATGACTTCCTGTTTCACTTTAAAATCCAGACACTGTGACAGGGCCCAATAGATCCTACCTAGTTTGTCCCCTACCTTTTTGTCCTCATATCATACTGCTCTCCCTCTCACTGTGATAAAACCAAACTGGTTTTTTGTTTGCTTAATCATGGCATTCTCATTTGCACCTTAGGGCCAGTGTGCTCATTTGGAATGCTCTTCCTCCTCATCTTTACACAAATGACCCCATATTATTTCAAATTTCACCTCAAATGTTCACATTGGAATGAGACCTTTTATTTAAAAAATAGTTTATTTTTTATTGTATATTTTTTCATTACCATTTTTTGCCCTTACCCCTCTTCTGCCTCCATCCACTAATTCCCTCAATCACTACACTGAATGAGACCTTTTCTGATCATCCATTGTTACATAGACCCTTCACCCTGCTTTATTTATTATTTTTAATTTTTTAGTATATTTTATTGATTATGCTATTACAGTTGTCCCAATAAGTTCTCCTTTGCCTTCCTCTTCCTGGTACCCCCCTTCCCTCCAGCAGTCACCCTCTGCCCCTTAGTTCATGGTTCACACATATAAGTTCTTTGGCTTCCCCATTTCCTATACTATTCTTAATATCCCCCTGTCTATTTTGTACATACCAATTATGCTTCTTAATCCCTGCACCTTTTCCCCCATTTTCCACCTTTGCATCCCAGCTGATAACCCTCCAAATGATCTCCATATCTATGATTCTGTTCCTGTTTTGGTTTGCTTAACTTGTTTTTTTTTTTAGATTCACTTTTGGTATTTGTGACTTTGTTGCCATTTTAATATTCATAGTTTTGATCTTCTTGTTCTTAAATAGATCCATTTAACATTTCATGTAATAATGGCTTGGTGATGATGAACTCCTTTAGCTTTACCTTGTGTAGGAATCACTTCATGTGTTCTTCCATTCTAAATAATAGCTTTGCTGGATAGAGTAACCTAGGTTGTTGGTCCTTGCTTTTCATCACTTTGACTACTTCTTGCCAGTCCCTTCTTGCCAGCAAAGTTTCTTTGAGAAATCAGCTGATAATCTTATGGGACCTCTTTTGTAGGTAACTGTCTCCTTTTTTCATGCTGCTTTTAAGATTCTATCTTTAACCTTTGGCATTTTAATTATGATATGTCTCAGTGTGGTCCTTTTTGGGTCTAGCTTGTTTGGGATTCTGTACTTCCTATCTTTGTATGTCTATTTCCCTCACCAAATTAGGGAGGGATATTTTCTTTTATTATTTTCAAATAAGTTTTCAATTCTTGCTCTTCCTTTTCTCCTTCTGGCACCCCTTTGATTCGGATGTTCATACATTTGGAGATGTCTCAGAGTCTTTTTGTTCTCTCCTTGGTTTTTTTAATTCTTTTTTCTTCTTGCTGTTCTGGTTGAATGCTTATTTCTTCCTTATGTTCTAAATTGTTGATTTGAATCCTGGCTTCCTCCCCTTCACTGTTGGTTCCCTGTATATTTTTCTTCATTTCAGTTAGTGTAATCTTCATTTCTTCCTTTATGTTGTTGTTGTACTCAGTGTGTTCTTCAGCATCCTGGCCACTAGTGTTTTGAACTCTGCAAGCGATAGGTTGGTTATTTCTGTTTTGCTTAGTTCTTTTTCTGGGGTCTTGTTCCTTTCTTTCATTCGGGCCATATTTCTTTGTCTCCTCAATTTGGCAGCTTCTCTGTGTTTGTTTCTGTGTATTAGGTAGAACTGCTTTGACTTCTTGTCTTGGTACGTGGCTTATAGTAGGAAAGGCACCTGTAAATTGTGTGGGGTGGAGCCTTAGGTAATCACCAGGATGGGGCAACCTGCCTCACTGCTTTGTAGCTCTGTGGGGGGTGGGTTTGGAGAGGGGACAGTGATGCTTCCTGGCTTCTAGAGGTTCGCCTGGCACTTGCCCCAATTCCAGTCGCTTCACCCACTCCCTGTATGCATCTGGCACCTTTCCAGCTGTTGCCCTGGTGCTGAATCCCAGGTGTGCATTTGTGTATGTTCTAAGATTGTGCAGTCCCTTTAAGTGGAATCTCCTGAAAATCTGACCAAATCTTCCACCACCCCAACCCCAACTGGTTTTTACAGCCAGAAGGTATAGGGATTTATCTTCCTGGCACTGGAATCCTGGGCTGTCCAGTCTGGCCTGGGTCTGGGATCTCTTGCTCCCAGGGTATCCCTCCTGATTTTTATCCCCTACATGTATATGTGGCACCACCCTTTCCACTGCCTCCACTGCCCTCCTGTGCCATTACCACATCTCCGTATCTCTCTGTGTCTCCACCCTTCCCACCCTTCTAGATGAATGTGGCTTCCTTAAATCCTTGGCTGTTGGGGTGGTTCCAAACAGTTAGATTTTTTTCTTTTTCCTCTTTTTAAAGTATATTCTATTAATTATGCTATTACAGTTGTCCCTTTTTTCTCACCTTTATTCTCCTCCACTCTGCACCCCCTCCCCTCAGAATCCCCCCCACACTTAAGTTCATGTCCATGGGTTGTACATATAAGTTTTTTGGTTTTTCCATTTCCTATACTATTCTTAACCTCCCCCTGTCTATTTTGTACCTACCATTTATGCTTCTTATTCCCGGTACCTTTTCCCTCCTTCTCTCCCCTCCCTGCTGATAACCCTCCATGTGATCTCCATTTCTGTGATTCTGTTCCTGTTCTAGTTGTTTTTGTTTTTGTTTTAGGTTCAGTTGTTGATAGTTGTGAGTTTGTTGTCATTTTACTGTTCAAAGTTCTGATTATCTTCTTTTTCTTAGATAAGCCCCTTTAACATTTCATATAATAAGGAGCTCCTTTAACTTGACCTTATCTGGGAAGCACTTTATCTGGCCTCCCATTCTAAATGATGGCTTTGCTGGATAGAGTCATCTTGGATGTAGGTCCTTGCCTTTCATGACTTTGAATAATTCTTTCCAGCCCCTTCTTGCCTGCAAGGTTTCTTTTAAGAAATCAGCTGATAGTGTTATGGGAACTCCTTTGTAGGTAACTGTCTCATTTTTCTCTTGCTGTTTTTAAGATTCTCTCCTTATCTTTAATCTTGAGTAATGTAATTATGATGTGCCTTGGTGTGCGCTTCCTTGGATCTAACTTGTTTGGGGGTCTCTGAGCTTCCTGGGCTATCTGGAAGTCTATTTCCTTTGCTAGATTGAGGGAGTTTTTCTTCATTATTTTTTCAAATAAGTTTTCAATTTCTTGCTCTTCCTCTTCTCCTTCTGGCACCCCTATGACTTAGATATTGGAACATTTGAGGTTGTCCCAGAGGTTCCTAAGTCTTTCCTTATTTCTTTGAATTCTTCTTTCTTTCTGTTCTGGTTGAATGTTTATCTCTTTCTTCTGTTCCAAATGTTTTATTTGAGTCCCAGTTTTCTTCCCTTCACTGTTGGTTCCTGCATATTTTTCTTTATTTCACTTTGCATAGCCTTCACTTTTTTGTCTATTTTGCAATCATCTTCAACCATTTCTGGGAGCATCCTGATTACCAGTGTTTTGAACTCTGTTCTGATAGGTTGGCTATGTCTTCATCACTTAGTTCTATTTTTTGAATTTTGATCTGTTCTTTCATTTGGGCCATATTTCTTTGTCTCTGTGCACCTGTTACATTTTGAAGGGTGGAGCCTTAGGTATTGGCCAGGGTGGGGCAACCCACTTCCCTGGTTGTAGTGCTTTATGTTGAAGAGGGGTCAGAGAGGGAAGTATGGCACTTGCTCGGCTCTTGGCAGGCTTTTAGTTACTTCCCCCGCTACCCACAAGCAAATAGGGCCCTTCTGGTGCTGATTCCCAGGTGGGTGGGTTTGTGTACATTCTGGGACCCTGTGAGTCTCTCCAACAAACTCTCCTGTGAGGCTGGGAATTTCTCCCACCACCTCAACCCCACAGGTTTTTACAGTGAGAGGTTTTGAGGCTTTCTTTTCCAGCACTGGAACTCTGGGTTGTGCAGTCTGTCTCGCTCCCCAGTTGCTCCTCCTGGTTTATCTGCAAGCAAATGTGGGATCACCTGGTCTACCAGCTGCTGCCTCACCGGCCAAGTCCTCCATCCACAGCCTTGCCATGAGTCCTCTCCTGCCCTGCCGTCTTTTTCCACCCCTCCTACCAGTCTGGATGAATGCTTCTTCTTTAACTCCTTGGTTGTTAGACTTCCATACAGTTCAATTTTCTGGCAGTTCTGGTTATTTTTTGTTTTTAAATTTGTTGTTGTCCTTTTGGTCATGTGAGGAGGCAGAGTATATCTACCTATGTCTCCATCTTGGCTGGAAGTATAAACAGTTAGATTTTCTTCTAGTTCTGAGTGTTACTTGTTTTGAAGTTTAGTTGTAATTCTCTCTTTGGTTGTATGAATAGGCAAAGCACGTCTACTTATGCTTTCATCTTACTGGAAGTCCTAAATTTTTTAAATTTATTGATTTTAGAGAGAGAGAAAAGGGAAGAGAAGGAGAGAAACATCAATGTTGCTCCACTTAGTTACGCATTCAGTCGTCGATTCTTTTATGTGCCCTGACCTGAGGTTGAACCTGCAGCCTTGGCATATTGGGACAATGCTCTGACCAACTGAGCTGCTCAGCCAGGGCACGCTGCTTTATTTTTTTATAGCACTTATTACTATCTGAAATTAGTTTTCTTATTTCATTATCATCTCCTCCCACTAGAATAATAGCATGTTGAGTTACCTTATGTGTTTTGTTCACTGTTGTATCTATAATGTCTAGAAGAGGGTCTTGCTCGTAGAAGGCTCTCAAAAACTATTTCTGGAATGACCGAATGAAAAATTCTTGTCAGAACTGTGACCATAGCTGTGTCCATAGCAATTCATTTGAACAATACAACCCTGTTTCATTTTGTTGTCCAGTGGCAGTGAGTCAGGGCACCATCAGCTCTGCCATATTTTCCTGAGTAATCAAATTACCCTGATGCAATAGTGCCTACCATGTGTGACTACAAATGGTATCCAATGTTTCCGTATAGTATTAAAATAATGTAGGGATATTTATTCACTTATTCATTAAATAAATATTGAATTTTTATTATTTCCAGACAGTTTTTTAGATACTGGGGATGAAAAGATTAATAAGACACATTCCTTGACCACAAGGAGATCATATTATAGTAAAGGAAATAGAAATAGTCATAGATGATTATTGCAAAATGTAACTGCAATGATAGAGATATGCAAAAAGTATGATATAAACACAGAAGGGACATCCAACCACATCTGGGGAGATCAGAAAAGACCTCATTTGTGTTTTAATCATTAGGTAAGGAGACAGATAAAGCGAAGTTGATGAGAGTGGCAGGAGACCATTCAAGAGTACAATGTAAAAAAATGCACAGAGAAATGAAACCGTCTAAGAAGGTGACTAAATTGGAGAGAGAGAAAGGGGCTAGACTTTGGAAAGTCCTGTAGGACATGCTAAAGATTTTGACCTTTAGATAGGTGGCAGAATGCCGCTGAAAGGTTTTAAATAGGGGAGCATCATGGTCATAACTGTGTTTTCAAAGAACACTGTGGCTCTGTGTTGTGGAGGATGGTTTGGGCATAACTGGAGTCAGGCAGAGCAGTTAAGATGCTGGGGCCGAACCACCAAAGCTGTGGTGGGAGGAATGAGGATAATAGGGAAATTTGACAAATATTTATAAGGTTAAATTGAGTGAACTTGATTATATTTGGGATTAAAGGGAGAATTAAAAGTCTAGGATGCTTCCCAGTTTAGCTCTGAGCGACTGAATAGATGGTATTGTCACTCACCCAGTTCTACTTCCCAAGGAACAGAATCTGGAGGGACAGATTTTGTGGTGAGGTAATGAGTTTGGTTATGGGTAAATAGTTCAAATGCTCAGTCATGGGGGCATTTTAATAGTGATTCCTGCATGGTTTTGCTGCTAGACATCCCTGACATTGTCAGTTTTCTAAAGTCACACTAGAATTCTGGAAGTACCCACTTAATAATATTGCATAGTATACAGGCCAAAAAGACTCTAGTTGAGGTTTCACTAGCAATGAGGAACTATGTCTATGATAATTGCTACCTCATAAAAAGTTTTAGAAGATTAATCAAGCAACACAATTAACTACATATTAATTACTTATTAATAATTCCAGTGGATGTAATTATTGTTTTCATTGTTCTTTGCTTTCTCAGCATTACTCCTTTTGTGTCATTTTGGCAACAACCCCCAAAAGCATATAACCCTGAGTAAAAGAATCTATATCATCTAAGGAATTTATAAAAACTGATTACCCTAGTTATTTTTCCAATTAAACATAAGACATATTTCCTATCCACGTAGCTCAGTTGGTTAGAGCGTTGCCCCATATGCCTATCCCCAGTCAGGGCACATGTAAGAATCAACCAGTGAATGCATATATAAGTGGAGCAACAGATTGATATCCCCCACCCTAAAAATCAATTAAAGAAACCCATGAGATATATTTTGTTGAAAGTATTTATAACTGCAAAATGGCAAAAATGTCATCTGTAGATGACAACTTCTGCAATTTGGATTAGGCCATGATTTTAAAAATGAATCACTGATTTCAAAGCCAACGTTGGTTACCACCTGTTACTGGGAATTTTTTCAAAATTAAACCTTTATATTTAGAGAGAGTAATACTTGCACTATTTTAAGATACTTGGGTTCAACAGTTTTGTTAGGTTTATTTTTAGGTGATTGCTTCCATGCTTTTCACCAAACTTAGAAACCTCATAATGGGGTTCTTAAAAAAAATTGGAGTAATTGCAAACATTAGCTACTTAACTGCAAACAAACTTGAACCTTTTTTTTAGTTACAAAAAGAAACAATCTCAAAAACTACTTTTATGTATAACTCACAATTGGTATCCCAAAATCCACATCTAGCCTTAAGAATTCCATTAAGTGTCATATATTGTCGTTCTCTTGCAGCTGTTGTTTTAAGCAGTTGTCTAGTATCACTTGTGTTCTGTTGAGATCAGTAGTCTATAGATAGAATAATCCCTAGAGTTTGAAGTAACTAATTCCCTTGTTGGGGGGAAAATATATACTGTATTATTCACCTTTTAATCTCCCACTGATAATCCTGAATTTCTTGTGTTCTTAATTAGGGAGCTTAACATAAGGTAAAGAGACATTTTAATGAAAATTGATTGAGAATGTTGAGTTTGTATTGTATCCATTTTTAATGGTAGAGTGGACCCAAGGACTGTGTTAGTAATACCTTAAAAAGTGATCATTATTAGTGGTTGCCTAGGGCTAGAGGGGTTGGGGGTTTAATTTGTGAACATACTAAAAGCCATTGAATTTACTTTAAGTGGGTGAACTTGATTGGTGTGTCAATTACTTTTTTAAAACCATTCTATATATTTGAAAAAGTGGTCATTGTCACAGGTTAGGGGAACTCAGCTTAAGAAATATTTCTTGGCAGTCAGAAGCTATTTTGGTCCTTGTATTTTTATACTACTTATATAGTAATAATTAGAGCAAATAATATCCTCTAATGTCAGCTGACCTTCCTATGTAGTCCTTATCAGGAACAGCATATTCATTTAAAACATATAATTAAGCTGTCCTTCCCCTCTCCCCATTGCACCTTCTTCCTTTAGGCATGTCTCTTTGCTTACTTTCTCCTAAGTTCCAAGGGCCCTTCTTTTGCTCTGTAACTTGTTTCCTGAGCCCACACAGCCCAGCTGTCTCACTTCTGTCGTGGCTCTGTGAATTTCTAAATAAATTTTCGCTTGTATTTGAAATAAATAAATAAATAAAAATAAAAATATAATTGAGTAAGTAGAGAGTAGAAAACAGTAAGATGTTTGAAAAAGCCACTGAGGTTTGGCCTACCTAAGCTGTGTTACCTTAGACAAGTCGATCATTCATACAGTCTCGATCAGCACATAAAATGAGGGTGTTAGGCCTGATCATGCTTCTCCAACTCAAATGCCCCAGGACCATCCAATTAATGTAAATAAATAAAGCTGATTAGTATACAGGAATCAGTAGTAGGGGATCATAGGCTACAGAATAGTTTATGATCTTCTAAAGAGAGCAGGCACAACTGAGTTTAGGTCTGTCATTACTATTTTATTGTAGGCCCAATGCAACTGTATCTTTTAATTTCTTTTAAAATATTTTATTTATTTATTTTTAGAGAGAGGAGAAGGGAGGGAGAAAAAGAGGGAGAGAAACATTAATGTGCAAGAGAAACATTGATGGGTTGCCTCTTACACACCCCTAACTGGGGACCTGGCCTGCAACCCAGGCTTGTGCCCTGACTGGGAATTGAACCAGCAACCTTTTGGTTTTGGGATGGTGCTCAGCCCACTGAGCCATATCAGTCAGGGCTGTACCTTTTAGTTTTTAAGAAAAGCAGAAACGGGATGTTTTTAATTGCTCATGGCTTTTTTAAAATGGTAACTAATTCTTAAAAAATGTAAACTCTATGTAAGTTAAACTGCCAGATTTGAAAGAATCCTTCATGAGCCAAATGTTATAGAGTAGATAAGCTGTAGACTTGTTCTCTACAGACCTAGCTAGTGGGATTCTTTTTTCTATTCCTTTATCTTATACAAATATAATGTGGTACATACCAAAGAATATGTGTGAAACATATGTAAGTTATACATCATAAGACAAAAGGAATAAATACCCAAGATCTAGCACATAACCTCCCTATGTTCTCCTGTTCCCCATTTCCCTGCTGTTCCTTCAGAGGTGACCATTATCCCACATGTTATGTTTTGATGCCTGGGTAATATTCAGTACATTGGATTTGCTTGCTGTTGAGCCTTATAGAAAGGTACATTGTTTTCTGGGGTTTTTCTCCTCGTGATGTTTCTGAGATTTGATAAATTGTTTAGGGTAGTTATTTATTTATTCTATTATCATTACTTTCTAACATTCCATTATCTGAATATGCCAAATTTATTTATCTATTCTCCAGCCAATGGACATTCAGGTTATTTCAGTTTGTAAAGGCTCTTGTGAATAGTGTTGCTATGAATAGTTTTGTATGTGCCTCTGGAAGCACATGTGCAAAATTTTTCTTGGGTTGAGTGGCTTGGTTGTAAGATACATGAAGACTCAATTTCATAAGATAATGCCGAACTATTTTTTGGTGTTATTGACTTAGCCCCATCATCCTTTACTCTGAAAGTTCTCCATAACACTCTGCCTTCTCTAACTTTGTATATTTTCTCCTTCCACACCTTTTTCCCCCTTGGTGAACATAATTGTTTGCTTCGTTGCCCCTTTATTGTTTTTTTCTAGAGAACTATGTGGTCTCTGCCATTTAATAAAGAACTTTCAAACATAATAGAATCATAATAGAAGTAGATATTATCCTTTTAATTTCATAAATATAACTTCCTGAAAGTGCCTTTTAAAAAGCTTTTTTATGCAGAAATGTTTATTTAAAAATTTAATGTTCAGGCCCTGGCTGGTGTAGCTCAGTGGATTGAGCGCAGGCCTGTGAACCAAAGCATTGCCCTCTTGATTCCCAGTCAGGGCACATGCCTGGGTTGCAGGCCATATCCCCAGTATGGGGTGTGCTAGAGGCAACCGTACACTGATGTTTCACTCCCTCTCTTTCTCCCTCCCTTCCCCATCTCTCTAAAATAAATAAATAAAATATTTAAAAACAAAACAGAACAAACAATTAAAAAAATTAATGTTCATTTAGAGAATTTTATAATTTGTATTTATCAGGTTCTATTTAGGATTATTTGCATATGAGTTCTACTTACTGTTGGGATGTATTTTTTAATTACCTCACAAATGATCTGGCTATTTATGGCATTTGTGAACTTTTTGTTATTTCAGGAGTTGCTCAGGATAAATAACTTAAGGTTTCATTGTTGAATGGAGAGAATTTTTTTAAAACTAGGGAACATGAATTATTTCTGTAATAATTTTGAATATTTTTAAAAGGCCATGAACACACAAATGTTTTCAGCTAACTGTAAAAGTTACCTAAAGCCATATTTTACTTTCTTCTTCCCTGTATTCTTTATAATAAAATAAGTACACCTTTATAGGGAATTATTTAATTAACCATTATAAAAATAATAAAGATTATATGGTACTATTATATCCATGTACAAATGAGCAAGGATTTTTTAAAAACAGGTTTCTTTTATTTAAAATAAGTAAGGATAGGGTTTCTAAGCATCTTAAGAAGATGAAATAGGCTTTGGTTTATGCATTATTAGGTTTATGTTGAATCACTTTTAAAAAAGGATAGCCATCACTCTCATCTGGAACATGTTAGGCTCTTGAGATTTTCATTCTTGGTTCGAAGAGTCTAAAAATATATTTAAAAAAAATATATATTCAACATGTGCATTATGACAGCTCTTAACCACAGCTTACATTTCTATAGAAAATTTCAGTACCTTGTTCTCAATTTCTCCCATGGTTAATTTTATTTTTGATAATTATAGAAGTGAATATTTTAGGGGAAGAGCTTTTCCCTTTTAGATGCTAGTGTAACATGTAAAATCTAATATTACAAGGTTTCTTTTTGGAGTAACAAAAATGTTCTAAAATATAGTGATGGTTGCACAACTCTGAATTCAACTAAAAACAGTTGAATTGTATACTTTAAACAGGTGAGTTTATGGTGTGTGAATTATATCTCAAGAAAGTTGTTAAAACTTAATGATGCCCTGGAGGGATTTATTGACTCTCCGGCCCCCATTTCCTCCTTGATAATTGAAGTATTTGAGATATCACATGAATTTTTGAAACTAAAAATAACTGGGATACTTTAGAACTTGGGCCACTTTTCCCCAGTTTTTCTGATCAGGAAGGAATACATAGACTTTAGATTTAGGTGTTCTACTTTTTTATAGCATTCAAATACTTTTATTAGAAATATTGAATGATCTGGATGATTATAAAAGCAGGCAATAGTAGATTCTGATATTTTCTTCAGGTTTTTTGAAATTATAATATCTGCTGCCGGGTTCACGTTAGTTACTGAATTGTCTTCCCCTAAAAGTAGAGGACACAACTCTTTCAGCAAAACATCCTAACTCCCCACCCATGGGGTTGCTTCAAACATTTTTTAAAATATGGAATACTTTTTCCAGGTTATTGACTCTATATGTACATTTATTTCACTAATGCCTTGTTTTTCTCAGTGTCATAAAAGCATTTGCACTGATTTAAGAAATTTCTTTATTAGCAGATATTATTTAGGTTAGTGAAAAAAATATGAAAAATAGTATGGCCATTTTAACTTGTTTCTAATAGCCTAAGAAAGAAAGTCACACCAAATGGATATTCTACAAAGGGGAAAATCTTTTTGGTCTCCATATATTATATCAATTTAAAATAACAATGACACTATGTGATTTTATTTTGTGAGAAATTCTAGAAAATATAACTCATCTGTAGTGACAGAAAGCAGGTTAGTGATTACCTGCAACCAAGGGCAGAGGAGAGGATTTACTGCCAAGGGGTATTAGGAACTTTTAGAGGTAATTGATGGGATTGTCTTGCTTTTATTTTGATTGATGTGGTTGTATGGGTATTTTTCAAGACTCATAGACCTGTACACTTAAAATGGGTCTAGTTTATTATGTATAAATTATACCTCATTAAAGTTTATTGAAAGAAAATCATTTAGACTGTACATACACATGACAAATTTGTATCAAGTGTTGGTCTTATATGGTAATCAGGCACGTATGTCAATTGTTACAATGAAGGAGAGAAAAGTACTTGTACAATTGTCATTAATGAAACAGCTTTAAATTAACAGAAGGTTACACAGAGTGTTACTGTTAATTAGTATATTTTGTAAGTATAATACATCTACTTCAGTATCTCTAATCCCTTACCTTTTGATTTGTTATATATTCAGCTTTTCATCAGTCAAATATGCCATGTCCTCGAATAATGTTGTTTTGTTATCACATTGATGAGATACCTGAGGGACTTAACTTTTGTTTTTTATTCATTAGCCTATAGTAAAATTGGTTTTGTTTTATGTCATTTCGCTTAGTTACAGCACCTATCAATGATGTTAAGTGAGGACTTACTGTAATAGAAACCTTCTGATAGTAGTGTTAAAAGTCACTCATGTGGCACATATATTTGTTTCTAATGAGTCAACACTCCTCCATGTCAGGCACAGTGATCCAGTGCTGAATAAGAGAGCATGGCCCCATTCTTTTGGATTACTTTATAGTTTTCAGATTTATTTTACGTAAATATCTTACTGCATCTTTTGAGAAAGGAAACTGAAATTTAGAGAAAGTAAGTGACTTTTGCCCAAAGTTACACAGCTAAATGACTGAGAGTTATCTGATTCTAAGTTCAGTTTCAGGCAGTTTTGGTGGGTAGAGTTACATAGTTTAGGGAGATAAATTGAGAGTTTGAGGGAGCATGTTAAATAGTTGGATCTTTTCCACATCCTGAAATGTGAATAAACTTCCTTAATTGTGTATAAAGTTTCATATGTTCTCCTTCCAGTTATTTTCTTGGTCACCAGGATAAGAAAATTTGAATTTCTGCCAATTGGATTTCTTCCAAGACTATTTCTGATTGTTACCCCAACAGCTGAGACCTAACAGTCTATGGGTTTGTCAGAAAGGAGAACTCTGAATACTTGCATTCATTGTGAGTGGGCCTTACATGTAAAAACCTGCCCATCTGTCTTCTATTGGATTTTGCTGATTTGCAGGGCATTTTCCTGGTGGTGGCAGCTGTGACATTCCATGCTGCTACACAGATCTGCAGGAGGCCGCCAGTCTGCTGAGATGGGTAGATAGCAGACCTGTTAGTGGGGCTGGCAATTGGACTCTCTTTGCAGCTACTTCTGAAAGAGGCAGCATGGAGTAGGGAAAAACACATGGGACTATCCATGAGAAGACCTAAGTTCTAATCTTAGAAATATCACTTGAGAGCTGTGTTATCTTGGGTAACTCACTGCTTCATTTTGATTTTTCACCTCCTAAGTAAAATGTGTGTGTGTGTATGTGTGTGTGATACATGCATTATGGATAAGTCTCAAATCGTTATGCTAACTGAAAAAAGATACAAAAGAGAATATATGGTATAACTTTATTTATATTAAACTTTTAGAAAGTGCAAACTAATATAATGACAGAAAGCAGGTCAGTGGTTGCTTAGGTCCAGGGGCAGCAGGGAGGATGGCTGTAAAGAGGCATGAGGAATCTTTTGAGAATGATATTCTGTATTTTAATTGTGGTGGCAATTTTACAGGTATACATAGCTGTCAAAACTCATGCAATTGTACAATATCATGCATATGCACCCCAAAAAGGAAGATTCTAAGGCTGTTTCAGAGCTTAATAAGAAAGAACATTGAAGTAGGTTTGGATTATTTATTATGGGTATGGGAGAGGGAAAAGGCAGCACAGATATGTATTTGTAGGCTGTATATTTGCCCTCTTTCCTCTTAATTACCTGGTAAAGGTAGAGCTAAGAGAGTAGGAATGCTTAAATAAACCAAGTCAACAATCATCAACCTTGACATCTAATTCTTATTCCTTTACCCATTTTTCATTTTTATCTGAATCTTTATGAACTAGTAGTGGTAAAAGACATTTGAGATCAGTCAAATTTCTTAAAATATTTGAAATATTTAATTTATTATAAGTTTTGGCTTTTTATTCCATTTGTTTGATTATTCTGCTTTTTAATGTTTATTATATCCTGTCACCTTTATGTTGAGGAACTCCATTTACATCCTTATAGTCACTGTGTGACAGAAGTATCAATGGTAAATTCTTCAAATTTAAGAAGGGGCCCAAGAAGTAAAATGGAAATGACTTGACACCCTCCAGCCCCCGGATTCTCATTCTGTATTATATTAATGGGTATGTTTTGATGTGATGTATTATGAAGCACATGGTAACACCTATGAAGTATTTTTTACCTAAAATGTGGAACTTAATGGGTCTCTTTGGGTTGTAAATGACCCAAAGTTTTCTTTCTTTCTTTTTTTTTTTTAATCCTCACCTGAGGAGTTTTTTAATTGCTTTTAGAGAGAGAGGAAGGGAGAGAAACATTGATGTGAGAGAGAAACATCCATCAGCTGCCTCCCATACATGCTGGAGCTGGGGATCTGTATGTGCCTGGACCAGAGATCATATGCACCCTGGCTGGGGATTGTACACCCCCCAGACCAGGTAACAAACCCACAACCTAGGTATGTGCCCTGACCAGAATCAAACCTGCAACCTTTCAGTTAAGAGACAGTGTACCAACCAACTGAGCCACACCAGCCAGGGCCAAAGTCCTTCTTAATAAGTCATTCCAACCTTGGCTAGTGTAGTTCAGTGGATTGGGCACAGGCGTGTGAACCAAAGGGTTGCTGGTTCGATGCCTGGTTGGGGGACATACCTGGGTTGCAGGCCGGGTCCCTAGTAGGGGGTGTGTGAGAGGCAACCACACATTGATGTTTCTCTCCCTCTCTCTTTCACCTCTCTAAAAATAAACAAATAAAATCTTAAAAAAAAAAAAATAAGGCCTTCCAGAAGCCACAACTAATTGTTTGGAGTTGACACTGAATTTGAAAATTGACCTAGAGAAAGACTGTTCAGTAAGTCAAATATGAAAAGAGTAGTGAGTGACCTTTCTGTATCAATAAGCTACTTGTGACTGTAAAGAGCTGTTCCTGATCTACAAAGGGAACAGAAGGGCCAGTGTTATGCTCATTCTTTCCCTCTTTCCCTAATGCACAAGCCCTCTCTGCTTTCTTTATCCTTTCTTGCTGGGAATGCATAACTTTTAGCTGGATGTGGGGCTATGGGTGGCTCCTTCTAGTTCCTTAGAGGAAAGCCAATTTTAGGTTTTGTCCAGGAAAGTACAAGGTGAAGGTGTCAAAGACTTGAAACAATTAATTGGAATACATGAAATATATTAAAACCCCATGAATTAATAATGAATTTTAATCCCCCACCAAGCCCCCCTTAAAAGAACTTATTGCATACCATCAAAAATAACTAGGGCACTAGTACTTTGAAAATGGAGATTAAAAGGAAAGAATACCTTATGTCCACCTTCATATATAAACTCTACTCTTAGCTAACCAAATAGCCGTAGTTTTTGACAGAAAGTTGTTTTCAAGTAACTTCCACAAAGAATGATAGATTCAGAAAATTGCCATTTTGCAACCTCTTAAGAAAATAATTGAGGCAGGTAGCTATTGTCAGTGGATGAAACCAATAAATTGACTGGTTGATGGAAAAACTTCACAATGAAGGATCCAGGCTGCAGTTTGCAGACATTTGTGTATGTTTTGATGTGATGTATTATGAAGTACATGGTAACACCTATGAAGTATTTTTTACCTAAAATGTGGAACTTGATTCTCATATGGGGTTGCCATAGTAAGCCAAAACAAAACAAGACACCTAGTTAAATTTGAATGTCCAATTAATAGTGAGTGATTTTGTTTTTAGTATAAATATGTCCCATACTTGGAACATATTTGATTTCTACAACAAGTCAATTGAATAGAAAGCAAACAAACAAACAAAACCCCCCAAAAATAAACCCCAGGTACTTTAAAAAAAAAGTAAAAAAGACTTAAGAGACATAAGAATCAAATGTGTACCTTGTCTGGATTCTGATTTCAACAAAAGCTTTTTATGCAAATATACTTTATTTTTATTTTTTAAAAGATTTTATTTATTTTTGGTGGGGGGGTGGAGAAAGAGAGGAAGAGAAACAGCATGCCCCCAATTGGAGACTTAGCCTGGAACCCAGGCATGTGCCCTGACTGAGAATCGAAATGGTGACCTTTGGTTCATAGGCCCCACTCAATCCACTGAGCCACACCAGCCAGGGCTATGCAAATGTATTTTTAAAATATACATTTCAAGGTAGATATTTAAAAAAAATTTTTAAAGACAGTTTTGAGATAATTGGGGTGATTAGATTATGGACTGAGTATAAGATACCAAAAATTATTTTTCATTTGATTAGGTATAATAATGGCATTGTGGTTATATGAGAAAATACCCATTTAAAAATGAATATAAGGCCAGCATTATCCTAATTCCAAAAGCAGATAAAGGCACTATAGTGAAAGAAAATTCTGGGCCAATATTCCTAATGAACATAGATGCTAAAATCCTCAACAAAATACTAGCAAAGTGAATACAGGAATGCAGCAAAGATCATACATCATTATCAAGTGGGATTTATTCTGGAAATGCAAGGTTGGTATAGCATTTACAAATCAATAAATGTGATTCACCCCATAAACTAAGTAAAGGATCAAAATCACATGATCATATCAATAGGTGCAGAAAAAGCATTTGATAAAATCCAGCACCCATTAATGATAAAAACACTCAGCAAAGTGGCAATAGAGGGAACATACCTATACATAATAAAGGCCATTATGACAAACCCAGTGTCAGTACCATACTCAATGGGCAAAAACTACTAGCATTCTTCTTAAGATCAGGAACAAGACAGGGATGTCTGCTTTCACCTCTCTTATTCAACATAGTGCTGGAAGTCATAGCCATAGCAATCAGACAAGAAGAAGAAATAAAAGGCATCCAAATTAGAAAAGAAGAAGTAAAACTGTCTTTATATATGGATGATATGTTACTGTACATAGAGAACCCCAAAGATTCCAAGAAACTACTAGAAGTGATAAATGAATTCAGCAAAGTAGCAGGATACAAAGTTAATATCCAGAAATCAGTTGCATTTTTATATGACAATAGCAAACTAACAGAAAGGGAAATTAAGACAACAATCCCATTCACAATTGCTTAAAAAAAAACAAAACAGGAATACATCTCACCAAGAATGTAAAAGACCTGTACATGGAAAATTATAAGACACTAAAGAAAGAAATTGAAGAAGATACAAATAAGTGGAAACACATACTATGTTCATGGATAGGAAGAATTAACATTATTAAAATGTCCATAGTACCCACAATCTATAGATTCAGAGCAAGTCCTTTCAAGATTCCAGTGACATATTTCACAGAACTAGAACAAATATTTCAAAAGTGTATATGGAACCACAAAAGGATCCACATAGCAACAGAAATCTGGAGAAAGAAGAACAAAGTTAAAGGAATCATGCTACCTAGTGTCAAACTATACCATAAGGCCATATAATCAAAGCAGCATGGTACTTGGCATAAAAACAGACACATTGATCAATGGAACAGAATAGAGAGCCCAGAAATAAGCCCATACCTTTACGGTCAATATTTGACAGAGGAAGCAAGCATATTACAATGGACTTAAGATAGTTTATTCAATAAATGGTGTTGAGGAAATTGGACAGATACATGCAGAAAAATGAAACTAGACCTTCTTACATGACGCAGAAGAATAAATTGAAAATGGAGCAAAGACTTAAATGTTAGACCTGAAGTCATAAAAATCCTAGAAGACATAGGCAGCAAAATCTTGGACATTGCCCATAGAAATTTTTTATTAGCTACATCTCCCCAGGCAAGGGAAATAAAAGAAAAAATAAACAGATGAGACCTCATTGAACTAAAAGTTTTTTACACAGCAAAGGGAATTATCAACAAAATAAAAAGACAACCCACAGAATGGGAGAACATATTCACTGATATATCTGATAAGAGGTTAATATCCAAAATTTATAAAGTACTTACAAAATTCAACACCTCCCTGGCTGGTGTGGTTCAGTGGATTGAACACTGGCCTTTGAACCGAAAGGTTGCTGGTTTGATTCCCGGTCAAAGGTCACATGCCTGGGTATTGGGCCAGGTTACTGGTTGGGGGCATGGAAGAGCCAACCAATTGGTGTATCTTGATGTATCTCTCTCACATCAATGTTTCTCTACCCTTCCCCCTCCTTTTCCCTCTCTCTAAAAATAAATAAATAAAATCTTTTTAAAAACGTTTAAAAAATTCAGCACCAAAAAAACTCAACTCAATTAAAAAATGGGCAAAAGACCTGAATAGACACTTCTCCAAAGAGAACATACAGGTGCTAATAGACATGAAAATATGCTGAACATCACTAATCAGAGAAACGCAAATTAAAACCACAATGAGATACCATCTCACATCTGCCAAAATGGCTATCCTCAATAAATCAACAAACAACAAATGCTGGTGAGGTTGTGGAGAAAGGGGAACCCTGTGTACTGATAGTAATGCCGACTGGTGCAGCCACTGTGGAAAGCAGCATGGAGATATCTCAAAAAGTTAAAAATGGATCTGCCTTTTGACCCAGCCATCCCACTTCTGGGAATATATCCGAAAGAACCCAAAACACTAATTCAAAAGAGCATAACCACTCCTATGTTCATTGCAGCATTGTTTACAATTGCCAAGATATGGAAGCAGCCCAAGTGTCCATCAGTAGATGAGTGGATAAAACAACTATGGGACATTTACACAGTGGAATCCTACTCGGCCATAACAAAGAAGAAAATTTTATCCTTTGTGACAGTGTAGATGGACCTGGAAAACATTATACTAAGTGAAATAAGCCAGTTAGAAAAAAACAAGTGTCATATGATTCCACTCATTTGTGGAATCTAATGAATAAACTGAACTAGCAAGGAAAATGGGGAACAGACTCGTAGATGGAGAGCAGATGACAGTTGTTGGGGTGTTAGAAGGCAGAAGGAATAGAGCAAAAAAGTAAAAGGACTCATGGACATGGACAACAGTGTGGTGATTGCTGGGTGGAGGAGGGTATAAGGGCACTAAATGGTAATGGAAAAAATACAATAAAGATTAAATAAAAGTAATAATAAAATGGAATCACTGTGTTGAAAAAATTTTGAAACTGAAAAAACAAGTTATTTTTCATTTCTAAGACATAGAACAGTGAGAGATATAGTAAAATGTCCTTCTGTAGACCTACTATACATCTTCTCCAGCACTACCATCTCTGAGGGCAGAAGGTGAGATTACTCTTCTGGAAAGTTCCCTTTCAGTTTTTTAACTCTACTTCTTTTGAGAGGCTGCAGAATCATAGTTTTTAAACATTAGTCTGGGAATTCTTTCATTCTAGAGTCACTTCCAAGGTGACTCTATAGTGATGAACACTATCCCAAATCTTGATATAAATAGAACCTAAAAGGCTATTAATTCCATTCATCCATATTTAAAAAATTAATTTATGGGTGAAATGATTTTGGGATCTATTTTAAAGATTTTATTTATTTTTTAGAGACATGGGAAGGGAGCAAGAACGAGTGAGAGGAATATTGATGTGAGAGAGAAACACGAATTGTTTGCTTCTTGCATGTGCCCCAACCGAATCCTGGATTTTGCCTCTAATCTAGTAATTTTCTGTACTAGTTATTACTAAGCAAACTCTTTGGTAGTCTAATGACATTTTTTAAATAAAAATGTCACTTGACACCTTAAAATAGAAAAAAAAGAAAGCATTTGAGTGTCTTGCTATCTATTCTGTTCTGTCTTCTTCCCTACAGAATAAGAATGTATTTGGTGCCAGTGGTAGTTTTAAGGGTCTATATTATTGAATGTCTATGATGTGTACCCCAGTGCTTTAGTATTAGTTACCTTCTATCCACTAATAAACTTGACATGTCAGCATTTTATTACTATAGCTAACCTGTTTCTAAGAAGGATGAAGGCCCCCCCTACAATAAAACACATAGCTACAAATAAAACATTGAATTAAAGTAAAAGTATGCATTTATAGGTAGGTGTATGGAGAAGGGTCATTATCCTGACAAGCCTGCCTAAGGAAATCTAAAGCAAAAATCCTGGGGTACAGACAAAGTTCATTTCAGTGATACTTTGGAAACTTGAATCCAAATATACTTAAATATATTTGTATAAAGAGAAAAATTTTAGTTTTATATAGTTTTTTTTTTTCCCTTCCTACCCTTCCCAAGGGAGACCTATTGCTACTTGTAGATTGTGACCTTTGTCTGGGCAACTGCTATAATTTATAGTCTAGATCAGTGGTCCCCAACCATTTTGGCACAAGGGACTTGTTTTGTGGAAGATAGTTTTTCCACAGACTGGGGAGGGAGAGATGGCTTTATAGCCTGCTACCAGATGCAGCTTAATTGTCACTTGCCACTCACAGATAGGGTTTTGTTGTGCCTCTGCAAGCAATTATGTTATGGTCTCCATGCAGTCAAACCTCTCTGCTAATGATAATCTGTATTTGGAGCCACTCCCCAGTACTAGCATCACTGCCTCAGCTCCACCTCAGATCATCAGCATTCGATTCTCATAAGGAGCATGCAGCCTAGATCCCTCGCATGTGCTGTTCACAGTAGTGTTTGCACGCCTGTGAGAATCTAATGCCACAGTTCATCTGACAGGAGGCAGAGCTCAGGCAGTAATGTAAGCGACTGTGAATACAGATGAAGGTTCACTTGCTCACCTGCTGCTCACCTCCTGCTGTGTGGCCTGGTTCCTAACATGTCACACACCAATACAGGTCCATAGCCCAGGGTTTGGGGACCCCTGGTCTAGGTTATCCTTTCAACAGACCACTGGCCTTGGACTTGTTTGTTCTCCTCCCTAATTATCTAATCAGACATCTAGATGATCCTTTGCTCTCATCCTCTTCTACCCACTGAAAAATAAGCCCAATAATAAAATTAATTTTAAGATTTTAAAGAGTAATTTAGTCCTGGCTGGTGTGGCTCAGTGGACTGAGCACTGGACTGCAAAGCAACGGGTTCGATTCCCAGTCAGAGCACATGCCTGGGTTGCTGGCCAGGTCCCAATAGGGGGCATGTGTGTGGCAACCACACATTGATGTTTTCCTCCCTCCCTTTCTCCTTTCCCCTCTCTCTAAAAATAAATAAATAAAATCTTAAAGAGTAATTTACATTGAAATTATCAATCTTTAATGACAACCAGTAAATAAACACTATCTTTACTTTAGGGTTCACTCCTGTAGGGTTTTTCGATGGAATTCTGGTTTAACCAGATTAAATAGCTTATTTAAAGCACCTAAGCATAATGCTTGCCATGAAATAGAACTCAATAAATTTTGGTTTAATGAGATCATCAAAGTAGTATGACTGTGGACTATTTGCTGAAACAATAGGATTAGCCTTGTTATATAAATTTTTTTTTAACTATGTGCAGTGTTCAGGGTGATGTTGGTAAAGACATTGTGTGTATTAGGCTCTTCTAGGTTGTAAGAATCCTAGCTGTCTTCTTTACTTTGGGTGATGGGACTTGTAGAGAATTAGGAAACAGAGAAAATGGCTCCATAGCCACAGAAGCAGGCTTCATGGGCTCTTCTAATCATTAGTTGCCTTGGGTAAAAAGTAGAAATGGTGGAAGTTTTTGTCTTATGTCCTAAGCAGATTTTGTTCATTCAACAAATATTTGTTGCACATCTATCTGGTACAGTGCTAGGCTAAGTGGGATCACATTGTTTTTCTGTTTAAGAATTGACATATTGACATCACAGTATAAGGCAGAGCTACCTTACATCATCTCTGGAACAAGGTTGGCAATATATTTAAAAAATAGATGAATGAGTCTGTAATAAATGCCCTATCACTTTTACCATCCAAACACTATAGGAGTTTGGAGAGAGAAATCTCATCTCCCTGGGGTAATTCATTTATTCAGCAAACATTATTTATGAGTGTGGATTGTTTTTAATGGCTATAACAAAAAGTATATGAAAGTACCTATATTAAAGCATAAACTGCAGTATCGTTATGAGTACAGTGTTATAAACAATGTAAAAAATGCATTAAAGAAAAGAAGGCTGGGGAAAACCATCAAGATAGTAACAAGAAATTATATCAGGTCATTTGGGGAGGTTGAGAGATCAGGAGGTAGATAAAATTAGATATATACTTTTAAAATAAGTAATATAGTCACATAATTTCAATATTTAAAAAAGCAGCTGTTCTAGGTCCTGCTCTGGGTGATGGAGATAGCAGTGAACTAGAAATAACATGGGAAAGGTAATAGTAACCACCAGCATTTATTGGAATACAATAGTCTTCTTCTCATGCTTGACCTCCACCAACTGGTTCCCCTGCTTCTAGACGAATGTTATTACTTTTTTTTACATCCTGTCAAAGATATATTCTGCCTGATAAGCAAATATGTAGATCTATTATAAATAAATGATCTCTTTCTTTAACAAATGGCACCTTTACTATAGAAACTGTTAACTTGTTTTAGTCACTTAATATATTGGAGAGCTTTCTTTTTGTTCAATAAAATATTGAGTGTTTACTTATTCTTTGTAATTGCTTCATAGTATTTCATTTAATGGATTACCATAATTTATTTAATCAGTCCCTATTCCATTTCTTTGCTATTCATAAAGTGCTGCAATAAATAATTTTATATCCATGACATTTTGCACTTGTATACAATATCTGTAGGCTAAGTTCCTAGAAGTGAAATTGCTGGATTAGTATATTTGCATTTGTAATTTTGATAGATCTAGATCAGTATAGTACATTCATAATAACCTGGAGAACTTTTTCAGTATTCTTATGTCTATACCCACAAAAACCTGAGAGATTTTTTTTTTTCTATGGATCTGGGATGGGGCTCAAATATCTATGAGGGTGTTGGACGTTTGTGAAATGGAATGTGGTACAAAGAAGCCTATCTAATTTTAAAACAAAAGAGCATAGGTTAACTACAGGGCTCAGAAAGGCACCATGCTGCCAATTTATGAAGAAGCAAGCCATTGGATACTCTGAATCTTTATGTCCAGATTACTGCTATCTCTGGCCTTTCCCCCCACCCCATATTAGAGGATATCTAAGCAATGCAATATGAATATATTAGTCTTGCAAGTACTTATTAAGAGTTGCAATAAGAGCCATGATTATCAGAATTAGATTGGGAAATGTTTGGTAGGTCACCAAGGAAATGGATGTGAGAAATACAGGATCTTGTACAGCCTGTGGAAAGTAAGACTTCATACCACTTAACCCGTTCCCCTGGATTAGACTGAGACAGGTGGGGAATATGACTACTTAGAAATAACTTAAAATGAAAACATTGAAGACGTTTTTTATTTAGGTTCTGAGCTAGGTAGTGAAGATAATAACACTGATAACAATCACAGTAGTAATTACTACCAACAATTATTGGGCACTAAGTATGTGCTGTGCACTGTGCTGAGAGTTGTAAAAGTGTTTCCTCATTGAGTACTAATCCTAGGAATTGTGGGAACTGTTATATTCCTAATTTATAGTTGAGAAAAATGAGTTTCAGAGGCATTAAATAAGTAACTTCCTAAAGGTCACACATGTGTCTACTTCATAGGATTGTTCGAAGGTTAACAAATAAAGTACTAGAACTTTACATACTAGGCACAATAGAACAGTGCCTAGTATGTAATTAATGCTCAGTATGTACTATTATTATTACTGAAATATGGAAGAAATACCAGTTGTCCCTAGCTAGGGCATACCTTACTGAAGAAAAATATAAATAAGAATTTTTCCTGGGCAAGACAGGTATTTCAGGTGGAAGAAACAGTAGTAAAGGGTTTGGTGGCCTGGTTTAACTACTGCATTAAGTTGTTTGGCAATAAAATGGTAGAAGACACTGAGAGATGAAAGAAGGTTTTATATGGGTGAGGGGTATCTATTGAGCTATCTTGAAAGGATGAGCATAATTCATTTTACTAGGCAGAGGGAGTTGGAAACACTTCTGGCAAAGATACAACATTTAAAAAGTCATAGGCCCTGACTGGTGTGACTCAGTTGGTTGGGCATCCTCCTACAAAGCGAAAGGTTGCCGGTTTGACTCCAGGTCAGAACACATGCCTGGGTTGCAGGTTTGGTCCTGGTCTGGGTGGAGATGAGAGGCAACTGATTAATGTTTCTCATGTCAGTGTTTCTCTCCCTCTCTTTCTCCTTCCCTTTCCCTCTCTCTAAAAATAAATAAATACAGGTAATATTTTTAAAAAACTCATAGAAGGGGTGTTGCAGTTATCTACTACTGTGTCAACCAAAGCTTAGTGGCTTGAAACAATTACTGTTTTTTTTGCTCACATAATTCTGGTCTCACCTGGGTTCACTCATGTGCCTGCAGTCATCTGGTCGCACCGCATGGACTAACTAGTCTAAAACAGGGATGTCAAACTCATTTTCACTGGGGGCTACATCAGCCTCCCGTTTGCCTTCAAAGGGATGAAATAATTTTAGGACTGTATAAATGTAACTACTCCTTAACTGTTAAGGAGTTGAAATTACATTCGGCTCTTTGAAGGCAACCTCGAGGCTGATGAACCCCCCACCCCTGTGGTGACACCCCTGGAAATGTCTTCTCTCACACATCTTGTTCTGATTGGCTACAGGCTGGGCAGCATAAGTGTTCCAAGAGAGCAGAAGCTGCAAGGACTCTTGAGGCTTAGGCATGAAGGTCACACAGTGTTGTTTCTACCATATTCTCTTGGCCAAAACAAGTCACAAGGCCAGCAATGGAAGGAGAAATAGATTTCATCTCTTGGTGGAAGGACCCGCAAAGAATTTGTGGCTTTTTTTCCCCAGTCTGCCATAAAAAAAAAAGGGCAGGATGAATTTAGGATGTGTTCCTTAGCTAGCTCCTTTGGCCTTTTCTTTAGCCTAAGTAGCATTTCCTTTGAAGTTAATTATGCACGGTCCTTTAATCATCATTATAACGTGCCCCTGACTTCTGTTTCTCCTAGAATGAAAACAAAATGTAAATTAAAATGAAAAACAGAAAAGCTTTACCAAGAACTAATCAAATTTTGGAAACTGAATTATAAACTTTTAAAAAAGAAAATGTGGCTGGCTTACTTTTGAATATTCTCATGAACTTGAATTTTACAGTAGAATGGAGAACTCCTCAGGGTCCTGACTTTAATAATAGACCAGAATTATATGTTATTACCCCATCACTTGTTAGTATTTCATTAGATATCTTGGCATATGAAACATTTTAATGTGCAGTCATTTAAAATCTTGACCATAGTATTAATTTCCTAGGTAAACTCTTATTCATATTCTGTACAGGTGGACAGCTACAACCATCTACCTTGTAGAATAATTTGAGATTGTGCATCAGTAGATTCCAAATTAATGATGTCTAGCTTTTACCAGTACTCAGCAGATACAAATGTGATTTTCTCAGTTATATTAGTTTTTAATCCTTTGTGGTTTACTATTTAATTCTGCTTTCCATTCTAAAAGAGTTCTTAGCCTTTGTTCATTAATCATGGAAACAGTTGTGCAACATGCCTTGACATTAACTTGAACATCTAAAATTAGTCCTGCTACAATCAGTGGTTGGGAGCAATGTTTCAGTAGTTTGTGGCATGTGTTAAGTAGACAGTGCAACTTTGGAAAGAACTCCCTAGAAATAAGTAAGTGACTTGTGTTAAATGTGTGTGGCCTGTAGCTATGTATCTATACAATTGAAAGTCTCTTTTTATTAAGCAGATGAATAAACTATATCTGTTACTATAAATGCATAGTAAGTATCTTTATATATGTGATTAAACTGTGCTGTTTAATCACTTCAGAAGAAAAATATATTTATTGAAAACTTGGTATGCTAGAATGGATTTTTCTGCATGCTTTGTGATTTTCATTTTTTGAAAGAATAATTGTATTATACATATTGTATTATAAATGAGTGACTTTTTTTTTCTTCAGTTTATAGAACCTGTTCACAAAAATGACATCCTGGTTGTATGAATGTCTTTGTGAAGCTGAACTTGCACAGTATTATCCTCATTTTACTGCCGTTGGCCTCCAGAAAATAGATGAATTAGCAAAAGTTACAATGAAGGACTACTCCAAATTGGGAGTCCATAACATGAATGACCGCAAACGTCTCTTCCAACTTATCAAAATCATTAAGATTATGCAGGAAGAAGATAAAGCAGTCAGTAGCCCAGAGCATCCTCTTCAGACAAGCAGCCTGTACAGCAAGCCTCGGGAACCCAGATCTGGACCTCGCAGACAATTGCATTTTGATTCTCCTGCTGACAGCAAAGATAGAACTACCAGCAATTATGGGTTTGAAATATGCAATTTATCAGATTTTCCTGCAAATGAACAGAAATCTAATTACCTCAAAGTGCTGGAGCACATGCTACCAGATGATTCCCAGTACCAAACAAAAACAAGAATTCTGAATGCCATAGCTACTGATTCCTATGGGCAAACAGAAACTAACACTTCACTGTTTTCATCAAATCACTTTTCTCCAATACTGGGGGATTGTGATATTCCCATTATTCAAAGAGTCTCTTATGTTTCAGGATATAACTATGGAATCCCTCATTCTGGTATCAGGTAATAATTTATTTTTCTTTCCTTCCTTTCCTTCCTTTCCTTTCCTTCCTTCCTTCCTTCCTTCCTTCCTTCCTTCCTTCCTTCCTTCCTTCCTTCCTTCCTCCCTTCCTTCCTTCCTTCCTTCCTTTCCTTTTT
Organism: Tonatia bakeri; assembly: GCA_004024845.1. NCBI lineage: Eukaryota > Metazoa > Chordata > Mammalia > Chiroptera > Phyllostomidae > Tonatia > Tonatia bakeri. The sequence goes on along the minus strand of PVIA01000942.1, from coordinate 84,237 downwards.
TATTTATTTATCTATCTATCTAGTTATTTATTTATTTATTTTTTGAAGGGAGGGTAGACTTAGGCAAGGGCAGGCCTCTTTATGACCAGAGGAGTACAACCTACTCCTCATTTACAGAAAATGATGGTGAGCAGCTTCTGCATTGATAATAGAAATACCTTGATAAGGGAAAATTAATGCAGAATTGGGACTTTCCAGATGGGACAAAGATGATACTGTTCATGTATATTAAGCAGCTGCTACTTGTCAGGACCCACTATTATTCTGATAGCAGAACTATTTCTATTTATTGTAGTATAACATGATACATCTAGTGCATCCATGAAGGTAAAACGGTTAACTAGCCTTATGCAGTAGGGGGAAAAAATTATACAACCCACAGGATATTTTGGGGGTGTTGAATTTACTTAAACCAACCAGGAGATATAAAGCTTAGTTAAAAACAAAGAGCATGTAGTTGAATTAAGTAGGTCTTTGGAGAAGTTAGTTTACCTGCACATATTGAAATATGGTCCTGATTTCAAGTGCCTTCTATAATTCTAGCCAGCCTTAGAAGAGCAGATGATTTTGGTGATTGCAAAGAGTAAGACACTATTGATAGAGTTTAGGGTTTGAGAGTCAGAGTGATAATAAGTTGTTTTCAAGTTAGAATTTTAAATAAGGTCCCTAAGGAGTGAAGTATCAAGTAATTCTTAATAGTAATATTGTTATAATAGAAGAAATTTTTAAAAATAACATGTATTGCTTGTTTTGTTTAAAAGTTTTAGATGGTGAGTTACAGAGAAACAAAATACTTTCTTAAGCCACATTTTCTTTTCTCTCTCCTTTTAAAAGCTATTATCCATACCTTAAAACACAGTATTTACCTCTGGTCTTATATTGGCTAAGGTTTCAAAGGATCTCATAACCAACCAGTTCTTTATCCACTCCCCCCAAAAAAATAGACTACCCAATTTTGAAGACAGAAGTACCTTTAGTAATTTGAAATACACAAGTGAATTTTTATGGCATTTCTAAAACTTTTGGGGTGGTTTAGCAGAGCACAGAACATATAGTACTGTTTTCTTCTTTCAATTGTGAAAGTACTAGACAGTCTCATCATCAAAGCCAGGGTTATTGCTGTACTATTGGTGAAAGAACATACATTTTCTTTACTATTACAGTCTTTTGTTGAACAATACATAAAAATCTAAATTGGGTCCTGGCTGGTGTGGCTCAGTTGGTTGGAGTGTTGTCCCTTAGAGCAAAAGGTCTCGAGTTGGATTCTCAGTCAGGGCACGTACTCAGGTTGCGAGTTCCATCCCCCATTGGGGTGCATACCAGAAGGTAATGACTCGATATTTCTCTCTCTCTCCCTCTCTTCACCCACTCTCTCAAAAGCAATGAAAAAAATCAGGTGAGGATAAAAAAAGTTTTTTAATTAAAAAATCTAAATTGGGATTATTTATAAATAGAATGAAGATACCATTTGCATTATTTACTTGGATAGAGTGGACATTTTAGTTTAAATATTGCTATTTCATTTATTTGGCAAATATTAAGTACCACTTCTGCTAGGCTTGATTCTGGATAGTATAAAGATTAGGCTATCTGGAGACTCTTAGTCTCTTAGGGGACAGCGTAAATGGGAAGACAGACTAACGACCATATGGTGAGATAAGTACATTTATAGAGGTTGACACATGACAAACCCAGAGCAAAAGCTGTTCAATTGAACTTGCTCATGTTTTATATCATTACCTTACCATTGTTTGTTATACAGATGCTCCTAGACTTACAGTGGGATTATGTCCCATCCATTGTAAGTTAAAAATATTGTAAGTTGAAAATGCATTTAATAAACCTAGCTTACATCATAGCTTAGCCTAGCCCACCTTAATGCTCACACACACCCCACCCCAAAAACCACACAAACCATAAAACAAAAGAAACTGGCAATGTAGTACACTGTAGAGCAGTGATTTTTGACCCTTTTTGTCTCATGGCACACACAAACTAATGACTAAAAATCTGCAGCACACCAAAAAAATGCATCTTTTGCTGATCTGATACAAAAAATAGGTATGATTTTAATTGATGACAATAGTAATTAGTAAATTACCTATCCTTTTTGCTCCAGTGACTTTTTAAAAAATCAGTGCCTATACTTGTGTATAAAGATTTCTGGTACAAAGAATTAGCCAATCAGACACAACCTTATTATGTGATATAACCAATAAAATGCAATTCTATTATATAATCTATATATTTATGGTTCAAAACAGGGCATTGACGTCAGAGGGTTGTTGTTGTGCTGGCTGTTGTTATTTTTCACTTGACAATCTAAGGGAAAAGAGGCTAAGGGCCCCTAACTAGTCAGGTATTGCTAGTTTTAAAAATTCTTGTGGCACGCTGGTTGGAAATTTCTGCTATAGAATATCGGTTGTTCACCCTCCTAATCTCTTGCCTAAATAGGAGCTGCAGCTCACTGCCATTGTCCAGCACCATGAGTATCTTACCACAAATCACTAGTCTGGGAAAAGAACAAAATTCAAAATTTGAAGTGTGGTTTCTACTGAATGTGTATCTCTTTCACACCATCATAAAGTCACAAAATTATAAGTTGAATCATTTAAGTTGGGGGCTGTCTGTATTAGAGAAATAGAGCTAAGAAAGCACGTTTTCCCCTAATAATTCTCAATATTGCTTTCTCACTTATACCCTAAGTAGGAGTCAAGGTTTCAGAACCCTGAGAAACTCCTTCACCGTTTAAGGCTTGCTATTAGGGAGTCATCCTATCCGAAGAGCATTCTCTTTGGATGCTTGAACTCAGATGCACTCAAAATAAATTGCTGGCATCAGAATTTTAGGCATTTAGAGAACTGGTTGCCTTGACTTAAGACTTCAAATAGACAGACCTAACTCCAGCTGTCTTAACTCTTTGCATGTCAGACAGATATAGTTTATTTCTCCTAGGGAAGATTGTACGTTAAAACCAGAGCCTTTTAGAACAATGTCCATTTCTTTTTGCCCCTTGAACTTGAAAACTACAGTCCTTTTTTATATGACCCATCCTAAAGTTCCTAATGGTCTTTTGAAAAGACCATTTTCTGTCCCCTTTGATTAGCTTTATACAAGTAAGTTATTAATACTCAGCAACAACAAGAAACTTTGACACAAATCCCTTGTTAAAACAATGTATTAAAATTTTGCTTTTTCACCAATGTCATCCCAATAAATTCAGTAAAAATTTATTTTTTTTTATTTTTCTTGTAAAAAACAAACATAAGCAGAAAAAGAATAGAACAGTGAACCCCCATATGCCCATCATCCGCTTTTATTTTTTTTAAGATTTTATTTATTTATTTTTAGAGAGAGGGAGGGAGAAAGAGATGGAGAGAAACATCAATGTGTGGTTGCCTTTCGTGCACCCCCCTTGGGACCTGGCCCACAACCCAGGCACATGCCCTAGACTGGGAATCGAACCAGCGCGGCAACTCTTTGGATTGCAGGCCAGCACTCAGTCCACTAACCCACACCAGCTAGGGCCTGTCATCCACTTTAAATGATTGCCAAGATTTTGCCACACTTAACCTAAAAATGGCATGCTTTAAAAAGTCTGCTATATGTTGGTTAGAAAATAAAATATGCTTTAAAAGCCTTGAGTAATCATTTATACAATATGTTAGAAATTTATTTGCTACTTTTTACTAATTTAGATCCTGTCAAAAAGTAATTTTCGAGCTAGCTATAGAGCTTATAAAATTGGAATTGATATGAAACAGTTATAATAAGTGAAATATGCTATTTAAAATATATGGGGACAGAAGATAATTTGACTGGTGGACATACCATGCAATATACAGACTATGTATAGAAATGTACACCTGAAACCTATATGATCTTATTAACCAATGTCACCACAATAAATTTAATTTAAAAAATAATAAATAAAATATACTATAAAAGGCTTTCTAGGAGCTATTAATCAAGTTCTAAAGTGTAAAAAGTATAAAGGAGGAGAATAATTTGTCTTGCTAAGACATTCTTAGTATATAAACCAAAGGCATTGATTCTTGTAAAAATACTTTCAAGAATTCTATTTTCTTGATACCTAGCTTAAAAGGAGTTTATAGGTAAGTCGTAAGTTTTTAGATATATGGTATTCATACATACCACCACTAGGCTCAACAAGTAAACCTGATGAATTTTGTATCCCTAACCCAAGAACTATTTGCCTCAGATATTCTGAATGTTAAGATTGATGAGCCAGAGAAGAAACACATCTGAATAGGAAGATGGATTAGTGGTGGATAGAACCAGTCATAAAATTGTCCTAGGAAGAAGAAATGTAAGATTGTGTTCTAACAAATAAATATCTGTTGGGTTGAGCAAAAAAGGAAGTGTGAGAATAAGACAAAGGCAGAATATATCTGGAAAGAACAGGGGAAAAAGTCATCGAAACCTATCACATACTTCAAGGTATTTAGTAAATTCAGATAGGATGAAAAAAGAAATTACACTGAGTGATCAAGAAACCTAGCCCTGGCTGGGTAGCTCAGTTGGTTAGAGTATCATCCTAATAAACCAAGGTTGAGGGATCAACCCCTGGTCAGGCTACATACAAGAATCAACCAGTTAATGCCTGAATAAGTAGAACAACAAATCGATGTTTCTCTCTCTTTCTAAAATCAATAAATAAAAATTTAAAAATATTTTAAAAACAGTAATGTACTAGACTAATTGAAACAAAACAAGGGTTCGGATCTTGTAAAGGCCTCAGAGGGGTTAGTGCAGCATATTGCATTAGATTTTGAAGATTGATTAGCTTGAGTTTTGGAGGTGTAAAGAAAGAGCATCCATCATACATTGTTAGAAGCCTTTTGGAAGACCACATCTGGAAGCCAAACACATGTTTTAGAGCTAAAGCAAACTCTTAGGATTTGGGAGTGTATTTTTTGTTTGTTTGTTGTTGTTGTTTTTTTTGTCAGGAATTTTTTAAAATTTATTTCTTTTTAGAGAGGGGAAGGGAGGGAGAAAGAAAGGGAGAGAAACATCAATGTGTGGTTGCCTCTTATGCACCCCCCTACTGGGGACCTGGCTTCCACCCAGGCAGGTGCCCTCGACTGGGAATCTAACGGTGACCCTTTGATTCGCAGGCCGGCACTCAATCCACTGAGTCACACCAGCCAAGGCTGGGAATTTTTTTTGGAGTGGAGCAGGTAAGGATAAAGATAGAAGTAATCAGTAGGATTTAGCTAATAACTTTCTTAGTGTCAGAACTTTAATATACAACATTATATGTATACTTCACCTAATGTATAACAAAATGTACTAATACTTTGATCTGTAAAGTAGCCTTGTTCTATTATTTAAAAATAAAGGCCTACTTATTAACATACTATATCAGACAGAACACCTCAGAGAAAGAGAATCCTTGGACTGAGATGGAGAAAATCAGAGTTTGTGTTCGAAAGCGCCCTCTGGGCATGAGGGAAGTACGTCGTGGAGAAATTAATATTATTACAGTAGAAGACAAAGAAACTCTACTTGTTCATGAGAAGAAAGAAGCAGTTGACCTCACACAATATATTCTGCAGGTATGATGCTTTTCTTTTGTATTTGGAACTAATATTAAATATATCAAAGTTTGGCTTTTTGTTTGGCAACATACAAATTCTAAATTCCAGTTTCTTGTTTGGGTGTTGGTCATCTCTAATGTAAATTGCATTAAATCATTGATACCCTAGGCCTTTATTTTTTTAATAAAAATGGGAGATACAAAAACATAATTTCTCTGTGCTAATGCAGTAGGGCTGTATGATACATCCTCTTACCATGCTTTATGTGAATTTAATTATAGTTATTTAGCCAAAAGAAAGGGAATGAGGGGATAAAAGGAATTTAAATAATGAATTGGTGATAGGCAGTACTTGTCACTGAGTATATGCCCCAAAGTGACTATAAGCTGGTCATACACTCTTAATTTTCACCTGTCTCTCACTGTATGTGAACTTCTCACTCTGTTGAGTGTGAGTCTTTAGTTTAGTAATGCAGGATATATTTTTGAGCATGAAGGCTCCAGATTGCCAGCCAACTGCTTATTTTGACTCTCAGCTGTCTGAGTTTAGACTTAATTTGGTGGAAATTGGGCTCTTTGAATAGGCCACTTTGTACAGGGTAGATGGCAGTGAGTGAATATAATCCAGGGATACAACTTTACAACTAACATACAAGCATTTAAATAAAACACTAGTTGCTCAGACACATAAAAAGTGTTCACTTCCTGCCAGAATGGTCATGAAGAGTTCAAGGAGAAAGAGCTTGGTATTGAAAGGAACTTATTCTAAACTGATAACTCTTCAGTCTTGTAGGGAAGCAGCAAAACACACATATGGAAGATATTGTAACTTAGGCACTCCTAAAATTATGAAGCAATTGTGAATAATCTAAAGCCAGGGGATAATCCACCAGAAGTTAAGATTTGGGAATAAAGAATTTCTCTTACTCTGAATTTGCCTCCCTAGAACATTCATCTTATATTTATCATCTCCTCCTCCTCTTCCTCTTACTACTATTTCTTCCTCTCTCTCTCTCCCTCTCTCTCTCTCTCTGGTCTCTCTTTTTTCAAAATCCAGTGACTGATAGAGAGAAAACACAGTGGTGAATAATCTGGTATGCTAGCATTTCACCTTGGCCAGCTAAGATCTTACTGTACTGGAACAAATCTTTTAACACTGAAGTCATTTTAACACGTCCCCCTTTTACGCTTGCATTGTTCTTTTTCTTTGGTTACCAAAATTGGGTTTAAAAGTATCATTCAAAATAATCCGCTCAGTCTTTTCTATGGGCGCTAAATTACTAGGCCACTGTATAACTAACCCAATCATTTTAACAGCCTTATCGATTGCTGATCAATGCACAGTCTATTAGGTCTAGGTGGGAGATATTTATTTTGAAGATGGTCCAAGTGAACAATTAGTTGTAATAGCTACTTACAGCCATAGTAATAGCCCTATCCAATCACGATCTACCCAAGATTGCCTTAATGATGCTTCTGTCACAATAATTCCCTCAAGGAAGCATCATCTTATCTTTTGTATTTTTCCATTATCCCAAAACACAATAACCTTATTTCTTTGTTATTACCATTGATCAATACTTATTGAATACCCATACTTTCTGTAGCACTTTCTCAGCTGATTGAACTTTGGACCTTTGTTCTCATAGATCAAAGTCCTTACCTATCAATGCTGTAATATAAAACTGATAGGATGGTTCCCCCCATCTTCTTTTCTTTCTTTTGTAGAGAGAAGAAAAGAGAACTTTATAGGAAATATTGATCCTAGGTTCCTTGGGTTTTATTTTGAAACTTACTTACGTTTGTGTTCATTTAACTAAATATTGTATCATTTCAAATCTCATGTTACTTAGTATATATGATCATATACATGTAGTGTACCATACTACTTACCATTGAATTTTATGTCATTGTAATAAGTGAAAAAACAAGGAAACAAATCTATATGTTTCATTCCAATTTCTTGAACAAAGAAAATATTAGAGAAAAAAGATAGTACTAAAGTGTATCAAAAGTCAGTAGTGGTGAGAGTGTTTAAAATCTTGCTCCCTAACAGTGTTATCAGTTTGGCTGAAATAAACATTTTTTTAAAGGCTTTTATTTATTTATTTTTTAGAGAGAGGGGAAAGGAAGAAGAAAGAGGGAGAGAAACATCAGTGTGTGGTTGCTTCTTGTGTGCCCCCTACTGGGGACCTGGCCCACAACCCAGGCATGTGTCCTGCCTAGGAATTGAACCAGTGACCCTTTGGTTCACAGCCCGCACTCAATCCACTGAGCTATACCAGCCAGGGCAAAAATAAATATTTTTTAAAAGTATGTCTTATTGATTATGCTATTACAGTTGTCTCATTTTTTTCTCCCTTGTATCCTCCTCTGCCTGGCACCCCCCTCCCTCCAGCATTTTCGCCCCTTAGTGTATGTCCATGGGTCATACGTACATAAACGTTCTTTGGCTTCTCCATTTCCTATACTATTCTTAACCTCCCCGTCTATTTTGTACCTACTAATTACGCTTATTCCCTGTACCTTTTCCCCATTCTCTCTGCTTCCCCTCCCTGCTGATAACCCTCCATGTGATCTCGATTTCTGTGATTCTGTTCCTGTTCTAGTTGTTTGCTTAGGGTTTTTTTTTTTTTTTTTAGGTTAATTGTTGATACTTGTGAGTTTCTTGTCATTTTACTGTTCATATTTTTGGTCATCTTCTTTTTCTTAGATAAGTCCCTTTAATATTTCATATAATAAGGGCTTGGTGATGATGAACTCCTTTAACTTGACCTTATCTGGGAAGTACTTTATCTGGCCTCCCATTCTAAATGAAAGCTTTGCTGGATAGAGCAATCTTGGATGTAGGTCCTTGGCTTTCATGACTTTGAATACTTCTTTGCAGCCCCTTCTTGCCTGCAAGGTTTCTTTTGAGAAATCAGCTGATATGGGAATCAGTCTTATGGGAACTCCTTTGTAGGTAACTGTCTCCTTTTCTCTTGCTGCTTTTAAGATTCTCTCCTTATCTTAAATCTTGAGTAATTTAATTGTGATGTGTCTTGGTATGTTTCTCCTTGGATCCAACTTCTTTGGGATTCTCTGAGCTTCCTGGACTTGGATGTCTAGTTCCTTCACCAGATTGGGGAAGTTTTCCTTCATTATTTTTTCAAATAAGTTTTCAATTTCTTGCTCTTCCTCTTCTCCTTCTTGCAGCCCTGATTAGATGTTGAAACATTTAAAGTTGTGCCAGAGGTTCCTAAGCTTCTCCTCATTTCTTTGAATTCTTCTTTCTTCATTCTGTCCCAGTCGAATGTTTATTTCTTCCTTTTCCAAATCTTTTATTTGAGTCCAGGTTTCCTTCTCTTCACTCTTGGTTCCCTGTATATTTTTCTTTATTTCGTTTGTATAGCCGCCACTTCTTCCTTTATTTTGCATTCATACTCAATCAAAGCTGTGACCATCCTGATTAAAAGTTTTTTGAACTTTGCATCTGATAGGTTGACTATTTCCTCATTGGTTAATTATTTTTCTGGAGTTTTTATCTTTTTTTCATTTGGGCCATATTTCTTTGCCTTGGCACACCTGTTACATTGTAAGGGGCAGAGCCTTATGTATTCACCAGGGCAGGGCAATGCACTTCAAGGTGTTGTACCACTGTATGTGGGGGAAGGGTCAGAGAGGGAACAATACCACTTGCTTTTGCCCCACTTTCAGTCATTTCCCTCACTTCCCAGAAGCAGATTGTGCCCTTTCAGGTGCTGGCCTGGTGCTGATTCCTGGGTGAGTGGTCTTGTGTACGTTCTAGGATCCCATGGGCCCCTCCTGTGAGATGGGAGTTTCTCTTGCTGCCACAACCCCCACAGGTTTTCACAGCCAGAGGTTTTGAGGCTTTAGTTTCCTGCGCTGGAACCCTGGATTATGTGGTCTGTGTTGCTCCCCACACACAATCCACATGCAAATGTGCAATTGCCTGGTCTGTCAGCCACTGCCTCGCCTTGTGTCCTCTTCACCCCAGCATCCTGTCTCCGCACCTCCTACCAGTCTGGATGAATGGTTCTTTTTTTAAATTTTATTTTAATCATTGTTCAAGTACAGTTTTCTCGAATGGTTCTTCTTTAACTTCTTGGTTGTTAGACTTCCATACAGTTTGATTTTCTGGAAGATCTTTTTTTTTTTTTGTTTTTAAATTGGTTGTTTTCCTTCTTTTGGTTGTGTGAGGAAGTGAAGTGTATCTACCTATGCCTCCTGTTCTGGTTATTTGCTTAGTTTGTTTTTTAGATTCAGTTGTTGATAGTTGTGAGTTTGCTGCCATTTTAATGTTTATAATTTTAATCTTCTTCTTTTTCTTAGATAAGTCTCTTTTATATTTCATGTAATAATGGCTTGGCAATGATGAAATCTTTTAGCTTTACCTTGTCTGGGAAGCATTTTATCTGCCCTTTAATTCTAAATAATAGCATTCCTGGATAGAGTAATCTAGGTTGTAGGTCCTTGCTTTTCATCACTTGGAAGACTTCTTGCCAGTCCCTTCTTGCCTGTAAGGTTTCTTTTGAGAAATCAGCTAATAGTCTTATGGGAACTTTTTCGTAGGCAACTCTTTTCTTCTCATGCTGCTTTTAAGAGTCTCTCTTTATCTTTAACTGTTGGCGTTTTAATTATGATGTGTCTTAGTGTGGTACTTTTTGGGTCTAGCTTGTTTGGGACTCTCTACTTTCTGGACTTATATGTCTATTTCTTTCACCAAGTTAGGGAAGTTTTCTTTCATTATCTTTTCAAATAAAATTTCAATTTTTTGCTCTTCCTTTTCTCTTTCTGCCACCCCTGTGATTCAGATGTTGTACTTTGGAGATGTCCCAGAGGTTGCATAATCTATCCTAGTTTTTCTGAATTCTTGTTTCTTCTTGCTGTTCTGATTGAATCCTTATTTCTTCCTTATGTTGTGAATTGTTGATTTGATTCTCAGCTTCATCCCCCCCTCCCCACTGTTGGTTCCCTCTAGATTTTTCTTTATTTCACTTAATGTAATCTTCATTTCTGCCTGGGTCTTTTTTGTGCTGTTGCAGTATCTAATGAGTTCTTTGAGCATCCTGATAACCAGTGATTTGAACTCTGCATCTAATAGGTTGCTTATCTCCATTTCATTTAGTTCTTTTTTCTGGAGTTTTGTTTCTGTTCTTTCATATTTCTTTGTCTTTTCAATTTGGCAGCCTCCCAGTATTTATTTCTGTGTAGTAGGTAGAGCTGCTTTGACTCCCTGTCTTAGTAGTGTGGCCTATTATAGAAATGCACACCTGTAAGTTGTATGGGGTGTAGCCTTAGGTCATCACCAGCGCAGGGCAGCATTTGTCACTGCTCTGTGGCTCTATGGCTCTTTGTGGGCCGGCGGGGGTCGGGGGTGGGGAAGTGGTTAGAGAGAGGGCAATGCTGCTGCCTGACCTCTGGAGTTTGCCCATGAAGAAGCTGTCTCCTGGCACTTGCCCTGTTGCCAGTCACTTCAATTTTTCTCTGTATGCCTCTAGCGCCCCTTAAGCTGTTGCCCTTGTGCTGAGTCCCAGGGAGAGTGGGTGTGCATAAGTCCTAAGAACACCGTGGGTACTTTAAGAGGAGTCTCCTGAGAATCTTGCAGTTTCTTCCGCTGCCCCAACCCCCACTGGTTTTTACAGCCATAAGTTACGGGGACTTATCTTCCTGGTGCTGAAACCCGGGACTGTGTGGTTTGGCCTGGAGCTAGGATCCCTTGCTCCAGAGGTATCCCTCACAACTTTTATCCACTGCACACGAATGTAGGACTGCCCATTACATGTACCTGCCTCTCCATGTCTCTCTATGCCTCTACACCTCTCCATGCTTCCCGGCCCTCCTCCACCATTTCTACCTGTCTGGATAAATGTGGCTTCTTTAAATATTTGGTTGCTGTACTTCCATGCAGTTCGATTTTCTGATGAATCTGGGTGATATTTGTTTTGTAGTCTAGTTGTAATTTTTGCTGTAGTAGTGTGAGGAGGCAAAGCATGTTTACCTTTGCCTTCACCTTGACTGGAAATCTGGCTAAATTAAGCTTTTATAAACATTTTTTAAAAAGTCAATGGCAATAAATGTTTATGAAATTAAAAGTTAAGCTGTGTAACTTATGGAATGGAAGTCTTCCTCCAGAATTCCCGCCTTATGTCATGTTAGTCATAGCTGGGCTCTGAGGATAATTTCCATAGAATCAGTTTCTTTCCTGGACCTAAGGAGTGTTGGCTTATTCCCGCCTTATGTCATGTTAGTCATAGCTGGGCTCTGAGGATAATTTCCATAGAATCAGTTTCTTTCCTGGACCTAAGGAGTGTTGGCTTCCTCTTGTATTCATCAATTTACTTCACTTAAGAGAGAATGAAAATTGTGTGCCTTAGTTTTTACATTATAAGAACATGGCACTTGAATGGGAGTAAGGGGGTGAAAACTGTACTTGAACATTCATTTAAATAAAAAAAAATTAAAAAAAAGAACATGGCAAACAGATCTCAAGTAGAAGAAGGCACTGTCATTTGACAGGTTTGTTTTTTTTTTTTGCTTATTATAAATTTATCATACTCAGTTACTATTAGTTAAAAATGTGTTTGTACTTTTATCATGTGTTAACTGGAATAGTGGTGAAAAAAATGTCTTTATAAAAACCAAATTTCTTTTACAGCATGTCTTTTATTTTGATGAAGTCTTTGATGAGGCATGTACCAATCAGGATGTGTACATGAAGACTACTCACCCACTCATTCAGCATATTTTCAATGGGTATGATAGTAATTTTTTGCTGTGTTTGCTCTTTATTTTTTATTTTCCATAAATCATATATTTTTTTAAAGATTTTATTTATTTATTTTTAGAGAGGGAAGGGAGGGAGAGAGAGAGAGAGAAACATCATTGTGCGGTTGCTGGGAGACATGGCCTGCAACCTAGGCATGTGCCCTGACTGGGAATCGAACCTGCGATGCCTGGTTCGCAGCCCGCACTCAATCCACTGAGCTACACCAGCCAGGGCTAAATCGTATTTTTAAAATAAATATTACTTATGCTGGTTTTAGTTCTTTTGAATTAAACATGAATTTGTGTTTTGATCTTATGAATTTAAATTAGTCTCTTCTGAAAAATTCAGTGTCTCTATTTGTAGGGTTTACTAAGCATTTAGGAATTTTCAGCAAAATTTCCTTTTACACTGATGATATTATCTGTGCTTAGTGAAAAAATATAAGCTAACAGCAATATAATTTCATCAATGTCCTCAGAATAGAAAAGTTTAAGTGTTTGTAGTTAGTTTGAACTTTTGATACTAGGAATTATGTATTCTGGCTATAATATTATAATATCATTAATATTCTCCTTCGAGTAGAACAGATAAGTGACTATCACGTATCTACCTTTCATAAATGTATTTTTTAAATTTTGAAATAGGCCCTGACTGGCTAGCTCACCTAGTTAGAGCATTCTCCAGATACCCCAGTGCTGTGGATTTGATCCCCGCTCAGGACACATACAAGAAACAACCAATGAATGCATAAATAAATGGAACAACAAAGCAATGTCTCTCTCTCTCTCTCTCTCTCTCTCAAATCAATAAATTAAAAAAGATTAAATTTTGAAATAATTATTTATACTTAATAAACACTAAATGGTACAGAAAAGGTAGTAGAGGCTTCTGTTGTATATTTAAAATGTAGGCATGTATGCCAAACAATCTACTAGAGTTGCTGATTCCAGAGTATTTTGATTTTTATTTTTTAAAATAACTTTTATAATGTTAAAAAACTGAGGTATAATTTACATGCAATAAGCTACACAGATCATAAGAAGTATTCAGGTTTAATGAGTTTTGATAGTTGTATACATCCAGCTAACCAATACCTGGAACAACATATAGAACATTTTCACTACCCCAGAAGTTCTCTTATGTCCCTTTTTAGTTAACTTCCTACTGTCACCCCCAGGTCTTACATAACCACTGACCTGCTTTCTGTCACTATAGATTAGTAATAGAATCACTATGATATATATTCTTTTATGCCTGGCTTTTTTGTTTAACATAATGTTTTGTTTTGTTTTGTATTAGTACATGTTGTTGCATGTATCCGTTGTTTTCATTGCTGGGCGATATTCCCTTCTACGAATATATCATAAATTGTTTATCCATTCTTCTATTGATTTACATTTGGGGTGTTTCCATTTCTAGACTACTATGAATAAAGCTGTATAAACATTTTTATACAAGTATCTGTGGACATGTTTTCATTTATCTTGGATAAAAACCTAGAAATGAAGGCCCTGGCTGGCATAGCTCAGTGGATTGAGCGCAGGCTGCGAACCAAAGCATCGCAAGTTCAATTCCCAGTCCGGGTACATGCCTGGGTTGCAGGAGATGGCCCCCAGCAACCGCACATTGATGTCTCTCTCTCTCTCTTTCTCCCTCCCTTCCCTCTCTAAAAATAAATAAAATCTTAAAAAAAAAACAACCTAGAAATGAAATTGATGACTCATAGGATAGATATGTTTATAAGAAAATGTCAGTTTTCCATGCATTACTCCATACTTCCAGCAGCAATCAATGTATTAGAATTCTGGCTCTGTATCCTCAACCATATTTGGCATTGTCAGCCTTTTTTATTTTAGCCAATCTAATGGGTATGGAACTGTATATTACTGTGTTTTTTTAAAATAATTTTTATTTTTAGAGAGAAGGGAAGGGAGGGAGAAAGAGAGGGAGAGAAACATCAGTGTGTGGTTGCCTCTTTCATGCCCCCCCACTGGGGACCTGGCCTACAACCCAGGCATATGCCCTGACTGGGATTCAAACCAGCGACCCTTTGGTTCCCAGACCAGCGCTCAATCCACTGAGCTATACCAGCCAGGACATTATTGTGTTTTTAATTTGAATTTTTCTAATGCCTAATGATATTGAGCATCTTTTCATGTGCTTATTGGTCATTTAAATATCTTCATTTACCCATTTTTTGTTTTTTTTTATTGTAGTTTTATAGTCATTTAAATTTTTTATAATTATTTGTATGAACAGGCTAAAAAAGTAAAATATCCTTCACATTCAATTTCTTATGCACAAAATCTAGAGTGTGCTGTTTGAGAGAATAAATTTTGAAAATAAGTTAGATTTTTAATATTAAGACATTAACAATAAAAATAAGGGCCCTGACTGGTGTGGCTCAGTGGAGCACCAGCCTGTGAACCAAAATGTTGCTGGTTTGATTCCCAGTCAGGGCACATGCCTGGGTTACAGGCCAGACTCCTTGATGTAGGGTGCATGAAAGGCAACCACACATTGGTGTTTCTCTCCCTCTCTTTCTCCCTCCCTTCCCCTCAGTTTAAAAATAAATTAAAAAATAAATAAGGGAGTTGCAAGTTAAGTACAGCTTAACTATAAATTCAGTAAAGTGTAATAGAGACTCCTCATGACCATATTTGTTGTTTTGTTGAAAAGTTCATCACTAAAATGTTCCAAAGATAAGCAAGATGGTACTCTCTACTCTCATTCTCCTAGGTCTTCAGTGTATTTAAATTTTCATTTTCCTAACTGTGCCTCTAACCTTGTATTCAAGTACCCACACTGCTGGGAGCCACAGTTTGTTGTTGTTGTTGTTGTTTTAAGTTTATTAATTGTTTTTGGAGAGAGAGGGAGAGATACAAGAGAGAAAGACCTATTTGTTGTTTCACTTAATTATGCATCCATCGGTTGCTTCTTGTATGTGCTCTGACCAGATACTGAACCTGCCACCTCCACAAACCTTGGCATATCATGACAACACTCGAACCAACTGGGCTACCTGGCTAGGGCCTGGGAGTCATGGTTTAAAAGATAAGAAGTAACTGGTCTGTGCTTCAAGCAGTTGAAATCTGACTAGCTCCCATCTCTTGATTCTCACACTTCCATGGTTCTTTTGTTCTTGTCATATCATCCCTTCTTTTCTGTCTGGCTTCAGTTCCCTTTTGTTGTGTTCATCTCTCTCTACCCACCTCTGGCCTCTCCCTACCCCCCGTGTCCATACATCTTTTTTTCTTAAAAAGTAGCTACTGTCATTAATCCATGTGATTCCTGTTCAAGAGTCTGCAATAACTACTTAGTACCTAACATTATGTTCACTTTCTACTTAGTATTCTTATATATGGTCAGATCCCACAATGCTCAGGTAATTTTGACCTGCAACTCCTCTTAAAACATACTGTGATTGGCCCTGGCTGGGGTAGCTCAGTGGATTGAGTGTCAGCCAGTGAACCAAAAGGTTGCTGGTTTGATTCCCAGTCAGAGCACATGCCTGGGTTGTAGGCCAGATACCCAGTTGAGGGCGTGTAGAAGGCAATCGATTCTCTCTCACACATTGGTGTTTCTCTCCTTCTCTTCCTCCCTTATTTCCCCTTTTTCTAAAAATAAATAAATAAAATCTTAAAAAACAACATACTGTAATGGTAGGTTGGTCTTTTAACTCTCCACCTCTTCTACTGTGGTTCTTTACACTCATGCAGGGTGTGTGTGCACATTTATCCACATGCAGGAATGGTGATTCTCACTTAGAATCTCAGAATATCAGGGCTAGAAGGGATCTGAGAAGTAACCTAGCAATTTATCGATAAGAGTGAAAATTGAGACCTTTAGAGAAGCCCTTCTCTGAGTCCTTCCTCAAATAATTTGCTTACATTGTGTTCACCTGTCTAAACTTCCTTAATATTTATACGTGGTCACTACCATCATATTTATCACATGATCTTCTATTATTTATTGTATTTCATTCCCTATTACTTCTTTCAGCAGACTTGTCTTTTCAAATTAACACAAAATCGTCTTCTCTGGGATCCTCTGAAACATCTAGGACAGGGGTGTCAAACTCATTTTCACCAGGGGCCGCACAGTTGCCTTCCAAGGGCTCAATGTAATTTCAGGACTGTATATTGTAACTGCTCCTTAACAGTTAAGTGAGAGCTCAGCGCTGCCACCAGGTAGAAGCAAGGTGCCAGGCTGGATAAAACAGGTGGAGGGCCAGATTCAGCCCTCGGGCCTTGTGTTTGCCACCTGTGATTTAGTAGGAGTCCTTGTTTCCTTATCTTTCAGAGTTGTCTTATGGTCTTACCAGTTCCATAAAAAAATTCTGTCAGAAAACTCATGTACTGCTTTGAGAATATTTTTTCCTCTTCCTATGTTTTAATAATGTAAAGCTCTCTTCTTAAAAGGATTATATTTTTATAGCTGAATTTTGTCAAAGATTCTTTTTCAACCTGACTTTTGTCATAAAAATCTATGGGTAGAGCCCTCATGGGTATGGCTCAGTTGGCATTGTTCTGTAAACCAAAAAGTCATGGGTTTGATTCTTGGTCAGGGCACAGATTGCAGGTTCAGTCCCCTGTCAGGGCATGTATGAGAGGCAACCAATTGATGCTTCTTTCCCTCTCTCCCTCCCGCACCCTCTCTGTAAAACTCAATAAGCATGTCTTTGGGTGAGGATTAAAAACAAATCTATGGGTAGGTTAGCATTTCTGTTATGTATAAGTGATACAAATTATTCTTCCCTCAGAGGCAATGCCACTTGCTTTGCATATGGACAGACAGGTGCTGGAAAGACCTACACCATGATAGGCACTCATCAGAATCCAGGACTGTATGCTCTGGCTGCCAAAGATATCTTCAGGCAACTAGAAGTGTCCCAGTCAAGAAGGCACCTCTTTGTGTGGATCAGCTTCTATGAAATCTACTGTGGACAGCTTTATGACCTCCTAAATAGAAGAAAAAGGTACTGGATATAAGTGGGAAACTGTGAATCTGTTCATCATTATTTTAAGCCAGAGTCCCACTGAATCATGGGACTTAATGAGACATTAATACCATTTTGTCCAAGAAATGAGAGTCTTCTGAATCAGATACATATTTTTTAAACTGTTAGTTCAGCTATAGAAAGATTTAAATTAGCCTTTCAAGTGATCGATAGTCTAATGTTTATCCAAATATTATCCCTTTTAACCATGGCTGGTGTGGCTCAGTGGATTGAGTACTGGCCCGCAAACCAAAAGGTCACTGGTTCGATTCCCTGTCAGGGCACATGCCTGGGTTGCGGGCCAGGTCCCCATTTGGATACACACAGCAAGCAGCTGATTGATGTTTCTCTCACACATTGATGTTTCTCTCCCTCTTTTTCTCTCCCGCTTCCTCCCTCTCTGAAGGTGAGTGAAGTCTTTAAAATAAAAAGATGATCCCTTTTATTTTGGTCTATGAAAAAGGTCTAATTTCAGGAGGTCAGGAAACCAATATATACTTAAATCTCTTCATATTCTTTTAACCTATTATTACACTGGAAGAACTATAAATAATGTTTCCCACTTTGCCTTGTTTTTCTTTTTCCCCTCAATCTTAGGATGGGCTTCGTGATAGTTTTCTTAAGTCAGTTGAATGAGAAGAAAATATCTTTACTTCACATTAGACTTTTAACTCTTATAAGGCTTAAACTTTTGCCCTTACAATGTAATATAATAACTTAGAAATGTGTTCAGTAATTCTGATTTTAAATCCCTATTGTGTTTTTATAGCATAAAGTTTTATTTAGGTTGAAACTGATCACTTAGTAGGAGGCAATGAAGTTGTGAAGGTACTGACTGACTGGGAAAATAGGGAGAAGAGAGGAAGTGGGGGGGTGGAAGGATAAAGTTTGTCATAACAGAATTAACCAGACATGAAACATGTTGGGAGTAGCTCCACCAGGTGGAGAGGAGTGAGTTGAGGCTGAACATGGTAGAAGGCTGGGAAAACCAAATCAGTGAAGTAGACTAGCCCCACAACAAAGGGATCCATGCCCCTACAGAGCTGTCCAAAAGGACATGAAGTTCTATGAGCTCCAGGCAAGCACTGGAATGGGGAGTGGAAGTGGAGGAGCAGCTCCAGTTCAGTAGAGAAAGTGTGATAAGGCCAGCCCCCACTGAAGAGGGGCGTTAGAGTGTTGAGTATCATAACTGGAGAGGCCACTGTGGGTTAAGGCAAGCCATCATTCTGTGGACTCAAACAAAAAGGGACCTTTAGGTATTCCACAACTCAGAGAATATATAGGTTTTAGGGGTTCAGTTGTGCCAGGTAAAGGAGGGTGCCACCCTGGGATTGCTTTGGCAAAGAGTTATCTTTCTTTTTTACTCTCTGTGTTGGTTTTGAAGCCTCAAGTTAGCTTAATCATGTCTTCTCTTTCAACCCCAACAATCTTATTAGGGGTCCTCTCCAGTCAGAATGGCCACTTCCTTTAAAGAACAGTTGGCATGAAAATTAAAGCCACCATTATACTATGTGTGTGGTTCATTTTTTGTGTGTGAAGGGACAGTCAGATTATTCTGCTGTAATGAGTGTAATTCTTTAATTAATGACCCAGATATATTACCCTGTATATTTGCATTCTTTAATTATAGCCAAAGGGATGGGAATATGCTAATTCCTGGTTTGAAGCTTCTCTAGGACTCAGAAGGAAAGACCCAGACTTACTCTGTGAGTGTCTTGGGCTGTGGTGTTTTTTTTTTTAATCTTTGGTTAATTGGCTAGTATCCCTTTGTTTCCTCCCCTTCTCGGTCTTCTGAAATGTCCTGATCCACTGATGGCCACACTGTGTTTGTTTAAAGCCGTTATGATTTATTCTGTTGTTTTTATAATAAAATATATTTCCTATAATAATAGTGTGGGGCTTTGACAAACATAGATAAAAGTGTGTGTGTGTGTGTGTACGTACGTACGTGTACTTAGTCCACCTCTTAAACTAGAAACCAGAGTTTAAGGATCTTCAAATTAAGTCTTAAAAGTAGAAGATAAATTGTTTTATACCCATGCAGAAAAAGTGATAGAAATCTTGCTCATGGGATTTAAAAACCTAGCAGTATGTTTTGGGCTGTCTGTCAGGAACCCTGGGGTGGCATAGGGCCTGGGAAGTATGTTCAGGAATGACATGAGGGTTCTGAAAGCTAGATCCATCTTTATCCCATAAACCTAACTGTTCTAATAGAGTTGTTTTCTAAATGGTCACGGGCATCCATGAACTGTTTTCCTTCAATCTTATAAAAATTTGAAAACTTAGTGGAAGCATAGGCTGAGAAAAAATTTTTGGAGAGAATATCATTTCCTTTTTTATGAGATTCAATTTCATTTCTAACCTTAATCAGCATTTTATTAAGAGGGAAAAATAACCTTAGAGTCTTCAATAGATTCAATACATGCCCCTGGGTGGGTCTGGTTTAATGATGATGGTAGACCATAACCACTTACTACTTTACGTGCAGGCCTGAGGCATTCAGTGGTAGCACCAGCTCTTCCTTGTTCTTAGAAGGTATATCAGGACTGCTTGTTGCAAGTAAAATAAAACTCCACTTATACTAGCTTAAGCATCTAAGAAAATCATTAGCTCGTGTAACTAGAAAGCCTAGAGATCTGTCAGGCCTTAGTGCCTTTACTGTAGCAGCTCAGGGATGTTAAAAGGACCCAGTTTCTTTGCATCTCTGCTCTACCTTCTATGGTGGTAGCTTCATTCCAGAACTGTCTTTTTTGTGAATGTTAAATGGTTGCAACTGCTCCCAGGGCCATATGCTTTTACAGAGAGAGAAAGAGGTGGGGGGGAGGGGGAGGGAGAGGGAGGGAGAGGGAGAAGGAACCTGACAGTCAGGTACCTAATAACTAGAGACTTGGACTTGATTTTGATTGGACCTGGTAGAGATACCATATCTATCTACTCCTGAACCAGTCTCTCTAGCCAGGAATACACCATCCATTGACTGGCATAGGTTTGAGTTATACATGCATTCTTTTTGTTGTTGTTGTTCCCCTCCCCTCCTATACTTTGATTCTTTTAATTATAGCCAAAGATGCTGATTTGTTTACAACAATCAAAGACCACACCTGAAACCCTAGGTGGAGGCCAGGAGATGTGGGAATGGCTGGGGAGAGTGCACATGAATCCCACCCAGAGGGCAAAACTACTACTTAATGATGGGGGAGTAGTGGAGTGGTTTCTGGGGAGGTAAGAACAAAGTCTATTACAGCAGCTCTGTCATATCAACAATGTTCTTGCATCTGCAGGCTCTTTGCAAGAGAAGATAGCAAGCATGTAGTACAGATCGTGGGACTGCAAGAGCTTCAGGTGGATAGTGTGGAGCTCCTTTTAGAGGTAACTCTCCCTTCTTTACTATACCACTATAGCAGCCTAAGTGCAGGGAAAGAATTCGTTTTGCTACCTAGCAAGTATAATGGACTCAGATTTAGGCAAAGGGTAATGGCAAGCATACTGCTTCACATTTATAAATGTGAGTCCTTATAGGTTCTCTCTAAGGTGGTTGTCCCAATGCCATGGTAGAGGGAAGTAGGGCATGTGGAAGACCCTGATGCATGAGAAGATGTTAGGCCAGTTTCAAAGGCTGCTAATATGTACTTCTCTGGTAGTTGGCTCTGGAAAAGCTGCTAGAGAGAAATATTCTTAATTTAAATTAAAATTTTTATAGGTAATACTTTCACATGGGTTAAAAATTCAGAAAGTACAATGAAAATATCCCATCCCCTTTTTCTGAGGCTACTAATTTTTTTTTAGTTATTTTTGTGTATCCTTCCAGATGTATTTTTAAATCTTATTTTATTAAAAGTTATCTTTTTATTATAACCAGAGTAACACTTATGATTAAATCTGAAGATTAAAAATATATTATAGAAAAATAAAGTCTTCTTTAACTTGCTGTACAGTACTCCTCATTCTCCACTGAGATATCCACTGTTAATAGTTTAGAATATTTAGATTTTTTTTTCTGTTTTGGAAATTTATTAAATTATGTACAGATATACTTCTGGTGAACCTTCCTTTAATGTAATTAATGTCAACCTTGGTTTACATTAGATCATCAGGAGGATTTTTTTCCTTACTTAAAAAAGATGGTTTAACCTTTTTTTATTGTGAAAAATAACACTATATAGAAAAATGCATAAAATCTAAATGTGTATGGTATAAAGAAACACTCATAATCAACTACCCACATTAATAAATAGAACATTATAGCACCCCACAAGAACCCTGTATAATTTCCCAATTATACTCCCCTATTTTCCTGACTTTATGCTAATCACTTTCTTATTCTTTGTTACAGTTTTACCAACTATGTGTTATCCATAGGTATAACTTAGTTTCACCTATTTTTTAACTTCATGTGAATAGAATGACAGTGTATATATTCTTTTACGTCTTGCTTCTTTTGCTTAACATTATGCTTTGGAGTGCCATCTGTTTTTTATATGCCTGTAATTCTGTTCATTTTTATTTGTAGTTAGTATTCAATCATATGAATATAGTACAGTTTATTTCACCATTCCAAAGTTAATGAACAATTGGGTTGTTTCTGTTTGGGGCTTTTCTGAACAGCATGGCTGTCAATGTCCTTTACCTGTATTTTGGTGTACAGCATATGAGTTCTCTGGGTTGTAGCTGTGATATGCGTATCTCCCACTTCACTAGATGATGCCAACTGCTTTCCAAAGCAGTGTGCACTCCCACAAGCAATCCTGTGCTCTTCATCTTCACCAGCACTTTGGCTTTTGAATTTTTGCCTATTTATAATTATTTAATTTTACCTTTAATTGCATTTCACTGATTAAAAACAAAGTTAAATAGCTTATTTTACTGTGAACTTTATTTATTTTAATCATTTTTTTCAATTACAGTTGACATGCACTATATGAGTTTCAAGTGTACACCCCAGTGATTAGGCATTATATAACTTCCTAAGTGATCATTCTAATAAAACCTCATACCCATCTGACACCATACATAGTTATTAGAATATTACTGGCTATATTCCCTATGCTGTACTTTACATCCCCATGACTATTCTGTAACTACCAATTTGCATTTCTAAATTCCTTCACCTTTTTCACCCATACCTGGAACCTCCTTTCCAACTGGCATCGTTGAAATGTTCACTATATCTATGAGTCTATTTCTGTTCTTCTTGTTCATTTATTTTGATTTTTAGATTCAATTGAGTAAAGGTGAATAGTGGGAATGTCAGTTTGGGTCTTTTCCTCTATTTTGGGTTGTCTGTCTTTTACTGATATGTATATTGTGGATGTGAATCTTTTGTCAGTTTTTGTCAGTGTGTCATGAGCATATTGTCTTGTTCTATGGCTTGTCTTTCTAGTTCTATCATGTATTTTTTATTGTTGTCCAGTTACATTTGTCCCACATTTTTCTCTGTTGCTTTACCATGCCCCATCCACATACTCTGCCCCCCAGTCCCATAGTCAATCCCAACCCAGTTGTCCATGCCGATGGGTCCTCTCTGCATGTTTCTTGACTTGCCCCTTCCCCTTCTTTCCCACATTATCCCTTGCTCCCCTCCCATCTGATCACTGTCAGTTTGTTTTTTATTTCCATGTGAGACCATTTAAATCAGAATCTCTCAAGAGGGAGACCCAGATATGGGTATTATTAATTTTAAAATTAATTTATTCAATTTATTATTCAATTTTAAGTTGAAATATAGTTCACAACCATAAAATTCACCTTTTTAAAGTATATACTTCAGTGTTTTTAATGTAATTTTCTTATTAAGATATAATCCACATACCACAATATTTGCCTTTTTAAAATATACAATTGAATGGTGTTTTTTGTACTTTCAGAAATTTGTACAGCTATTACCACTATCAAATTCTAGAACATTTTCATCACATCAAAATGAAACCCCAAACTATTAGCTGGTTACTCCTTTATTTTTCCTGCCCCACAGTTCCTGGCAACCACTAATTTTTATCTCTATGGATTTGCCCACTCTGGCCATATATCAATGAAATCATACAATATGCAATAGTTTGTCTCTGGCTTCTTTCATTTAATACAGTATTTTCAAGGTTAATCCATGTCATAGCATATATCAGTATTTCTTTCCTTTTTATGGCCAAATAATATTCTACTATATGGATATATTTTATTTATTCATTCATCAATTGATAAACATGTAGGTTGTTTTCACTTTTTGGCTATTATGAATAAGGCCAAGTACAAGTTTTTGTGTAAAAATATGTTTTCAATTTTCTTGAGTATATGCCTAGGAATGGAATTGCTGGGTCATACTTTTTGAGGGACAGCAAACTGTTTTCCCAAGTGGCTGCACCATTTTTACATTCCTACTAGCAGTGTATAAAGGAGGGTATTATTTTAAAAGTTCCCTGGGTAATTCATTCTAACATGCAGCCATCATAGTCATTCTTCTAGTATATCCAACCAACCTGGCTAGAGTCAAAGGGAGAAAGCTGGAAGGACAGGCTGGGTACTTGACTTCACTCGCCTTTAGAACAGCTTTACAATGTACCCCTCCATGGACTTGGGCGCAGGAAATGGCAGGGTGTTCCTCCATTGATTTGTTTTTTTCTCACAGTTTTTCTTTCCTGGGACAAATAGGTAAATTTTGTTTAAGTGATGAGACCCTCATGTTTGTGTGATTATTAGATTCCTGGGTCCTGGGATCTAAAACCTGAGCAGAGCACCTGAGTATGAGCTTTAGAGGGACTCGAAGAGTCAAGAGCCCCTCGGATTACAGAGGCAGGCGCAGAACAGAAGTGTTTGGGATGTGTTGAAGGGGCTCCCCTGAGACCGGGGCTATTCTTAACCTGCCCAGGACGCCCTCCGCTGTGAAGTCTTAAGGAAATTGTTTCTCATATACCTATTCCCACGGCCCCACTTTCCCCAGCCATTTATTTGTTGTTTTGGCTGGGAGTTTCAAGATATTTGGTTGTCATGATGCCTTGGTCCCTGGAGCTTACACCAACTCAATAGAAAAGCAGAAACACTAAGAGGAAGTCCCATTTTTTTTGCTATGCACCATATCTACGCTAATGAGCAATCTGGTGTCGAATCACACCCTCACCCTGGAAGGGTTTGTGCCACTGCTCTATCCTAAGGCATGTTTCCTAAGCAGAGGGAAGTTTCTTGTTAGTCGACATATTATTGCCATTGATACCCTCAGTCTGTAGTTCATATGAGGTTGTATAAGAAGGAAGCCAGCTGAGATCAAGGTGGAAAGTTGGTATAAATTATGAATATCTGACACGGTTACCCTTATAAACATTTATTGACTCGAAACAAGAGCACTTGCTAACTCAGATGTCACACTCTCACTATGTCTCAGGTGTCACTGTTCATGCTCACTCAGGTATCAGCCAGGTGTTTGCTCAAGTGTCACCCTCAGGTATCATCTTCAAGTGTTACCCCCACAGATCACCCTCAGGATCATTCAGATATGGCCACTTTTTACCTACTTCACAACTGGCAGCTTTATTTTTTTTAAAAATAATTTCCTTGGCTGTAATTGGTAGCAGAGACCCACATAACAAGAGCTTCCTCTAGATAAGCCTCAGTTATATGCCAGTGATAGAGGCTTAATCTGCACATATTGCCTATCTTACTGAAATATTCATAGCCCTTCTTTGATATTTGTGCAGGAAGCTTAGTGATTAAAGCCTTGTAACTAAATGGTGCTGCATCCTGGTGCTGTGTATCCTTGATCACGTCCTTACTTTTCTGAACCTGAAATTTGTGGATGACAGATGACTGGGTCCCCTAATAGAGAAGGAGATGAGATGACATGCATAAAATGCTTACTATGATGCTAGCTCAGTTTGTCATATCTATGATTCTTACTAATAAGTCTCTGAATATTTCCCAATGCCACAGATTTCAGTAATTGTCTCTACTTTCTGTTGTAGCAGGTCCCCATTTTACTCACATAACATGTTTTGTATAAAGGACCAAGATTTAGAAACTTGCCCAATAGATTGTAGTTACAGAAGAAGGAATTTGAGGAGGGGCGGTAGTGAGAGAAAAGGGATGGGCTAGTGATTTTTAAGGTGTTGACATTAATCTTGCTCTACTCCTAGACTTTAATTTCACCCAAATAAATTTGCTTTCTTTCCTCTTTATTCTCTTTTTCCCTCCTTCACTCCCCCTTTCCTTCTTTCTTTTTCTTTTTACTTTCTTGCGCTGGGGAGCCCATGGAATTTCATGTTGAGCTATAAAACTCTGTTTCCTCATGAAACTGATTGATTTACACTTGTGAAAAATAGTTTAACTTTTGAAAGTTTACATGGAAATGTTAGTTCTTTAGTATGTTTTTTAAAATTAATATTTATTGAAAACTGTGCCAATTATGTAACTAAATGCTTTACATATATTATCTTTTTAATTCTCATAAGTAACCTATAAGATTACTATTTTATAGATAAGAACTGGAGACCCTAAAAAGTTAAGTGATTTGCAAGTGTTCACACATTGCAAAAGTTTACACAACTGCCCTGGCCAGGTGAGTAGCCCAGTCGGTCAGAGCATCATCCTGACACCGTGCCAAGGATGCTCGTTTGATCCCAGGTCACAGCACACACAAGAATGAACCAGTGAATTCATAAATAAGTGGAACAACAAATAATCAATGTTTCTCTCTCCCTCTCTCCCTCCCACTCTTTTCCTCCCCTTCCCTTCCTCTCTCTAAAATCAATAAGTAAAAAATTTGTTTTTAAAAGTTCACACAACCATATGCCAAAGCTGGCATGTGAACCTAGTCTAATTTAAGATTTCAATCTCTTATAACTGCTACACTTGGGTTGTATGTCATTTACAAAAGTTTGTCTGATGATCTTAACAACTACCTCATTTTTTACTCCTTGGAGCTTAGCTGCTTTGTTCCATGGTTTCTGAAAGTCATGGTGATGTTAGGCTTTTACTGAAGCTGAGAAAACTGGAACAAGGACCAGAAATTCCTTCACGCCTTCCCTAAAAGGCATACAGTCACAAAAGTTTGCCTCAACGTGTTAGGTTTTCTGAGACACACTCACAGTTACCTAGGACATCATGGTAGACAAGGTGCAATGAAAAGCCAAGTGCAAAACTCTGTAACAGAACCACAGAAACCAGTCTTTCTTGAGACCCCTTGGAGTGAATTTTACCACAAGGCCATGCTTTCAGCTTCCTGTCAGTATACAGTTCCTGACCAGGTATAGCCTTGATGCCTGTCAAAGCTCTCACTAGGTTTCAGCAGAAGTAACATCATTACTCACATGTGGCAGAAGACACCTGGCTTCTATCTTTAGCTTCACTGTATTCTGCCTATGTGACCTTGGATAAATCACTTAACTTCTCTGTGATCCTTTCCTTGTCCATCAAACATATTGCCTACCCATATGTGGAGATTTATTCCTTTTAAGTATATTTTATTGATTATACAACTGCAGTTGTCCCATTATTTTTCTCCCCCTTATTCCCCTCTGCCCTGCACCCCCCTGCCTCCAGCATTCCCCCCACTTATTTCATGTCCATGGGTCATACATATAAGTTCTTTGGCTTCCCAATTCCCTATACTATTCTTTTTTTTAATGTTAATTTTTCTTTTAAAGATTTTATTTACTTATTTTTAGAGAGAGAGACAGACATCAATGTGCGGTTGCTGGGGGCCATGGCCTGCACCCAGGCATGTGCCCTGACTGGGAATCAAACCTGCGATGCTTTGGTTTGCAGCCTGCGTTCAATCCACTGAGCTACGCCAGCCAGGCCAATTCCCTATACTATTCGTAACCTCCCCCTGTCTATTTTGTACCTACTAATTACATGTCTTATTCCCTGTACCTTTTCCTCCATTCTCTCCCCTCCCCCTCCCTGATAACCCTCCATGTGATCTCGATTTCTGTGATTCTGTTCCTGTTCTAGTTGTTTGTTTAGTTTGTTTTGTTTTTGTTTTTTAGGTTCAGTTGTTGATAGTTGTGAGTTTGTTGTCATTTTACTGTTCATAGTTTTGATCATCTTTTTTCCCCCTACATAAGTTCCTTTAACATTTCATGTAATAGGGGCTTAGGGATGATGAACTCCTTTAACTTGACCTTCTCTGGGAAGCACTTTATCTGCTCTTCCATTCTAAATGATAGCTTTTCTGGGTAAAGTAATCTGGGATGTGGGTCCTTGCCTTTCATGAATGAATATTTCTTTCCAGTACCTTCTTGCTTGTAAAGTTTCTTTTGAGAAATCAGCTGATAGTTTTATGGGTGCTCCTTTGTAGGTAACTGTCTCCTTTTTTCTTGCTGCTTTTAAGATTCTCTCCTTAGCTTTCATCTTGGGTAATTTAATTGTAATGTGTCTTGGTGTATTTCTCCTTGGATCCAACTTCTTTGGGATTCTCTGAGCTTCCTAGACTTGCATGTCTAGTTCCTTCACCAGATTGGGGAAGTTTTCCTTCATTATTTTTTCAATTAAGTTTTCAATTTCCTGCTCTTCTCCTTCTGGCACTCCTATGACTCAGAGGTTGGACTGTTTAAAGTTGTGCCAGAGGTTCTTAAGCTTCTCCTCATTTCTTTGAATTCTTCTTTCTTCATTCTGTTCCAGTTGAATGTTTATTTCTTCCTTCTGTTCCAAATGGTTGATTTGAGTCCTGGTTTCCTTCTCTTCGCTGTTGGTTCCCTGTATATTTTCCTTTATCTCACTTTGTGTAGCCTTCATTTCTTCCTCTATTTTGCATCTGTACTCAGTCATATCTGTGAGCATCCTGATTACCAGTGTTTTGAACTCTGCATCAGCTAGATTGGCTATCTCCTCGTCACTAAGTTCTTTTTCTGGAGTTTTGATCTGTTCTTTCATTTGGGCCATATTTCTTTGTCTCAGTGCACCTATTACATTTTAACGGGTGGAGCCTTAGGTATTCACCAGAGCAGATCAACCTACTTCTCTATGTTTTGGGGCTGTATGTGGGGGAGGGGTCAGAGAGCGAGCAATGCCGCATGCTGGGCTCTTGCCCTGCTTTCAGTCACTTCTCTCACTTCCCACAACTGATTTGGGCCCTTCTGGTGCTGATTCCTGAGTGGATGGGTTTGTGTACATTCTAGGACCCTGTGGGTCCCTCCAGTGGACTCTCATGTGAGACTGGGTGTTTCTCCCACCACCACCAGACCCATGGGTTTTTACAGCTAGAGGATTTGTTTTTTTTTTTTCTCAATGTGTGGTTGCCTCTTGTGCACCCCCAACTGGGGACCTGGCCTGCAACCCAAGCATGAGCCCTGACTGGGAATTGAACTAGTGACCCTTTGGTTCACAGGCCCACACTCAATCCACTGAGCCACACCAGCTAGGGCTATAATCAGAGGTTTTGAGGGTTTTTTTCCCCATGTTGGAACCCTGGATTATGTGGTCTGTTTCACTCCCCAGTTGTTCCTCCCAGTTTATCCGCACATGAATGTGTTACTGTGGGGTCCTCCAGCTGCTGCCTTGCACGCATCCTCTCTGCCCCAGCTTCCTTTTTCCGCCCCTTCTACCAGTATGGATGAATATTTCTTCTTTAACTCCTTGGTTGTCAGACTTACATACAGTCTATTTTCTGGTAGTTCTGGGTTTTTTGTTTTGTTTTGTTTTTAAATTGGTTGTTGTCTTTCTTTTGGTTATGTGAGGAAGCAAAGTGTATCTACCTATGTCTCCATCTTGGCGAGAGCGATATGTGGAGATTTAAAAGTTCTCTCTTGTCTCTTCATGGCATTTATAAAAGACAAAACAAAATTTTGAGAACTCTGAAACGCAAGGAAGAAATGCACCAGAATCTTAACTCTGGAATTATGGGAGGTATATATTTTCTTTTTCATCCCTTCTCTTGTATTTTCCACGTTTTCCACAGGAAGTATGTCTTAATTTTATAATAAAAAGTTTGATAAAAAGAACAATGTAAATCTAAAATGTTCCATTATTGCATTGTTACCATATATGTAAGCATGAAGTCAGAGTGATGGGGAAAGGCTAGGATGAGGAAGTGCATTTAAAGTGGAGGCTTCAAGCCCTGACTGGTGTGGTTCAGTGGGTTGAGAGCTGGCCTGTGAACCAAAGGGTCACCAGCTCAGTTCCCAGTCAGGGCACATGCCTGGGTCTCGGGCCAGGTCTCCAGTAGAGGGTGTGTGAGAGGCAACCACACATTGATGTTTCTCTCTCTCGCTCTCTCTCTCTTTCTCCCTCCCTTCCCCTTTCTCTAAAAATTAAATAAAATCTTTAAAAAAATTAAAAATCTTCTCCCTCAGATACACACTTATTTGAAAAAAAAAAATAGCACGGATGCTTCAGTCACATATATGGCCTTGAGTGATATTGCCAGCATCCAAGCTTATTTAACAGTACTTTTCTTGACACTTGCCATACTCAGTATAAGGGATTATTGCTCTTATTTTCCTGATTAGCAGCAACATGCTATCCATGCAGTTGATAATCAAGTTTTGTAAATTAACATGTTCTTCTCATTATAGGAGTTATCAGCTAGTCCCTTTAAACTTTTAGCAAGCTATTTACAAAATTAGTGCATTCACAGTATGACTCTAAATTTCTTCTAAAATACAATTTTTAATTCACATATGATTAATATTTAGAAACACAACTATTCCTCAGACCATGGAGGAACTTACTAGTTAAAATTTTAAAAAGCACAAGTCCCTGCTTGTTAAGGTATTTGTGGCTTATTGTGGGAGTTTGACTCTCAACTTAGACTCTTAATTTGCAAACTAGCTATGTTCAATGCAATAGAAATTAAAATTATGAGAGATGGAGGAAAATGAGATAGGACTTTCAATCCTTTAATTTACTGCAATATAAATAAATTTATCACCAATGCCACACAGTGTAGTAGAAAGCACTTGGGTTTTGCAGTCATACATACTGGATGTGGAACTCGGTTCTGCCACACAGCAGCTGTTTGTGAGGAAATCACCTCTGAGCTATTCCTCAGCTGTAAACTGCACGTGATAGTCATACTCACCTCACATGAGGCTGTTGTGAGGATTCTAGCAAATGATTTATTTATTTATTTATTTATTTATTTATTTATTTATTCAAAAGAGATTTTATTTATTTTTAGGAAGAGGGGAAGGGAAGGAGAAAAAGAGGGAGAGAAACATCAACATGTGGTTGCCTCTCATGTGCTCCTCCCCAGGGTCCCAGCCTGCAACGTAGGCATGTGCCCTGACTGGGAATTGAACTGGTGACCCTTCAGTTTGCAGGCTGGCACTCAATCCACTGAGCCATACCAGCCAGGGCTCAAATAATATATTTAAAGTTTTTCACCTTTTTGGTTCTCAGAAATTCATACTCCTTTCCCTATCCAAAATCAGGGCAACATGCTCATATAGAGCTGTGTTTTCAGTGGCTAGAGGCCAATCCTGAGTTTTACTTCCTCTTTTCCATTCCCTGAGGCCAGAGGGTCCCAGGTTTGTCTTTATTCCTGTTTGGAGGGATATTGCTCTCAAGGGAAATCTAGGGCTCATGGCAATTACAATAACTCATCACTTGCATGTTCCCACACATCAGGCCTGACCCCTTTATGACTGCATCCTGGTGGAACAGGTGGATGTGATCAGTTATTCCGTGATGCGCATTTCTGCCCTTTGCTTCAATTACTAAGATAGATGGGTATTATGAGACCTTGCTTTGGAGCTAAGTTATGCTCTAGGGATTTTTGTCAGGTTAAATCCATCAAAGATATTTTTAAAAAATATATGAGATCAAGAAGTAAATTAGCTTTTGAACTATAGAATGTTCTCCCTCAAGGTTAGTATTCCACATTGTTTTTATTGCTGTTGGGTACTTACTCTGTATGATTTAGTGTTTAGGCAGCTTTTAACATGAAGGGGAAACCTGCAGTGTACTGACAAAGTTACATGGCTGCTCTTATTGCATTCAGCCCATTCTTAGGAGTCAGATGGCTCTGTTTACTCCTTGGGGATGTCACGCTATAGATTTTATTTTTCAGGTGATTCTGAAGGGCAGCAAGGAGCGCAGCACCGGAGCCACTGGAGTTAATGCAGACTCTTCCCGCTCCCATGCTATCATCCAAATTCAGATCAAAGATTCAGCCAAGAGGACATTTGGCAGGTGAGCTGGAAATATTTAAGGAATTGCATTGTCTGCATTTCCGTAATGTGACTTTGAAATATGTGCTATCAACAACAGGACACTCTGCCACCATGGAGTTCTTTATTTCAGGGATACAGAGTAGAGTTGTTAGCCCTGAAATAAATCATTGTATTACAGTGCCATCAGTTGATTAACCATGAAGTAATGGCCTATTGTTGGTCAACCCTGAGTTATTAAAAGGAATATCGATTGCTTCTAATGTGAAACATGGTATCAGCAGAGGAACAGCAGAGAATGCATCTCAGAGATCTTACAAGCCAAAAAAAGGAAAATTAATCCATCCTTCTGAAAAGAAACCATAAGACAATTGGGTACATTCATTGCTTCTCTGGTGCTATCTTAGCAAACTCTGCCACACTGATGGATGAGCCTATCTCACTTCTGAGTAATGAGTCTTTTTCTTCCTTTCTTCTTTGTCTTTCTCTCTCTCTTTCTCTTTCTTCCTTCCTCTCGTTCTCTCCTTCTTTCATTCATTCTTTCTTTCTGGAAAGCAGTGAACAAAAGTTTCTTTTTAATTATCTAAGTGGTCCTCTAAGTGATTTACAGTGTGATCATTTAGCCTTATGGGAAGAATGTTTTATTAATTTCAGTCATACTTTCTCACAAATGATTAAAACCAATGAAGGTGTCTGGGTGAACAGTGCCAGCAATAGCAGACAGATCAGAATCTTGTAATACTTTTGAAAAGCTGACAGTAGTGTCTTTTTTCCCCTGAATACGGGCCAGTGTTAATTTCTTCTGGCTGTCACAAAATGCTGACTGATGCACAAATAAACCGAAGCCCCAAAGAAGTCATCCCTGCTGTGTCTTTTCTCTAGGATCTCTTTCATTGACTTGGCTGGCAGTGAAAGAGCAGCAGATGCCAGAGACTCAGACAGACAGACAAAGATGGAAGGCGCAGAAATTAACCAGAGTCTTCTGGCTGTAAGTCGTTTGAAAGCTTTAATCAAAAAATCCTTCTTAAGAGATTTTGCCCCTTGATACATGCACGCAGAGTGGGCGAGGGTGGGATGGAATCAACAAAAAAGCATACTCTTATCTGGCAGTGAATTCCAGGGATGGAGATGGAGGCTGCCAGTGAGATTCTCAACAATTCTAGACAACCCTTCCCTTCCCGCCTTGTCTTTTCACCCTCTGGTCAATCCCTGCCACTTAGAAACAGAATTATTTATGAAATTGCTGAATGGCTAACATAGGTAAGCTTTTTCCCTCTCATTAAGTTTTAAAGTTGTATTAATTTTTCAAACACACAAAACTAGAACAAATAGTATAAAGCTCTCAAACACTAGTCACCCAGCTTCAACATATGAAAAAACTGACCAGTACTTTTCCTTTCCTTAGTTGGATTATTTTAAAGCAAGTCCTATCTTCATGTTGTTTCTTCCACAAATATGTCATTATGTGATAAGACTCTTATTCTTAATAAAATTATACCATTATCATACATAAAGAAATAATCACTTAATGTTATCTGTTATCCATTAAGTATTACAGTTTCTCTAGTTCTATAAATGTCTTTTAAAGGTTGCTTTGTTCAAATCAAAATGCAAATAAGATCCTTGGATTGCTTTTGGTTGATATGTCTCTTTTATTACATATAAGTTCTTCTCTCTTTCTCTTTTTTAAAGATTTTTTATTTATTAATTTTTTTAGGGAGAGGGGAAGGAAGGGAGAAAGAGAGGGAGAGAAACATCAATGTGTGGTTTCCTCTCATGCACTCCCAACTTGGGATTTGGCCCGCAACCCAGGCATGTGCCCTTGACTGGAAATCGAACCAGTGACCCTTTGGTTCTCAGGCCAGTGCTCAATCCACTGAGCCACACCAGCCAGGGCTGTCTCTCTTTCTCTCTTTTTTTATTTATATCAATGTATTTGTTTAAGAAAACTAGGTCACTGTCCTATAAGATTTTCCATAGTCTGGATTAGGCTGACTATATTCCCATGTTGATGTATAAAATGGTACTCTATCCTATATATTTTCTATAAAGTGGTTAAGAGCTGTATTTGTGCTGTTCAATAGACATGTAGTCACTAGGCTACATGTAGCTATTGAGCACTTGTAATGTGGAGAGTCTGAATAGAGACCTACTCTAAGTGTAAAATACACACTGGATTTTGAAGCATGTAAAATATCTCAGTATTTTTTTATATTGATCACATGCTGAAATATTTGTGAATGTATCAGACTAAAATATATAATTAAAATTATGTATTTAATATAATTAATATATGTTAATGTAGATACTAGAAATTTAAAATTACAAATATGATTTGCATTTGTGGCTCACATGTTTCTGTTGTGTAAGTGCTGGTCTAGAGGATTGGTCAGATTTAAGTTCTATTTTTTTTGGCAAAAGTAATTTATGGGTCATTCTTAGACTTCTTTTTTTTTAAGATTTATTTATATTTAGAGAGAGAGGAAGGGAGGAACAAAGGGAGAGAAGCATCAATGTGTGGTTGCCTTTCTCATGTCCCCTACTGGGGACCTGGCCCACGACCCAGGCATGTGCCCCAACTGGGAATCAAACCAGCAACCCTTTGGTTGGCAGCCTGTGTTCAATCCACTGAGCTACACCAGCCAGGGCCATTCTTAGACTTCTTATAGGAACACATCAGGAGGTACAGAATGTCTGGTTATTTCTTTTTGTGATTTTAAAAATTAAGAAAGATTCAAGTGCTGTCAGCCTTATTCCTCCGTTATAAAGTTTTCCATCAATCTTTTTCACCTAATCGTTTTAGCAGCCATTGATGAGCATCACTGATATCCATTGTTTCACTAGGGATTCCAGAATGGTGATATTCAAATTCTAATATTCCTTCTGTGTTTATAGCCAGAAAAAACTTTTCTTCAATTCTCTGAT
Source organism: Tonatia bakeri (assembly GCA_004024845.1). Taxonomy (NCBI): domain Eukaryota; kingdom Metazoa; phylum Chordata; class Mammalia; order Chiroptera; family Phyllostomidae; genus Tonatia; species Tonatia bakeri. The sequence continues at coordinate 49,891 of PVIA01000942.1, read as the reverse complement.
TATCCTGAACTATATATAGTTCATACAGTGGAGGCAAGATAAATGCTTGATTCTTTGCCTTTACTCGCCTGTTTTCAGAATGAGCTGGTGTCTTGGTAGCCAAAACAAGACCAATGAGTTTGTTGTTGTTGTTGTTTACTTTTTGTTTGTTGTTGTATTACTATAAACTCATTGTATATCATTGTAATCATTATTCTTTTTGCTGCTTAAACTGTGTATCTTTGGCTAGTGGGAACCTTTTCAAGTATGTTCTTGTGTCTTTTTGACCCAATCTCACTAGTTCCTGATAGTTTCCTGGCTTTCTGTTCTAGGCTCATCTTGTACATTTCCTTTCCCAGGTTTGAATCAGCCATTTATTCATCAAGCCTTGGTTTCAGAGAGAAATAGTATCTAGAGACCATTTAGGGGCACTAAGTGTGCTTACCACTGCTGGATTAGTCCTTGCTACTAGATCTTTTTGATGGACACAACTAGATTTTTTTTTGAAAGGAAAATATATCAGGGATCCATACTAATAAATTAATTCAAGTTAAGATTATAGAATTTTCCCAAAAAAACTCATTTGAAAGCATATATGCACTGCTATGTTCATTGCAGCATTATTTACAGTAACTAAGATATGGCAGCAGCCCAAGTGCCCATGTGTAGGTAAGTAGGTAAAAGTGTCGTGGTACACATATGCAGTGGAATGTCACTTGGCCATAAGAAAGGATGGAATCTTACCATTTGTTACAGCATGGATGGACCTAGAGGATATTATGCTGAGTGAAATAAATCAGTCAGAGAAAGACAAATACCATATGATTTCACTTGCATGTGGAATCTAAAGAACAAAATAAACAAAATTGAAACAGACTCAAGGATACAGAAAACAGACCAGTGGTTGTCAGAAAGGAGGACTAGGTGAAAAAGGCATACAAATTGACGTACAAATTTTTGTAAGAAGTACAAATTGGTAGTTACAAAACAGTCACAGGAGATAAAGTACAGCACAGGGAATATAGTCAATAATACTGTGATAACTATGTGTGGTTCCAGTTAGAGACTGGAAATATCAACGGGGACACTTTGTGAAGCATGTGATTGTCTAACCACTATACTGTACACCTGAAACTGGTACAAAATACTATTGAATGTAAACTATAATTGAAAATTTCTTTAAATTTTAAAAAAGCTACAATGAGGATAAGTAGCAATTAAAAAAGATTATAGAGTTTTTTCTTAACATTTTGAATTTGTATTTCTCTCCCTTTTCTCTTATGCTAGAATTCTTAAATCCTGAAACATTAATATAATCTTATTTGCTCTATTTTAATATATATATTTCAAAATAATGCTATTATTATTACTCATAATATGATCACTGAATTCAAATTAACATTCCTTTGCAGTTTCCTTTTTATCCTTAGGTTGTATCCCACTAGGTATATACAATCCTAATATTATGTTGGGAAGTAACTTGGAATAATTCTTCACTGTGTGTTTAAGCTTATCAGTTTTGTATTCAGTAAAAGTAAAAATTATAAAACAAGGTACATTCAGAGAAGTCTAGTATTCATCCCTGTTCCCTCAACTCTTACTTTCCTCCTTTTCAATAATCATTTTTCTACCTGTATATATATGTTTGTAGTCACTCCTTTTTCTCAGGGAAAAAAGGTAGGATGGTGTAAACACTATCCTGCACTTTGCTTTTTTTCATTTAATAGTATCCTAGAGCTCACTCCATAGCTGTTTATAGAGATCTTCTTCCTTTTTACAGCTGTAATAGTGCTACCTGTGCCCCATTTTTAAGTCCTTTTGATCAGAACTGAAGTCTGCAGCTAGGCACATTATTTCCAGACCCCATAAGGGATAAATTGGGAGGCTAAGAGAGGTGAGAGAAAAAAAATCAGCATTTTTAAATAATTTTTTTAGGTTTTATTTATTTATTTTTAGAGAGAGGGGAAGGGAGGGACAAAGAGAGGGAGGGACACATCGATGGATCGTTGCCTCACGCACATTCTCACCTGGGCACCTGGCCCGCAACCCAGGCATGTGCCCTGACTGGAAATCAAATCAGCAACCTTTCGGTTTGCAGGCCAGCACTCAATCCACTGGCCTTCTTTTAATGTTCAAATAGTTTTAGATTTACAGAAAAAAGTTGTAAAAATTAATACATACCATTCCTTCATCAGTTTCCCTAATGTTAGCATCTCATACAACATGGTAAAATGATCCTAAATCAGGAAATTAACATTAATGTAGTGCTATTAACTAATCCACAGACCTTGTTTGAATTTTACCAGCAGTCTCACCCATGTCCTTCTTCAGGTCCAGGATTCTATCTATATTACATTTAGTTTTCACGTCTCTGTGGGCTGCTCGGTGTTTGGCATTCATGATCTTAAACCTTTGTGGAATGCTGGCCAATTATTTTGCAGGAGTTTGTGAATTTGTGTTTGTCTGATGTTTTTTCAAGGTTAGATTGAGGTAATGACTTGTTAATGAGAATACCACTGAAGTTGTACCCTTCTCAATGTATCATAATATGTGTTGTGTGAAGTCAATATGTCTTATTACTGGTGATGTTAACCTTCATAACCTAGTTAAGCTGGTTTATACTAGGTTTTTCCTCTGTAAGAGTACTATTTTTTTCCTTTGTACTTAATAAGTATCTTATGGGGAGATACTTTGGAACTATGCACATATCCTGTCTACATCAATGGATGCCTAATTTTCACATCCATTGATGAATCTCACCTGCAGCATTTACTCTGGTGTTTACTTGATCGGAATCTCTATTCCCGTTATTCTTTCTATATTTATTAGTTGGAATTCTGCTGTAAGAAAGAGCTGTCCTTTCTCTCCAATTTATTTATTTATTAGATTATTTATATACAACGGTAAATGGATATTTTATTACTAGAGTAGAATCCGTTTTTATCATTATTTATTTTGTTGCTCACATTGTCTCAGATTTGGCTATTGGAAGCTCTTTCAAACTGGCTTCTTTTTTTTTCTTCCTTTTTTTAATTTTATTGATTATGCTGTTACAGTTGCCCCATTTTCCCCCTTCACTCCCCTCCACCCTGCCCACCCCCTCCCACCCACATTCCCCCACTTTAGTTCATGTCCATGTGTCACAAGTTCTTTGGCTTCTATATTTCCCATACTATTCTTGCCCTCCCCCTGTCTATTTTCTACCTATTGTCTTTGCTACTTATTCTCTATATCTTTCCCCCCTCTCTCCTCCTCCCACTTCCCTGTTGCTAACCCTCCATGTGATCTCCATTTCTGTGGTTCTGTTCCTGTTCTAGTTGTTTGCTTAGTTTGCTTTTGTTTTAGGTATGGTTGTTACTAACTGTGAATTTGAAGTCTTTTTTTACTGTTCATATTTTTAATCTTCATTTTCTTAGGTAAGTCCCTTTAACATTTCATATAAGGGCTTGGTGATGATGAACTCCTTTAACTTGGCCTTGTCTGAGAAGCACTTTATCTGCCCTTCCATTCTAAATGAAAGCTTTGCTGGATAGAGCAATCTGGGATGTAGGTCCTTGCCTTTCATGACTTGGAATACTTCTTTCCAGGCCCTTCTTGCCTGCAAGGTCTCTTTCGAGAAATCAGCTGACATTCTGATGGGAACTCCTTTGTAGGTAATTGTCTTCTTATGTCTTGCTGCTTCTAGAATTCTCTCCTTCATTTTTACCTTGACTAATGTAATTACGATGTGCCTTGGCGTGTTCCTCCTTGGGTCCAACCTCTTTGGGACTCTCTGAGCTTCCTGGACTTCCTGGAAGTCCATTTCCTTTGCCAGATTGGGGAAGTTCTCCTTTACTATTTGTTCAAATAACTTTTCCACTTGTTGTTTTTCCTCTTCCCCTTCTGGTACCCCTGTAATTCAGATGTTGGAACGTTTAAAGATGTCCTGGAGGTCCCTAAGCCTCTCCTCATTTTTTTGAATTCCTGTTTCTTCATTCTTTTCTGTTAGGTTGTTCCTTTCTTCCTTCTGGTCCACTCCACTGATTTGAGTCCCAGTTTTCTTCCCATCACTATTGGTTCCTTGTGCGTTTTCCTTCATTTCTCTTATTGTAGCCTGCATTTGTTCATCTAATTTATGACCAAAGTCAACCAAGTCTGTGAGCATCCTGATCACCAGTGCTTTGAACTGTGCATCTGATAGGTTGGATATCTCTCGGTCACTTAAAAAAAAATGGCTCTGGGGCTTTTAATTCTGTTTGAGCCATCTTTTTTATTTTTTATTTTCCTTTGGTCTGGGCAGCGGAGCCTTAGGTGTTCACCAGGGCAGGGCACCTCAGTCGCTGGGTTGGGACGTTGTATGTGGGGTTGGGGTCCAAGAGGGAACAATGGTGCCTGCTCCACTTTCTGTAGGACTTCAGTGCCCTTTGCCACTTCCCACAAGCAAATTGGGCCCTTCTGGTGTTGGCTCCCGGGCGGGTGGGCCTGTGCACTTTCTCAGACTCTGTGGGTTTCCCCAAGGAGCCTCCTGTGAGGCTGAGAGAATCTCCCAACCTCAACTCTCACGGGTGTTTTCAGTCGGTGCTCTTAGGCTTTGTTTCCCGTTGCTGGGTCCCTGAGTTGCGCAGTCTGTGTCGCTGCCCGTTTTCGCTTAGTTTGTCTGCACAAGAATGTGTTGCTATGGACAGCCAGCTGCCTTGTGCGCCTCACTGGGTCTGCTTGTTGCCTCCCTCGCCAGGGTCTGCCACCAGCCCATCAGCTGCCCCTGCACTTCTGGGGTCCACCAACTGCGGTGTGCGCTCTGTGTGCCTGAGTCTGCCAGCCACCACTTTTTTCTGCCCAGACCCCTCGACCCCTCTCTGTAGGCCTCCGACTCCACCCCTCCTTACTGGTCTGGATGTACGGTAGTCAGACTTCCATTTGGTTCATTTCTCTCTGTTCTGGTTGTTTCTTGTTTCTCAATTTTTGTTGTCCTTAGTTTTGGTTGCGTGAGGAGGCACAGTGCGACTACTTATGCCTCCATCTTGGCCGGAAGTCTCAAACTGGCGTCTTTTTAAAAAAAGATTTTATTTATTTATTTTTAGGGAGGGAAAGGAAGGGCAAAAGAGAGGGAGAGAAACATCAATGTGTGGTTGCCTCTCACACGCCCCCTACTGGGGACCTGGCCCACAACCCAGGTGTGTGCTCTGACTGGGAATGGAGTGGGCAATGCTTTGTTTGGTTTGCAGGCCAGCATGCAGTCCACTTAGCCATACCAGCCAGGGTCAGATTGGCTTCTGTGTCCTTTCGACATGCCCCTTCATTTTTTGAGCATCCTGTTGTTTTTTGGTGCCACAAGACGTCATACTCTCATCTTGTACTTTCCCAGCCCTAACACTGAAGTCAACCATTTCTCCAGGGCACCTCAGAACCAATCCATTTTGAGCACTTACTATATGCTGGTCAGTTTAGCCTTCAGAACAACTCTGTGAAATAAGTTAATCAAGTTCTCTCGTCCCCACTTTATTGTTCAGCACTCTGAGGCTCAGATAGGTTGAGTGAATTGGCCAAGGGTCCACAGCCTCTAGTTAGAAATCTGTGATTCTCATATTTAAAACTATGGTCCAGGAATCAGCTATGAAACCTGGGAAAGAGTACCTATGAAGTCTTACAACTCTTTGGGGCTTGACTATACCTATCTCATGTGGGCAAAATAGCAAGTAGAGGGGCCTAGAAACAACCCATCTATAATAGAATCAAAATCTTGTACTCTGTAAGGTACACGAAGGTGCCCCTTGTTTCTTTCCTGTGTGTTTTACTTGGATATTCTAGTGTTTAGTAAACTCTACTTTCCATTTCCCAAGGCCTCATGGGAATTGATGGCCACACTTAGACTTGAATATGTAAGGGGTAGTTAGAACTCAGTGTCATGTTTTGGTTACCTGTTCATTCTGGAGAATGTTTTCGGTGCTAAAGTTTGGGGATATTGGAATGATTTGAAATAAAAGAGGAAATTGAAATTCCCTTGTACCTTCTTATACCCTGCAGCTTCTTAGAGAGGGGTTAGCTGCAGGCATCTGTGGTTGCAGTCAAGAACAGCCACAGCAAACCCTCAACTACGCACCTGTTCTTGGTGAATTCCTAGCATTGACACTTCCAAAGGATTCTTTCCATTCTCTTTCCTCCCTTCCTTTTCATTTACTGCCTTTTAGCCAAAATGCATGACTCAGAAATAGATCACTCCTCCCTCATCTTGTCCCGTCCCTGGAGGTTTGCATATACAGGTCTCTGCTGGCACTAGTGATGTCCTGTGAGCATTTCTTTGATGGCTGTGCCATTAGAGCAAGTGACATGCTCTTATCTTTGGGCCACATCCTCTGCTTTTTTAAATTGAGGAGGAAGGCCTAAGTGATTCTCATTTCCTTCCCAGCTCTGACTCATTCTCTGCCCCATTCAGACAACTTGTTTCTTTTCTTCCTTTTAAATTATATTTTCTTGATTATGCTGTTACAGATGTCCCAGTTTTCCTCCTTTGCCCCTCCATCACTCCCTACTTCACTCAGGCAATCCCCACCCCTTTGTTCATATCCATGGGTTATGCGTAAAAGTTCTTTGGCTTCTCCCCATTTCCTGTGCTGTACTTTATATCCCGATGGCTGTCTGTGACTACTAATTTGAACTTTTTTTAAAATTGTTGTTCAAGTATAGTTTTCTGCCTTTTTTCCCCAACCCAGGCCATCCCCCCAGCCCTCCCCATCTCCCTCCCATTTCCACCCCTCCCCTGTTATTGTCTATGTGTCCTTTATACTTGTTCTGCAATAATTTGTACTTCTTAATCCCCTCACCTCTTCACCCTTTCCCCAAAACCCCTCACCCATCTGGCAACCATCAAAATGCTGTCTGTATCCATGATTCTGTCTCTGTTCTTTTTGTTTGCTTAGTTTGTTTTTTAGGTTCAGTTGTTGATAGGTATGTGTTTATTGCCATTTTATTGTTTATAATTTTGATCTTTTTCTTAAATAAGTACCTTTAACATTTCATATAATGATGGTTTGGTAATGATGAACTCTTTTAGATTTTTCTTATCTGGGAAGCTCTTTATCTGCCCTTTGCTTTAAATGATAGCTTTGCTGGGTAGAGCATTCTTGGCTGTAGGTTCCTGCTTTTCATGACTTTGAATATTTTTTTTAAGTATTTTTTGTTGATTATGCTGTTACAGTTTTCCTAATTTTTCTCCCTTTATCTCTCTTCTGTCCTGTCCCCCGCAACCTTCCAGCATTCCTCCCCCCCTAGTTCATGTCTATGGATCGATCATACATATGTACATATGAGTCCTCTGTTTCTTATACCATTTTTTATCTCTCCCCGTCTATTTTATGCCTACTAATTAGGCTTCTTCTTCCCTGTAACTTTTCCCTGAATATTTCTTGTCAGTCCCTTCTAGCCTGTAAAGTTTCTTTTGAGAAATCAGCTGACAGTCTTATGGGAACTCCTTTGTAGGTAACTATCTGCTTTTTTCTTGCTGCTTTTAAGATTCTCTTTTTATCATTAAGTTTTGGCTTTTTAATTCTGATGTATCTTGGAGTAGACCTTTTTGCATTTCTTATTTGGGACTCTTTGTGCTTCCCGGACTTATATGTCTATTTCCTTTAGCAAATTAAGGAAGTTTTCTTTCATTATTATTTTTTATTCTTTATTTTATTGATTATGCTATTACAGTTGGCCCATTTTCCCCCTTCACTCCCCTCCACCATGCCCATCATTATTTTTTCAAATAGATTTCCAATTTCTTGCTCTTTCTCTTCTCCTTCTGGTGATTGTTGTGCACTTGAAGTTATCCCAGAGGCTCCTCCCACTATCCTTGTTTTGGGGGATTCTTTTTTTCTTCTTGTTGTTCTGATTGGTTGTTTTTTCCTTTATGTTCCATATCATTGCTTTGATTCTTGGCTTCATCCATTCTACTGTTCATTCCCTGTGAATTATTCTTTATTTTCATTAGTATATCCTTCATTTCTGCCTGGGTCTTTTTTATGCTTGAGGTCCTCACTAAGTTCCTTGAGCATCCTTATAACCAGAGTTTTGAATACTGCTTCTGATAGATTGCTCATCTCCATTTTGTTTAATTCTTTTTCTGGAGTTTTGATCTGTTCTTTCATTTGGGCCCTATTTCCCTGTGTCCTCATTTTGGCAGCCTCCCTGTGTTTATTTGTGTGTATTAGGCAGAGTCGTTATGACTCCGTGTCTTGGTAGCATGGCCTAATGTAGTAGGTGTCCTGTAGGGTTCATGCACACAGCCTTCCCTAACACCCAAGCTGGGTTCTCGACGTGTGCCGTCTATGTGGGCTGAGTACATCCTCCTCTTGTAGTTGGGCCTTGATTGCTGTTGGCAGGTCAATGGGAGAGATTCACCCTGGCCAGTCAGCTGCAAGGACAGGCTGTGACCACTAACCAGCAACCTTCATCCCTATGTGGAGGGTCAACTGTGCAGGGGCAGGGTAGTGGTGTTCCGACGTGGTCTGTAGCTGTTCACTGGGTGCATAGGCCCTGGGGTTTCCTGGGTGGTGCAGGCCAGGGTCAGCCACCATCTGTGTTCCACCTGGGGCCTCCTAACATGAGTTACAAAGCAACCTGCAGATAGCAGCTACTTGTGCTAGGCTTTGCGGTTCCCAGGCGAAGCCAAACTGTGATCCAAATCTGGCTGATGCTAGTGCCAGGAGGGTCTAGGGGCTCACTGAGGCTGGCTGCTGCTTGTTTGAGAGGATTTAGGAAGATGTGAAGCTGAGACCAGCCATTCATATGGAAAAACCACTGTTAACAGCTTGGCTGGGCAGTAAGTTGGGTGGGGTGGAATAGCAGGGCTTCACCAAGGTGGAGCAAACCATGCGAGCGAGGTTGATGGAGTCTTAGATATGGCCCCCTCCTGCTGGCTCTGTGGCTCTGTGCAGGGGGCAGGGAGGGCTCAAAAAGGGAACGATGGCCTCTGCCTGCCTTTCTTTCTGGAAGAAAGCTGTCTCCCAGTTCTCACCTGATGTTAGTCACTTCAGTTCCTTCCCATATGCCACTGGTGCCTTTCAAGCTGCTACCCCAGTACTGGAGGTCAGAGGGAGTGAGTCTTTGAGTAAGTCTGTGTGAGGGCCCTTTAAGAGAAACTGCTTGGGTATACAGTAGTTTCTATCCCTGACTCAAACCCATTGGTTTTTATAGCAATAAGTTATGGGGACTTATCTTCCTGGCACTGGAACTCTGGGCTGGAGGGCCTGGTGTGGTGCTGGGCCCCTAACTCCCAAGGTATCCCTCCCGAATTTTTATCCACCACACATAGTTTCATGTCTCCACGTCTCCTACCAGTCTGGATGGATGTGGTGTCTTTAGTTCCATAGTTGTCAGACTTCCATTCAGCTTGATTTTGATGGTTCTGAGTGATGCTTGTTCTGTAGTTTAGTTGTAATTCTGATGTGGTTGTGTGAGGAGGCAAGCCGTGTTTACCTATGCCTCCATCTTGATCAGAAGTTTCAGGCAACTTATATCTTAACCTGTTACACTTGAATCTACAATTATAGTTGTGCACGTGTGAGTGGGAAAATGAGAGGAGTGGTTCAGATACTTTTTCCACTTTAAATGCTTCTGTGGTTGGGAAGAGTGTGAGAAAAGGAGAGAAAAGCAGCTTGCAAGCCGGAACTGTCACTCTGTAGGCTTAGACTTGAGGCCTGTGGGCAAGTGCTTGCGTTTGTCTGTTCCACACTATCAGGGTGAGTCACGGCTTTTAAGTCAGGGGTCCTTATGTAGCACAGCCAGCACAAGATGATGTTTCACAGTCCAGCTTTATTTTTTATTCCTCACCTGAAGATACATTTTCATTGATTTTAGAGAGAGAAGAAGGGAGAGAAACATCTGTGTGAGAGAGAAACATTGATTGTTGCCTCACAACCTAGGTATCTGCCCTGTCCAGAAATCAAACCCACAACCTTTTGGTGTACAGAGACAACACTCCAACCAGCTGAGCCACCTGGCCAGGGCTAGCTTGATTTTTTCTTGTTGAACAGGAAACTACCAGGACATTTGACTTCTTTTTGGACTTTCTCTTGAAAAAAGAAAAATCCTCTCTGTTACTCTCCTGTTGCATATGACATCTGATGTGCTCGTTGTTTGCAGCTGAAGGAATGTATCCGCGCACTGGATCAGGAACACACCCATACTCCCTTCCGGCAAAGCAAATTAACTCAGGTAACGTTAAATGTGAGCTTTGGGTTTGTTCTGATTCACTCATTTGTTCCTTTTTCCATTCACCTGTTTGTTCAGCAGAGCATTCACTGGTGGCAGGGCACGATGCCACGGCGCAGGTGGGGGTGGTGGTGGAGGAAAATCATGATCCTTCCAGAAGCTCCCAGTCTAGGGGGCCAGGGGGGCATCTTCATGCAGGGAACTTGCAGTGCAAGGCAGCCGGGCTCCCGTGGGGGCAGCAGTGCTCCTCTGGTTATCACCTAACAGCTTTTTGCTTATTCCTCATGTAAAGAAACCTTGTTGGGTTAGTGGAGTCTCTGAGCCTTTGAAGGGGGTGTGGTGTAGCTGTACTTGGTACTTTCTTAGCTGTAAGGCTTGGACCAGTGTTTCAGTGCAGGAAATATTGGCTGCAGCTAAAAAGAATGATAGATTTTTGATATGTACTGATAGGAGAGACAACCAAAACCCCTAGTTTAAAAATGTGAAATGAGAAAAACTACACAGAAAAATTATGCATTTGTTCACTGAATTATTTTGAGTGGTAGAACTGTAAGTAATTTTTTTTTCTATTTTTTTGTCATGGAAAATGTACTTAAGATTTATAAACAGAAAATACCAATAAGTCAGCCTCTGTGATGGCTGCAGAAGATGGCCCATAGAGGGGTCTGCCTACGCTGAATGAGCTGTGAAGAGTTATGGGTGTCCTGGTTCCTTTCCTCACCAAGTGCTGTGCACAGTGGAGGACAGACTAGGTAGAGGGCAGTCTAGGCGAAGATCTTTGTGTTCCGGGAGAAGTTTTCTCTCTGTGCAGCCAGACCAGCGACTCCACGGAGGCTGGGGTAGAATCTATAATGACATAGCTCCTTACTAGGCAGAATTGGTGATACATGGGTTAGATTGTGTCTTTTCAAACATAATCTCAAGCAGGGACCTATGAAACCCTTCTTATACATAATTAGTCCTGATTCTGACATTTGCTCTATTATTTTTTTAAAACAAGTTCCTCATCCCAGAAAATATGTTTCTATTTAATGAAAATAATAATGGTAATTCAAACAGTACATACAAGTACAAAGAAGTTGGGGAAAGGTACCTGAAAATCCCACCTCCCAGTGACAGCCACTGCTACGTTTTGGTGAACATCCTTCCAGGGATCTCTCTGCCTTATATCCACATGAAGATCCACATATAGAGTTCATGCAACTAACTCTAAGATAGTTTTAGATCTTTCCATGTATGCAAGTACAGATGTACATACTTATTTTGAATGGTTGTATTGTATTCAGTTTATAATTACCTGGTTTGTTCCATTTATGGATCTGTGAATTTACCAAACCAATTGTGTATACATTTCTTACATTTTGATACATATTGCCAAACTGCCCTCCCAAAGGCTCATACCACTTCATGGTACACAGTATTTGGGCAGTTTAGCAGGGTATCATGAATCATTCTTAATCTTACGGGTGAAAAAAGTATTAGTTTTTTTTTAGTGGTTTGTTTGCATTTCTTTAATTAATGGTAAAATGAGTACTGTTTTGTTTTGGGGTGGATTTTTTTTTATTTATTGATTATTTGTTTCTTCTTTTGTGAATTGCTTTTTTGTAGTCAGGGGAACTATGGCCCAGTGTCTTGCACACAATAAGCAGTCAATATGCCCTTTGTTAGTTGACTTCATTGGCCCGCCTTTTGTTTTGGATAGGTCCTGAAAGACTCTTTCATTGGCAACGCCAAAACCTGCATGATCGCCAACATCTCACCAAGCCACGTGGCCACTGAACACACTCTGAACACCTTGCGCTATGCTGACCGGTGAGTCCCTCCTAAGTGTGGCAGGTTGTGTGTGTGTGTGTGTGTGTGTGTGTGTGTGCGCGTGCCTGTGTGACACACACACAGGGATCTGACCTTGAACTCCACAAGCCTATTCTTGAGGAAGTGATCGTGCCACCAGGGTTTTGTGCGACTGGTCAGTTGAAAAATGTGACCTGGTAGGCCCTGGCATTTTACAACTGTGAATGTGACGAGAGGAAGGTGGCACATTCCCTTATTCAGGAGACAGCTGGTAAATGGCTAATAGGAAATGAAATATTTCTCTGGAGCAGAGTCATCCCACTAACCTTAGCCCTGGTTGTAAGGGATAAAATACGTATTATTTGTCAAGGCAGAAGCAAGTAGAAAAGGCCAACCCAGACATGTTACAGAAGGATAAACTGAGGCCCAGAGAAAGGCAGGAACTTGAAAGGGGCCCATTGGGAGTTGTTGACAGAGCTTGTACCTCTTACGCCGTGGTCACATGTGTTTCCTGTTTGGGGTGAAAATGCTTTCATTACCATCCTTTCCTCTTGCTGCTTTGCTGCCTGGTCCTGTCTTACACCCTCCTCTTTAGTCTTCCAGAAGCTGTCTCCAAGGTTAACAGCCTATTTGAAGGAAACGTACTTTTTAATTACTGTTGAAGAATCCTTAGTATTTGTGGCATTTTATGAAACTCACCGAAAAGGAAAGATGAGCTATCATTTAAGTTCCACGAGAACAGGAGCCTTGTCTTTCTTTTTCTCCGCTGTATCTCTGCTGCCCAGAGAACACTTGCTACATAGTAAATGCACAATAAATATTTTTTAATGAAAGGAGGAGCACCTCCTGGATGTCAGAGCTCGAGTGAGGCCCTCTGTGCGCCTGACCACATTTAAAAAGGAGAGGTCGTTTACACAGTGAATCCAAGAGTGGGCTCTGGGGACAGACTCTAAGCCAATACCCTGCTTCTGTCGCTAGCTAGCTGAGTGACCTCAGACACATTTTCAACTTCTCTGAGACTCAGTTTCCTTAGCCAAAAGGGGATAATAATAGCACTTACCTCAGATAACAGTTATGTGGAACCAATGTGGTAATATGCATGAAGAGCTTAGCACCATGCCCAGCATATAGTGAGAACTCCATATATGTTAACTTTAACAATAGTAATTAGGTTCCCCAAATAAATTAATAGGTCCCCCAAATAAATTTCCTAAAGGAGGCTTCTTTATTACATGGTTTCCTAATGCCAACACATTAGCGTTTCATGAACCACTAGAAGATCAAATAGAAGATGTGCGAGGATCCAAAATTGTTTCCAAAAAACCACTCTGGCTTGAAGTTCTTTTCCCCCATATAAATATTACTCAGCTTCAGCAGTTATTAACTCTAAGCTGGTCTTGTTTCATAACCCCATCCAATCCCCAAATCATAGACATCATATCAATTGCTTGAACTACATCATTAGAAGCAGAGAACAAGACATTCCTCTCAGTGCTCAGTATGGAAGATGGAAGTAACTCTATCATAGGGATGTCTTGAATACAATTGAGAAATTTTTTAAAATAATTTTGGTTAAAAAAATAGGAAAAGTACAATAGAAATAATCTCTCCCATTCAAAACAGTCTGATAAATTATTGAAAATAAATATGAAATCTATTTGCTTTATGTGCTTAAATGAGGCCTGACTAAATTTTAGGTGACAATCTATGCCCTCACAGGATGAAGAGGATTTTATTGCTTATTTTAAAATTTCCCCTCTCTAATTTAAAATGTTCATCTCTCCACACACTAGGAAAATGCTGCTAAATAGTCCAAAAATAAAGTTCCAGCTGGACCCCTAACAGGTATGTCAGAAAAGAGCTCAGTGACAGAAGTGATTTGGGTGACAGGCAGAGTACATTGGAAGCATTTAGCATCAATGATAAAATTACCTATAAGATTCCTTTTGGCACTCAAGTTTCCAGAATTATTTACTATTACTCCTAGCAGGAATCTTGGTGTTTCTCCTAATTGAAGCTCATAGCTCAGATTTTAGGAGCAGGAAGTAACTTGGAACCATCTCGACTTGCTGCGGCACCCATCAGCCCTTTCCGTGTATGCATGCCCTACTATAACACCTAAGCAAAGGCCATCCGTGAACACAGGTCATGTCCTGCTACATATCTTTGCTTAGCTGTGTTATCTGCCTGTCTTGCCTCTCAGACCTAAAAGGAAGATTTAAATCAAGTTTCAGTGTCAGGTTTACTATCTTGGTTTTTGGAAATGGCCAAAGTGGTCATTTAGCCCCCATTGAGGATTGGATTAAAATCAAAACCATGGAAAAGACATTTTCCAGGAGATCCCAGGCAGAAGTATTGCTTCCTCATAGGAGATTTTAATGCAGAATCTACAAATCACTGGAGAGCTACATTTTTACTTGATGTCTTTTATAATTCCTAATTTTTATAGTGTTTTTGTGTTAAGTATCACAGACTAAGAGACTTTGATCTTGGTAACTGAATCCTAGCAGATACCTAACTCTGGATTTTTGTATGTTCTTTAAAATTTCCTAGTGGATTCTGTTTCTCTATCTGTGGGGTGATTTTGCCTCCCTGGGGACATTTGGAAGTGTCTGGAGACACTTGACTGCCGTGGCTGGGGAGAAGTGCCGGGCACATCTGGTGGGTAGAGGCCAAGGGTGCTGTTAAACATGCTACAATGCACGGGATAGCCCCCACAGCAAGGAATTGCCTGGCCCCAAATGCCGCTGGTGCTGAAGTTGAGAAACTGGGAATCGATAGATCATTTCCCCCTTAATGGTATTAGCACAAGCCTGATTATTTCTAGAGGGCTTTTGTTTCTTGAAGTACCTAGCAGGTTTGAGGGAACTCGTTTTCTCAGAAGCCTGAAAGTAGGTGGTTTCCAGGTAAAGAGGTCTGTTTGTGGACCAGTGAGTGGGTAAGCTCCTGAATTGGCCCACCTTCAGGAATCATGGAGTAGGCCCTGCTTGCGTTACCAGAAAGGGGACCTGGCCCATTGTGGGTCTGCCTAGGGCCAGCTGGTAGTGTGTGGGTTCTTGACTTTGTGTAGGAAAGATTTCACAAGTGCAGGTGACTATGAGGGTACACTTATTAGAGCTGGAGCAGTAAACAGGGAAAGGCTTAACATAGAATAACAGGAGGACTTAAATGGGCTGCCTTGGCTCTCTGGAAAAATCATAGAAAAGAAATGAGCCTTCATGGGTCTGCTTTAGCTCACTAGAAGTCAGAGAAAAGGGAGGGACTTTGGGGACAGGTTCAGGGGCCTGCCTGGGCCGAACTGGCACTGCCCATTGCTGCCCTCTTTACAAGGCTCATGGGGTCCCCCAGAGTTTAGGAGATGCATGTCTGTGGGAAGATGGAAGGGGAGGGGAAAGGTATGGGCATTCTACAGGGAGAGGGAGGGAGAGCTGGCACTGGGCCCTTCACCCTGAAAACTTCTAAGGGTAGAGAGCTGAGGGGAGGTCCCAGGGGAGGGTCTCAATAGCGAATGAATCAACTTTGGGGGCACATCCTCTCAGGGCGTGGTCTTTGATGGGGGTCAGGGCAGGGGTCAGTATTCCATGCAGCTGATCCCACGTGAGGTTCGCTTGGCTTTCTGGGCCTAGAGCTGAAACAAAACCGAGGCCTAGATGTTATCTCCAGGGAGCAAAGGCCGGGGGAGGAGAGGTTACCCTAGGGACGAGGTCCTTGTTTTCTCAGTTTTGCCCCCTGCCAGCTACTCAGGGACACTGAGGGAAGGGGCTTGGGCCTTCCGTCCTGATGACCATCTGCACCTGGCCGTAAACTGCTCGGCCAGTGTGTTCAGCTATCTGTCTCAGTTTCCCTATTGCACTTGCCAAGGAATTTTCCTAGCTTCTATCTTGCCTCACTTAGACGTAGTGCAGTTCTGACACTAGCTCCTCTGGCCTGTCCCTCACATGGGACCGTGGTGATTTCCAGAACTCTATGGAATGTTGGGTGCATGCTTGTATGCCTCAGAAGACACGGACCTTTTCTGTTCAAGGGAAGAAGCATGTCATGCTGAAGCAGAACCTCTCCATTTCTTATTCTCTCCTAGATTAAAAAAAAATAACTCCCAATCCTTGTAATTCTTTTCTTTAAGTTTTGTTTTCTCTGAAAGCTGTGTAAAAGGAATTCTAGAACATGAAAAATCACACACCCTGGCTGGTATAACTAAGTGGATTAAGCTCGGGTTGTGATCCAAAGGGTCGCTGGTTCAGTTCCCAGTCAGGGCACATGCCTTGGTTGCAGGCCAGGTCCCCAGTGGGGGCCACATGAGAGTCAACCACACATTATTTCTCTCCATCTCTTTCTCCTTCCCCTCTCTCTAAAAATAAATATAATCTTAAAAAAAATCAGATTGCATTCTAAATAGAACCTTTAAAAAAAAAAAGAACATGAAAAGTCACCTTTAACATAAAATGGTTATTTACAGGGTCAAAGAACTAAAGAAAGGCATCAAATGTTGCACTTCAGCTGCCAGTCGAAACCGGACATCTGGAAACTCTTCTCCAAAACGAATTCAGAATTCCCCTGTGGCCCTGACAGGGGACAAGTGTTCTCCCAAAAAGGTCAAGCTGGGGCTTCAGCAGTCACTCACAGTGGCACCTGGCTCCGTGAGAGGGAAGGTCCATCCTCTGGCCAGCCACCCACCCAACATCCCTTTTGCTTCTGTATCTAAAGGCCCTGGTAAAAGGGGTGGTTCCAGAGGGAGTCCTCCTCAGGAGTGCGTCCTGCAGACTAGCCCCATCAGAGGAACCGTGCGGTCTGGACATTTAGCCAAAAAAAAGGAGGAAGAGTCAGCTTCATTGTGCTCTGAGAAAAATCAAATCGGCAACAAAGCTGCCCTCGGGTGGGGGAGCAGGGCCCCTGGCCCAGGAGAAGGCCTGGTGCTTGGGAAGCTAACCAACAAGTGCAAGAAAGTGCAGACTGTGCAGCCAGTGCAGAAGCAGCTCGTGTCACGAGCTGGACTCACCTTTGGCAACGTGCACCACCTAGCAGAGTACAGTCAGGGCAGCAAGGAGGGCACACTTGCCAGGCCTGCCTCTGAAGCTTGGACAAACATCCCTCCACATCAGAAGGAAAGGGAGGAACATTTGCGCTTTTATCACCAGCAGTTCCAGCAGCCACCTCTCCTCCAACAAAAGTTAAAGTACCAACCACTGGAAAGGCTTTTAGGCCAGTACAGACCCCAAGAGGGGCAGCCCCAGAATGAGACCCCTCCTCCCTTGCATGCTAATTCTGAGAGTCATGGAGCCCAAGCTGAAGACCTTGATGACAGTGATTTCAGTGAAGATTCTTTTTCACATGTCTCCAGTCAGAGGACCACAAAGCACAGAAACACTCTGGAGAATGGCGAAGGCTCATTCTTCCTTCATCAGAGGGAACAAGGTCCCGAGGAGCAGGTGGCCGAAAGGCGGCAGAGTCTCTTTTTTAGCCCCAGGTTAGACGGTGATGAGAAGGATCCAGCTGGGAGCTGGATGTACTCCAGGGATCCCACAGGCCACGGAAAAGCAGCAGTTGGTCACGGCCACAGCTCAAGTAATGTCCCCTCGGACTGCAGCAGAGAAGAGGACTCTCCTTCCTCAGGGCCTTCTCCCAGAGACATGCTGGCAGAGAAGCCTTACTGCTCACAGGCAGACTTTGCATATAACCAGAAAAGAGGCAGCAGCTCAGCCTCTGATCTCAAACAGAATGCCTTCAGAAGTGAAGTTCCCGGGCAGGCTGAGAGCAGCTCGCCGTCCCTGAAGGAAGATGGTTTCACTTTATCACTGTCCCTCATTGCAGTTCCTGGATCACCAGACCAAAGAGACACAGTCAGCACACCTCTGAAAGAAATCAGCGAAGACAGCCCAAATATGACAACCAAAACAATGAAAAACAGTAACCCTTTCCAAGGAGAAGACTCCAGAGAGGAATTAGACACGTGCTCTGAATATGCTTCTGGACTGATGGCTCCCCTCACTGTGTCCCTCCTGGAGAACCCAGATGATGAGGGCCCACCTCCCTTGAATCAGCCAGCCCAGCATTGGGCTACACACAGTCTAGCAGGCACGGCGGGGCCAGCTGTGTGCCACAGAGTGTCACCTGGTGATCAAGAGGCAGTTCTGCCAGTGTCTTTGGCAAGTGGGCACCTGTGGCTGTCGTCATCTCCCCCTGACAACAAGCCTGGTGCTGATCTTCCAGCTCTGTCCCCTTCACCCATCCGTCAGCACCCACCCGACAAGCTGCCCAGCAGGGAGGCTGACGTGGGGGAGGTCAACCGGAGCAGAGACATTGCAGTCTTCCCCCAGGAGAATGTGGCTGGAGAGCAGTATGATGCTGATGCTGAGCAGACAGAGCTGAACAGCTCCCAGGATTTCCCAGGAAAGCCCTTCTCCACCATACACACTGGAGGACCCTACTGTGAGCCTACACCCACCCCACGAACAGGAAGCAGGGATGTGGCTGACCAGCCCTGGGCTCAGGAGAGAAAGCCTCTGGCAGGGCTCGGTTGGCAGGAGCTGAATTTGTCCACAGACTCCATTAAGTTGCCCTGCTACGATGAAGACATCGTATGGCTCAAGCACAGGCCATCCCCAAAGTGCTTAGCAAGGCCGGGCTCTCCCCTGGTCCCCAGCTGCTCTCCCAAGACTGTCGAGACGCTATATCAGCCCACCCTGGGACATGCACAGTAAGTTGGATTTTCTTCCTGACACTTGAGCCCCTTTGGTACCCCTAGTCCCACCCCAGCTTAACATTTTGTCTGTTCTGGGAATGGCTATGGTTGGCTATGTCAGAGCTGTTTGACTAGAGAAAGATTTGTCCAGCTTCTCAAGGGGGTCTGCTGGGATGGGTCTGAAGTGAACAGCAGGAATAAGGCATACTGGAGCAGGCCTGCCAGAGTGGATGGACCCTCTTCCTCCTAGGCAGCAGGCTGTACCTTGTGCCAAGTACGACAGCTACAGTTGGCACAATCTTGAGCCTTTTTGCAAAGAAGCTGTGGGGAGCTCTAGGGAGCTAGGGGACAGCTCCAGAGACCCTCTCACTCCTAGCATCTCACTGGTATTCCCTATTCCCTTGACAAGTCCAGAGAAGAAAAGGTGAGGGAAGGAGGTGGGGTGAGCTGGTCCTGGTCAAAGCCTTGGTTACCTTTGGCAAAGCCAGCTCCTGGCTTGGAGATGGGGCTCAGTTCTAGAAAGCTGCTCAGGCGAGACGGCAAGCCCAGAGGCTCACAGCATCCCCTGTGGTGTTCCCAGGCAGGTGGTCATCCAGGCACACCAGGAACAGCTGGATGAAATGGCCAAGCTGGGCTTCAAGGAGGAGACCCTGATGAACCAACTGGCTCCTAATGTAAGTGGCCTTGGCTGGATACTCAGGGGCTTTGGGGAATTAGCCTGTAGCTAGTTTGATGGTCAACTTTGTTTTCTGTGGTTAGGTTGTGGGGTAAGGGTTTGCTGTCACACTTGACACATTGTTGAAGCCTTGGGCCTTCTCTTGCCACTCCTCTGGAATAGCTTGAGGGAGCACAGGGACAGGTGGGATAACAGTGCTATACTCCCTATTCTCAGGCTAAAGTATTTCCAGCCTCTATCCTTCACCATTCTGCCTTCCTATTGGCTTATTGTGACCCCTCCTGTGACAGTAACAGTGAGCCACATGCAGACCAGAAGTACTTCTATGAAAATAACCCCTACCTTGAAAAACACCTCTCTGAAGTGTTTCAAATGCAGAGAAGTGGGCCCCAACCCTGTGCCATAGTGACTATCTTGCAGGTTTTCCAACTGGAGGGGCCTGGGCTCTGAAATCTTCCTGCAAGAAAAAAGCAGATCTGGGAGAGGACCAGCAACATCACCATTTGTCCTTTGTTTCCTATCTCAGGATTTTGAAGACTTTGTCACTCAGTTGGATGAAATCATGGTTCTGAAGTCCAAGTGTATCCAGAGTCTGAGGAACCAGCTGCAGCTGTACCTGGCCTGCCACAGGCTATCTGAGGCCCCTGAGAAGACAGTGGTGTCTTAGAGCAAGATCCAGTATGGGGTAATGGGGCAGCTTGAGAGCCTGTGCTGGATTCTCAGGGGCTAGAGGGGCCTCTGCCAGGTTGTCCTGCAGATACCAGAACTCATTCGCTAGTCCTGTCATGCCAGCCTCTCTATAGCCACACATGGCCTTGACTGCGCCCTGGCCCCTCTCTCAGGGACAAGCCTCTATCCTTCAGTTCCACATAAGCACAGGAGTATCTTAATCTGCTCCTCCCTCTTATTTGGGGCTGGAAGAGAATTTGTCTTACTAACCCCTTGTCTGTAGAAACACAGTTGGGTCCAATAATAACCCTGTAGATGTTTCTGAATTTGAAATTAAGAGTATGGGTAGTCAGTGGTAACCGGAGGCCAGAGGTCACAAGCTGGGGAAGATAACATGCTGAGCCCAGGAGCTTTATCAGGTGAACTCTGTGCCTGTCGTCAGGACTCAGCCAAAAAAAACTAAAACATTGGTGATAGTGGTGCAGGGGCAAGGTGAGCTCTGCCCCATTGTTTGGGGCTTTAGGTTAGCTTTTGAAATGAAAAATGAATAAACCTCAACTTGCTGTGTGTTTAACAGCAGATGTGAGACAGACTTTATGCTTTCAGTTCTCCTCCCTTCCTACAATCCAATTCTTTCTCCATGTCTGCCTTGTGCTGGGATGATCAGGCTTTTACAGGCCCCAACAGTCCTCATACTCCTGTGGCAGTTCCTGGCTCCTGTCTCTGACTCCTCACCCACCACACCCACGCACGGAATAGCTGAGTTGGCGGTTCTCAGGTAAGTCTCTTCCCTAGCCTCACCTTCATCCAGAATCACCCTGGTCCATCCTCCCTCTCAAGAGTCTGTGTTCAGTATCTTGGCATTGAGTGTTGTAGTCAATAGCCTGAGACTCTAAGGCAGAATTTTTACACATACACATCTTAATTTGAGTTCTGCTTGCTGCCTATGTTTTTAGCTGGAAGAAGGTTAAGACAAGAAATACAGAGTGGCCTCCAGGTGGCCTATTCTCTATTTACCAAGGCCACCTGGGTTAAATTGGGATGTGTGTCTCACAGCCTGGCCCTGAGGCCCATTATGGTGTGAAACTTTAATTTCCTACAGGTAAAGAATAACTTTTTAAAGTTTTAAAAGGAGGACTTACATTTAAAGGCCAGAAGAGGGGTTAACCGACTTTCTGAGTCTGCAGTGTGTGCTACCCTTTGTCAAGTTTTGTCAACCTCTAGCCATGCCTGGTTTGACCACTAGATGGCAGCCTCTTTCCACCTTGGTGCTTCCCTGGCCCAAAGGCTCTGCAGTCCCTCAAGTGATCACTAAATTAGAAACCCACTTCCAGCCAAGAGCACAAGAGGGATTATGGGGCAGTATCAGGTGTTAAGGACAAGAAACTTTAAGGATATATCTACTTCTGTCATATACAAAAGCACTGCTGAAAGCTGGTGAAGCAGTCTGAATCCAGTCCTGCTTGTGGCACAGAGAACATAAATGCCTCGTCCTACTCACAGGAAGAATGACTTTTTCCTCATTTCTGGGTGATTGACTACCATGAAGGTGCAGCCTGCCTCAGCTCAACAGCCAGCCTTACAGGAAGGCATATGTCCTTAGCCTGAGACCAAGCTAAGTCAGGTTTAAACAGACCTTTGTCTGGGCCTGCCTTTGCAAACCAAAATCAATGTATACTGGAGGGCCAGCTCCTGAGTTCCACAGGCACAGAGTGGGAAGTATTAAAATAAGAGAAAATGGGCCCTGGCCAGGTAGCCTACTTGGTTGGAGCATCATCCCAATGTGCCAAGGTTGCAGGTTTAACCCCCCAGTCAGGGCACACAAGTATCAGCCAATGAACGCATGAACACATATAATAAGTTGATGTGCCTCTCTTAACCAATTTTTTAAAAAATGACAAACTGGTTAGGTCCCTTTTCATCCCCATCAAATCTAAGCAGAAGTCCCTTCCACACCCCCAACCCCAGTATAACAGCCACTGGCAATAAAGAAAGTATGATAGCAGAATATACCTTTTAGATTTTTATTAGTAGTTCTCTATGAAGAATCAAAATAGTTAGCAAATTACTTTAGATTCATCAAGACTGTATTTCCTTTGTATTTAGATCTTTAATGATGTACAGCATAATATAAAACAAACCAAAGAGATTGATTTCTATGACTAGGTGTATTCATTATGTCATCCTAGAGCAGGGGGCTGGCAGGAAAGGCTGTTCTCCAGAGAGAACTGAGGTGGAGTTAGTGCTGGGCAACTAAATCATGGCCTGTTTCTCTCAAACTTGATACTCTGGGAAGGGGCCAATGATTTCTTAATGTGACAAGTGTTTCATAGAGCAGGGGGTCTCTAAATCCTGGTAGCAGAGGATTATGGTCCAAACCAAGCCAAAAGAAACAGGCTAGGTCAGGGAAGCATGGTAACTGTCTGGCAGAAGAGACAAACTCAGGGCCCCATGAGGAAAAGGGCATTCGGTGCACCTCAGTGACATTGCAGAACCAGTGTAACACTAAGAGACTGTTAAAAAGGAGAAAACATTAAAACCCTGGAAGAACCTTTCAATTGCACTCAACCTGGATTAGAGTTCAGTCCACCAGTGCAGGGGAGAGAACATCTGGCCCCAGAGCAGCACTGAGTATGGCCTCCCCACCCCTTCTCCCCGACTCCTTTTGGCAGCCAGGCCAGGTTTCAGCTGAGGACATACAGACCCCAGAAAAACCAGAGAAGTCTCTCTGGAGGGCCAAGGTGGGAAGGACACTTCTCAAAATACAAAATACATTTAATACGGAAGGAGCCAGGACAGTTCGGAGGGCATTCACACGCCCAAATCTTCCCCACTTTCTCCCCAGCTCAGAGCCTAGGCTCATAAAGACTGGCAAACACAGTCTCCACACCTGACCTCCCACCCCCAAAAGAAAATCTGGAAGTGTGCCCCTTCCCCATAGTTAGGCTCCTCAGGGCCTCCTGCAAGGGTGGTTCCGTGGCAGGGCGTAGGCCGGGCCTCGTCTCAGCTGGCTCCAGCCCGAGCCATGAGGTCTTCCAAAGCATTTTCCTGGTCATTGTTGTGTAATAGCAGAACTTCCTTAATGTCTTTCAGTTCAAAGCCCATTTCCTTAAATTTGCTCATTAACTGCAGAAACTCCATCATCTAAGGACAAAAGAGAGTACAGATTAAAGAAAGGGGTCTGGCCGAACAGCTGAGTGGAGAAATACACGTGTAGGGGGCTGCTTGGGGGAGTTTGCATCCTTTGCCAGAGCCTCCTGAGCTTCTCTGAGGTGCACTAGCAAGCAGAAGACGGAAGGTTGGACAGGTTGATGTCACAGCCTCAAATCTTGCTAACCTTTGTTCCAGCCCCATCACCCACATCCACACTTTCATCCCAGCAGGGTACTGGACCCGGAAACAGCTGCTGTCCAGGCAGCAGGACAGGCAGTGACTAACAGTCTTCCCAGTCATCCAAGAGTGTGGCTTTTTGCCCCGGTCTTTCCCCGGCTCCCTTTGGGATTCTAGATAGTCTTTGACCCAACATTTCATCTGTGCCAAATACACCTAAAGTAGCCAAACACCCATCTGGACACTTGGAAGATTCTGTGCTTCAACTGTCTCTGCCTGTGGTCACTGATAGGCAAAGGGGGTTGTGGGCCAGTGGGAACCCTCCTTTCCAGGGCATTCTCATCAAGCATGAAGGTTCCTACCTTTTCCTCTGAACACTGGTGCATTTCCAGGGCCTCCTCCACTAAAACAGGATCGAAGCCCTTCTCACAGAGCTGTCCATGTACAAAGAGATAGTCGAGAATCTAAAAAAAGAAACGAAGTCTAAGTACCTACTGCCACTCCTATTTCCCAAGAGTCTGACACAAACCAGCAAGTGTGAGGTCTGCTCCACACCCTGGCTCTGAGATCCTAGACAGGACTTGATTTTGTTCCTTGAACCATATCCAACACAGCAGGACCTCAGTGACTATCTGCTGAACAGAGAGGCACACCCTTCTGAGCATGACTAGCCACTTTTCAAAGGCGTTCCTGTCACAGCTGACGCATATCTCCCAGAACATTAATTCTACAGCCTGTGCAGGATATTCCTCTATGAAACAGCTCAAATCAGAAAGTGCTCTTAAGGTTTAGGACTCCAGTACCCTATTTTGAAACTCTCTGGGCAATTATGGCAGGATAAACATTTCTGGAAGAAATCTGATCATACCTCAACCCCAGGGTGCACCTTGCAGGAGGGGCAGAGAAGGGGGGCAACTGGATAATAGTCCAACAGTTTCAATAC
The DNA here is from genome assembly GCA_004024845.1 of Tonatia bakeri. NCBI lineage: Eukaryota > Metazoa > Chordata > Mammalia > Chiroptera > Phyllostomidae > Tonatia > Tonatia bakeri. The sequence continues at coordinate 25,648 of PVIA01000942.1, read as the reverse complement.
TCCCAAGGCTTTCCTTCAGCCAAGGTGCCAGAGCAGTCCCAAAACAGAAACACTGCTGCTGAGGCTGCTGGTTTCCCCAACAGAGTGTCCTGAGTCCCCCCAGACTCACAGGAACAGACATTGGTGCTGTGTGTTTGAGGGGCTCTAGGACAGAGGCAGGACACTACTCAGTTCCAGGGGTCTGAGACCTCTCTCTGGCTGACCATGTATCCCTCCCCAACCCCAACCCTGCCAACCAACTCACCTGCTCAATATTCTCTCCTTTCTTCTTCATGGCTCTCAGGACACACTCATAGGAGTAGCCCATGTTGACCACTGTCTCCACACACTGCCGCTCACTGGGGGACAGTGTCTGCAGTTCAGAATAAGCCTGGGAACAGCTGGGAGTGTTGGGCACTTGTGACACTGAGAAATTAGGAGGTGTAACCTAGTGGTAGAGAAATAAGAGGATCAAGGCAAGAAGAAAGACACAGGCCCCAGAAGACATGTAACCGAAATGACCCAGTCTAAGGGCTTGCCATTTCTGACATGAATCAAACCACTAGTCAAGCAGTCTGCCTGGGAGAAAGGGCCAGGTTGCTGGCCAGACATCCTGAAGAGGAATGAAGAGGGGTGGGGAGCTCCAGCTGGGGGAGGGAAAAGCTGGGAAAACATCTCCAAGTGTGGCTGTCCTCTGCCCTCAGCCCACCGTGCAGAATGAGAAAGCAGCACAAGAGCCACATGCCCTTCCCTGCTCAGATCCCCTGGGCTTGAGTTGAGGTTCTGCCCATGGGACTGAAGCCCAAGGCGGCTGCTATGATTTCTCTCCAGGGCTCCATATCCCTTTCCTAGGCTGTGTCTCAGCAAAGTCCTGAAGGGATCATTTACCTCAAAAACCCCAAACTCTGGAGCTGCGTCTTCCAATGTGTCTATCCTTGCATCTATCATTGGGCTGGGCAGACTGTGAGCGCTTATTCCCACACATGTATTCCACCTTCGTCCCACACCATGTACTGTGCTTTGATTCCCTGCTTCAGCTGCTGTCCTACAAAGCCAGGACTAAAGGACTATTAGCCACAGCAGGCTGTGCCCTGGAGGACTGCAATGTGTACTCCAGGGCCCTCCCTCTACTGCACTGGCTACAGGCAGCCTGCTCTCAGCCACTCAGTCTTACCCCAGTCTGATTGGTGGACAGAGTCCTATGACTAACTCCTCCCATCACTTCTGATAATGACTCAGGCCCAAGGCATGAAGGCCAAAGGACCAAACTACAGCTTGGCCCAGCTCCCAGGAGCCAGAAAAAATGTTTCAACAAAAATTTCTTTATTTCCTTTCTTTAGGGGGGATGGGGGAGGGTTAGGAAACAGGCAGGGAGCCCACTGTCCTAGAAGTAAGTTCAAAATTATATAGCTAAAACTCTCAAAGTCAGCTGAGAAAAGCCAAAAAGACTACAGGCCTCAAAACCCACTGTTTCCATTTAGCCATCTAACCCATAGTAACAGGGCTCAGCCGTTAGGTCACAGGAGTCATGTCCATCTGGCCACTTTGCAGGCCCCAAGATTGTCTGTGTGTCTGTCTGTCTTTCTCTCTATCTAGGGGCAGAGCCCTGCATGGGCTCAAGAACACCATTAGCCAAATAAGATTTTGGTCACAATGGTAGCACAGTACTTTTGACATCCAAGTATGCTAACGTGAGCTCTGAATCCTGGGGGCCTGGCTTTGGGCTTGGCACTTATAGGGCTCTGATCAACAGGTGATGAAAAGTGAGGGTCTATTAGGATTTCAAAGGGGCAATTTTACTTAACACAGCACTGATCCTGCCTCCCCTAAGCCCACTAAAATAGTATGAAAATATTAACCTTTAAGGTCAAAGAAAAAGGGAATAGTAGGGAAAATATATTACAATGAAATTTCAGAACCTGGAATGCTAAAGGAGGCATGGTAACTGACAGAAGCAATGAAATTATAAGAGAGACAGTCCACCAGCCCCTCCAGACTCCTGGGACAGGTTCAGTGTTTGGAAAGAGGCACTGTCAGGATAAGGCAAGACCACAAAATGAGTGCTCAAAGCAGTAAAACCCTCAGGCAATACCTTTCCCACCCACCTTCGCCCCTCTACAGGAGGCAGAAGGTTTAGTCTCTAGAAAATGCAAACCAGGCACTAAAAAGGAGGTAAGACACCAGGCATAGCATACAGCAGAGAGATATAAGAACCAAAATGGGTATTAAGTAAAAGTCTATAGCAGCCCTCACCCAACCTTCCTTAGCTCCGGAGAATTCTCTGGAGAAACTATAACCGCAAAGACCTTCACATGTTGACATTGTGCAGAGCTCCCCTCAAAGCCCACTTACCTTCAACTTACATTGAAGTTTAATGACCAGCAAGCATAGCCCAACACATACATTCCCCGCTTTTTATTTGAGTGCTCACTTTTTAACATGAATAGAGAGCCAAGCCACCAACATGAAATACCTACACAGAGTAGACAATGCACTTGGAAATTTAAAATATGATACAGTAAAATTTTTATTTTAAAGGTTGTGAGATTTTTAAAAAGGTTATAAGAGAGTCAGGGAAATATCCCCAAGAGCTAGGAAATAGCAAAAGATAGCAAATCAGAAAAACAGTCAAGGAGATCCAACATCCAGCTTATAGGAATTCCAGAAAATAGTATCAAAGACATTTCACCCCCCAAACCCCCAAAATCCTAGATTTTAAAACTGAGCCTAACTGAGCCTTTGTTTGAAAGGATCTAGGAGGGCCTCGCACAATGAATGAGCAAAGCCCATTACTGCTAAAATTTCAAATCTCCAGAAAAGAAAAGAATCCCAAAAGCTTAGGGGAGTCAGGGCAGGAAGAACAACTCAGGATGGCACGGGAATATGGAATACTAGAAACCAGTGGAGCTTATACTTCAGTTAAAAAAAAAAAATTAAAGGGAGCAATGTCTTGAAAATTCCTAAAGGAAAATGGTCTTCAAATAAGAAATCTAAATATTGCCAAGACATTTTTGTCTTCATTTGAGGACTCAAAAACTGAAAGGTTAATATATTTAAACGGGAAAATTATCATTAGGCCTTTGATAGGTTTTTTGGAGCATTTGAACAAAATTAGAAATAATACAAAGAAACTGCAGCATTTTTAAATAGGGTAGTTTATGAGAAAGCAAAAGCCACAAAAAAAGTAATCACAGTATACTATCTGAACTTGGCAATATATAATTACCCAATCATAACAATGTGAATTAATAACATTAACTTACCCAAAATTTGTGATATAAATACGATAGAGGATCTGGGGAGAAAGTGGAGGACAGGCTACTCTAAGAGCTAAATCCTCAGCAACTATAAAAATATAAAACTGTCCAAAAGGGATAAATTTAGAAAAAACAATATAAGCATTTTATTTAAAAATAGGTAAATCCCAGCAGAAATAGCTTAGGGTGCCTGAATAATGGGAAGCAAATGGACTGGAGAGAAGTGAGGCAGGGAGCTACTGTTTTTCAGTATAAGCATTTTAAATACTACTGGATTTCATTAAAATATACTTGTATTACTTTGATAAATGTAAGTTCATTTAAAAAAATCTAAAGATAGAGCACTTTGTAAGTATTAAAGCAATAATATAAGAAATGATCAACAGATTCAAACACCTAATGCTAAGAGATTCTGTATGTCAAAAACTGTTTAAAATACAAGTTAAAAGAAAATAGGCACTTCTTTTATGCTCAGTGGCCACAATTAGTAAACTGAAACTCAGAAGTGTAAAGGAAAAGGCAGAAATATTATGCTGAAGTAACTATCTAAAAGAGGTACGTATCCACACCTGGAGAAAGAGAACCTAATGGTGGAGTGAACCTAACCTGTGAACACAGCAAGGCCCCTCCCTGAACGGCTGGGGGACACCAGGAAGAGACACTGGCTAGAACCAGGTCAGGCAGTTTTATGTTGGACTTAGAATAAGGGTATAAGACTGTTCTCTGAAGATGATCCCATGGATTTCTCAACTTCTAAGATTAGTTTATGTAAAAACTAAAACATGAAATCAAAATATGAAAATTAAGGACCAAACATTAGACCTAAAACAGCCAACAAGAACCATATTCCAGGAATACCTCCCCTGGAGCTTCTAAGTAAAGGGTATATACAGCCCAGCTGACCACACCACCGCACCCTGGCCTCAAGTCACTAACTGTCCTGGAGGGAAGAGCTTCTCTCACTGGGAAGGTTCTCACTGTGGGCTTCAAAACCTCGCACTAAGAGAGAGAGCCAAGATGGGAACCAGGCTTTTGTTCCCTAAGGGTAAGGGGTCATGACTTAGAAGAATAACAGAACTCCGGCTCTGCCTCTATCTGCCCCTTGAAGGCAGGAAGTCCCCCCCCACCCCGCAACCTTAAAATGAATGGATCCAAAAGAAATTTCACAATCAGGTGGGTCAAAGAATGATGATTGTTCTGGTTTGAGAAGGACCTCCGTCATTAGTTCATCTAAATGGTTACTATTTTGGGGAGGGGGGGTGTTGAGGATCCCTAATCTTTTCCAGAGTGCTTTTAATTTCTCTAAAATATGAGTCAGGAAGAATTAGGATGAAGCCTACTCCTAGGGCATAACACTAGAGTTTTATGTACTCTGTTGAGTTTATTTGGGCTAAGGTCCACGGAATTTTACAAGCAGCAGTGAGCTCTGACAATGGAAGCACCGACAGAGACCTTCATTTACCAACACTGCTACTGCCGAGACCTTACACTGGCTATAAGGAGGCCAAGGCTTATGTTTCTACCAATAGCAGGCTTGTTGTGGTGGTCTCTGATAGATATATCCCACCAATACAACCAGCCTCCTTTCTAGCTCTAACTATAGTCTTTAATAGTTCATCATTTAAAAAATCTGTGGGCTAGTATAGCAAAAGGTTTTGGGCTCACACTGTATCTATCCTAGAATGTAACAATGTATCACTCTGCTGCTAAAACAACTACAAGAGCTAAGGCTACACTCTGTGACAAAGTAACCTCATTGCATAGGCACCTTTTTGATGTGTGACAAAACCATATTTTCTAAAAGTTGACAAAAGATGATAACCTTTTTTATCAGCCCATACTTCAACACTAAATCTGAATTCCTACCTTCCCTTCCTCTCTTTCTCTTTGGAGAAAACTGCACAATTCTTAGTAGAGAGAGGGAAAAAAAGGAATTTCAAGATTAAAATCATGTTTAAAAGTGACAGATTTTTACGTTTTAATTGGATTTGCAATATGGATTATCTCTAAGTACTAAGACACCGCCCAATATGAAGAAACCACCCCAAATTAGCTGAACCATAGTACACACAACGAACCAAACTTCAGGGCAGAATAAGGAGAGAGGGAGGCAGGGAGAAGATATAATAAGGAGTACCAAGCAACCTTAAATAAAATAAATAGAGGTAATAGGAAAAACTCTCCTTCTCCTTCTCTCTCTCTCTCTCTCTCACACACACACACACACAGCCTTTAAAAAATGCAAACACAAGACTTCCTGCCAAGACGGAGGCACAGGTGGACACACCGTACCTCCACACACAACCAAGGTAGGAACAACAACAATTTAGAAACAGAATAACATCCAGAACTGACAGAAAATTGATCTGAATGGAAGTTGGACAACCAAGAAGTTGAAATAGACCCGTTCACCCAGACCGGTAGCAGGGGCAGAGACTAGCAGCCAGGCACAGGTTGGGGTGCAGAGAGCAGAGAGAGTTGGGACTGGGTACAAGTCCCAGGCAGGGTGCACAAGACCGCAGCGGGTGGACCCTGAGTGCATAAATGGCAGCTGACAGACCCCGGGAAGGGAAGGGAAGGGAAGGGAAGGGAAGGGAAGGGAAGGGACCCAGTGAGGTGATTGTAAAGCAAGGCAGTGCGCACAACCCAGGATCCCACAGCTGGGAAATAGAGCCTCAGGACACTGACTGAGGACACCTGTGGCAGTTGAGGTGCACGGGGAGACTCCCAGCCTCATAGGAGAGGTCCTTGGAGGGTCCCATGGTGTGCACAAGCCCACCCACATGGGAATTAACACCAGAGAGACCCAGTTTGCTTGGGGGAAGCAGCAGAAGGGACTGAGGTCCCACGGAGAATGGAGCAACCGCCATTTTTCCCTCTCGACCCTGCCCCCACATACAATGTCACAACCCAGCGACTGGGGTGCCCTGCCCTGGTAAACACCTAAGACTCCACCCCCTACTGTAACAGGTTCAACCAGGCCAAAAAAAAAAAGAGAGAGAGAGAGAGAGAGAGATGGCTCAAACAGAAGAACATATCAAAGCCCCAGAACCCATCCTTTTAAGTGACCAAGAGATAGCCAACCTATCAGATGCACAGTTCAAAACACTGGTGATCAGGATGCTCACAGAATTGGTTGATTTTGGTCGAAAATTAGATGAACAAATGAAGGAAAGATAAGAGAAATGAAGGAAAATGCAGAGAGAACCAATAGTGATGGGAAGGAAACTGGGACTCAAAACAATAGAGTGGACCAGAAAGAAGAAAGAAACAACCAAACAGGAAAGAAACAACCAAACAGGAAAGAATGGGGAAATAAAAATTCAGAAAAAATGAGAAGAAGCTTAGGAAACTCTAGGACATCTTTAAATGTTTCAACATCTGAATTATAGGGGTACCTGAAGGAGAAGAGGAAGAGCAAGTGGAACAGTTATTTGAACAAATAATAAAGGGGAACTTCCCCATTCTGGCAAAGGAAATAGACTTCCAGGAAGTCCAGGAAGCTCAGAGAGTCCCAAAGAAGTTGGACCCAAGGAGGAACATCCCAAGGCACATCGTAATTAAATTAGCCAAGGTAAATATGAAGGAGAGAATCCTAGAAGCAGCAAGAGATAAGGGGACAGTAACCTACAAAGGAGTTCCCATCAGACTGTCAGCTGATTTCTCAAAAGAGACCTTACAGGCAAGAAGGGGCTGGAAAGAAGTATTCCAAGTCATGAAAGGCAAGGACCTACATCCCATATTGCTCTATCCAGCAAAGCTTTCATGTAGAATGGAAGGGCAGATAAAGTGATTCTCAGATAAGGTCAAGTTAAAGAAGTTCATCATCACCAAGCCCTTATTTTATGAAATGTTAAAGGGACTTATCTAAGAAAAAGAGATTTAAAAAAAAAACATGTACAGTAAAGTGACAGCAAACTCACAATTATTAACAACCACACTTAAAACAAAACCAAAAGAAACTAAGCAAACAACTAGAACAGGAACAGAACCACAGAAATGGAGATCACATGGAGGGTTGGCAACAGGGGAGTGGGAGGAGGAGAGAGGGGGAAAAGGTATGGAGAGTAAGTAGCATAGATGGTAGGTAGAAAATAGGGGGAGGGTAAGAACAGTATGGGAAATGTTGAAGCTAAAGAACTTATGACACATGGACATGAACTAAGGGGGGGAATGTGGGTGGGAGGGGGTGTGCAGGGTGGAGGGGAGTGAAGGGGGGAAATGGGACAACTGTAATAGCATAATCAATAAAATATATTAAAAAAATGCAAACACAAGACACACAGCACAGAAAAATTGATTAGGCAAGAAAATACCATTCACATGACATATATTATCTTTTCAAAGGAAAAGACCAAAAGACACAGGCAGGAACAAGCCCACATTAACCACACAGGTTCAGAGCTAATAATACTTGTCCTCAGGAAACACACCAGAATACATATACTTATGTATAAGTAAGGTTAATTTGGCCATGCCCATCTTGCCCTAAACCTTGAAAAAAAAGAATGTGGTGGTGGCAACTGATAGGAAGACGTTAGAAATCTGTGGAGCTTTAATTTAGGGGGATTTTATTTAAATTTTTTTAAAGATTTTATTTATTTTTAGAGAGAAGGAAAGAGAGGGAGAGAAACCTCAATGTATGGTTGCCTCTGTGTACCATCAAATGAGAACCTGGCCCACAACTCAGACGTATGCCCTGACTGGGAATCAAACCCCTTTGGTTCGCAGGCTGGTGCTCAATCCACTGAGCCAGGGCTAATTTAGGAGTATTTTAAAGGCTTACCGTGGGACCTGTATTTGGAGGTGATGATTCTTCTGTGCACACAGACAAGACAGAGAAGGAAGGCATCTGGGAAATCATGTCAGAAGGGGTCAGGGTTGGCACCTCTGTGCCACTGTCCAAGTTCAAAGCTGAAAGCCCAAGAGTATGATGCCCATTGAGCTCGCTGGCACTGCTTTGGGTGGAAGGCTTTAGGGAATTCTGAAACGTGCCACTGCGGAGGCAGGATGTGCTATGGAAAGTGCTTGCCAGCTTGGCTGTCTTCTGATTGCTGTCATCAGAGTCAAGTTTGGGGAAGGACAGGGATTTGATATTGCTCACTGCAGGAATGGGGGGGAGGGACACTTTGGAAGACAGCGACATCTTTTCACAGTTGCCCAACTGTGGTAAGGTTATAAAGCCATTGGGTTTGTGAAGAGGCTTGAAATCTAGTGTTGCCCGCTCCAGGGATGCCAGGACCTCTTCATCCTGTAACACAGACCCAGAGCCTCCTCTGGGCAAGTTATTATCCAATAACTGAGCCATAATGGGTCCAGTGGTTCCAGTCAGAATGTTTCTCAGCTCTTCCTTCTCATCAATAGTTTTTAACTCAAGATTATCAAATGGATCTTCTTCACACTCAAAGTCAGCAGGATTGAAATCTGCCTTTGTGTGGGGTGGGCTGAGAACTTTCTGTTTCGTGACACTGCTGCTGACCCGAGTTGGGGTGAGGATGCTGTTGTGCTGTAAAGTGGCAAGGATGGGGTTAATAGGAGGTGGCATTGTGGCTGTACTGTGGGTCTTCGAGAAGCTCATTTTGCTATCGCCTTCTGGCCCACTCTTAGAATTCACTTTAGCTTCTGCTTCCTCAGCCATGCGCTCTGCTTCCCGCTGGGCATCTTGGATTTTCTTAATATCTTCAGCCCACTCAATGGTCTTCTTTTCCAAGGAGAAGTCATACTGCAAAGACATATCAGAGAAAGGAGGTGTGAACCCAGGTGGCTGCCCCTCCCCAGTGCAACCCCACCCAATTCACTTCCCCACTCAGCACAACAGGAGAACTGGGCAACGCTGCATTTAAGGTGTATTGGATGATCAGGCTTCCTAATCACAGGATTTAATCAAACTATGCTCCCAGGTCACTTCTAGAAATTAACTAAAAAGTGCTCCCACCACCTCTAATCCTATGCGCCAGGCCCAGTGTTACCTAGCCATTTCCCTTGCTTCTCTCCCCTCAGGCCATTTCCTTTCCTAGAATTCATTGGTGGCTCAAAGCTTCATAAAGCTTTCCTCATGCTTGTTCCTTCCTTTTAACTCTTACAAAGCATCTGTCTTTACCATGTGATGCAGAGCTTAGCTTTAATCTTTCCCTAAACACTCCCCCATCAATATCATAGGCCTCTTGTGGGCAGCACACTGGGCTTTAGGCTTTAAGGTCTCTTATCTAGCACAATGCCCTAAAAGATCCTGTGCTCCTAACATTTAAGAAGCGCTTACAAAGTACCATGTGTGATTTGAAGCACAGAAGCACAGTTGTGTAACAGCTCTATAGATTTTCCTGACAACCCTTTAAAATAGATACTGTTATCTTTCAATATCTAACAATAGATATTATCTTTCCCAAGGTAAGAAAAGCTATTAAGTGGTAGAGCCTGGGTTTGAACCCAGGCAGTCTGACTAAAAATTCTATGCTTCTTCAACCATTATGAAATTATAATGGACTGTACTCTAAACGCAGGAAAACTGCTTATTAAGAAATCTAGATATATTCAAATTAAGATTTTACAAAGCAAACTGCACAAGGATTTCCTTTGTGGTTCCTTAACAATATCTTTAAGTATAGCTCAATTTACAAAAATTTCACTTGCACACTCAAACAAATACACCTATTATATAAAATGAAATTCACCTAGAGACAGGAGAAAACAAAACCTTTGGTGTTCACCCTAACGCACCAAAGCTAACTAATGTCTTGTGTGCACGTTCAAGGTTGGAGACATGTTAAAAGTAATACAGAGAGGCAAAGGAGGGGAAAGAGATAGAGAGTGAAGAAACATAATGAAGTACCTCTGGTCATCCCCACGCCTTTCAGCTTCAAACAACACAAGAGAAGCCTGGAAATAAACATTTCATGGGCATTTACACCCCTGAGCCAGCTTCTAGGCCTCAGAAAGAGACCTGGAGAATTACTGTGCTTCCTTTCTACCACTAACAGCACAGTGAGAAACAGCACTCAGGCAAAGATTTCTGCTTCTAACTGTGGTGGAAATCCAATTTTGCAACTGTTTCCTCCACCAAAAACTGAGGCTGTGAACAACTTTCTGCTGCCTGTAAACACAGGTCTCTGATATTTTACTCCCAAGAACAATTGGAAATTTCTTTCCTTTTTAATAAAAACATTACTGAGCTTTTTTTTTTTTAATTACTAAAGTAATATAGAATACATGGGACAAACAAAAATACAGGGAAAAATAGAAATATTATAGTAAAAAAATAAGAATGTGGTTTGATTATACAATAATAGATAATAACAGCTAAAAATATGGAGTACCAAAAACCAAAGTAAGCACTGTAAGTATATTATTTTATATAATCCTTGTAACAACCTTTAAAGCTAATTATCCCCACATTTTACAGATGAGGAAATGCAAGCTTGGAGAGTGTAAGCATTGTGCACAAGATTACACAGCTAAATATATGGCAATTCCAGCCCATGAATGAATGACACCAGAATCCACTCTAAACTTTGACACTAAGGGCCACGCCCCACTACTGTGGCTAACCACCACCATATTTTTTAATGAAAGCTTTCTGGACCCTGGGTGTAAGGGTTATGCGTGTTTTTTTATTGGCTCCCTTTGATTGCTTTTCAGCTGAAAAACTGAGTTTGTACTACCATGCAAAGGCAACTATGAAGTTATAGGAAGCTTCAAGCTAGCATTCTATAGCTCTAGGCCTGACTATTCTCTGCACAGGGAGGGATCTATCACCAATACAACAGCCAAATCCCCCACGGAGACCCCAGGCAGTTAAAGTTTAGGGCTAATCTGCCATTAGAGAACAAAAAAAATTCAGCTAGCCCACACAAGAACAGAACTTGGAACCTTGCTCTCCCCTTGTGTTATTAGTGGGTGCTGTGATTATAGTGAGCATTGATCAAATAAATAGAAAATTCCCAGCACTCAAAACAAGTTTTCTGCACCAGCTGGTGTGGCTCAGCTGGGCATTGTCCCACAAACGAAAGGTCACTGGTTTGATTCTCAGTCAGGGCACATGCCTGGGTTGTGGGTTTGGTCCCAGTTCAAGGCGAGTACAAAAGACAACTAGTCAATGTTTCTCTCACACAGATGTTTCTAACCCTCCCTTCCCTCCTCCCTTCCCCTCTCTCTAAAAACAAAAATTAAAATTAAAATTTTTTTAAATAAAGTTTTCTGAATGGATTAATGAAGCTGTGGATATTATGAGAACTAATGAAAGAAGATGGAGGTGTTTTTGTCATATCGTTAATAGTATCCTGCACATGGAGAGGTGTTCACTGAGTATTTGTGGTTGCCAATACAAAAGTCACCAAACAAAAAACAAGGTGTAAAACTTTATAAGAGAAATCTATACTTTTCTAGTTCAATAAAGTCTCCATACACAAAAGAAGTATCGACCAATTCAGCATTCAAAAATATATAAGCTACTCGACATCATTAGTCATTGGGGAAATGTACATCAAAACCACAGTAAGAGACTACTGCACACCCACAAGCACGTACATAACCAAAAAGACAGATAATAACAAGAGCTGGCAAGGATGTGGAGAAACTGGAATCCTTCTGCAGTGTTTCAGCTTATAAAATAATGCAGCCATGCCCTGGCCATTGTGGCTCAGTTGGCTGGAGCACTGTCCCATAGACTGAAGGGTCATGGGTTCGATTCCTACCCAGGTTGTGGGTTTGATCTCTAGTCCTGTGTGAATGAGAAGACAACCAATCTATGTTTCCCTCTCATATCAATGTTCCTCCCCATCCCCAAAAGCAATGAAAAAATGTCCTCCGGTGAGGATAAAATAATAATAATAACAACAACAATAATGCAGCCACTTTGGAAGAGTCTGGCAATTCTTCAAAAGTTTAGTTATTATACGACCTAGTAATTCCAAAAATGGAAAGCATGCGTCCACACAAAAACCTGTACACAAATGTTCATAGTAGCATTACTGCTAAAAGTCAAAAAGTGGAAACCACCAAAATATCCATCAACTGATGAATGAACAAAACATGGAATTATCAATACAATGGAGTGTTATTCATCTATAAAAATAAATGAAATACTAATATTCATACAATATGAATACACCTTGAAAACATTATGCTAGGTGAAATAAGGCAGTTACAAAAGGCTCTATGTTGTATTATTCCATTTCTATATATCTAGAATAGACAAATTTATAGAGACAGAAAGTAGATTTAGTGTTTGCCAAGGCCTGAGGGAGAAGGGAAAATAGGAAGTGACTTCTATGGGCACTGTGTTTGTTTTGGGGGCAATGAAAATATTCTAGAATTAGATCATAATGATGGTTACATGGCTCTGGATATGCTAAAAACTTATTTGCACACCTTAAAGGGGTGAATTATATCTTAATAAATATTTTTGAAAATGTAACTAAAATATTTCCACTATGATTACTCATGCATAAAGACTGAAAGATATAACAAAGAATACTTTTCAGAATAACATGCTGATGCCTTAGTAAATCCCTCAGAAACAAAACAACTTTGACAGAGGTATATTTTTTAAAAATCTTAAGTCACAGAAAGAAGTGTTTGTTCTGTGTTTCCACCTGATTCCTTCTCTAAACCGTAAGCTCCTTGAGGACAGTGATTAAGGCATTTATCTCTATCCTCAGCCTAGCAGAGCACCACTCAAAAGCAAGCATTCATAGATGTGTACTGAAGGAAGAAAGCAAGTCACAAAACATAGCACTATTGCTGCTTTCAAGAAGGAATTCTATATACACATTTATATTAATTGGACTTTAAAGATGAGATGGTTGAGAAAGAAGCTTCTGAGGAGATGGCATTTCTAGAAGAGTTAACAGCTGTTAGTACAGTGAAAAAGAGAAAAATATTCCAAGTGGAAATAACAGCTCATGAGAAAAAGCATAGCATAGACAGGTAATATACACAGTATGTTCGACAAATTGCTAGTCACCCGGTTTGTAGGGAACATGGATAGACGGGACGGTAAAAGGAAGAGACCGCAGAGAGAAAAATATTATCTAACTTGAGTGACTAAGATAATGAGGCTACTAACAAAGAAAAGGAAAAGAAGTGAACAAGGAAGTCAGATAGGCAATGGGGATTTGTTTCGGACAAAACACAGAATCCCAGGAATTTAACAGATTACACAAGATCTGTAATTGATGCACAAACGTGTGTGTGTGTGTGTGTGTGTGTGTGTGTGTGTGAGAGAGAGAGAGAGAGAGAGAGAGAGAGAGAGAGAGAGCCAAGCAATAAAAGAAGCTATAAGAAATACAAATAAGAGATATGAGAATGTTTTTTCTATTTCACTATAAATCAAATTCTTACTTATCAAACTTTTAAATGCACTAAACTTTAACTAAAAATCACCACTTACCTGTACTTTTCTGACAACCTGCAAACAATCAGGCAAGGAGAAGCCAATAGGTAGACCAACTTTAGCTGGTGTTTTGAATTTGTCTCCTATCTTAAATGGGACATCATCAAGGTAACTGAAAGTCCCTACAATCAAAAATAAAGTAGAAAATATCAGCAAAAATCTTATTATTTGTTCTGCTATAAGCTTATATCTAGGATACAACATTAATTTATGCTATCCTAAGACTAGAAGTTCCTTCTGTGACTTCTTACCTTCTCCTGACCCTAGGTGTCTAAGGAAGAAATCCTAACTTGATTGTATTAGGGTTTACTTTCAATTATACTTAATGTAAAAGCCAAAGTACTCATAGTGGCCTATCCTCCAAAATGCTCACAACCTCTCTGGCCTCAACTCCTAATAGTTGCCTCCTGGCTCACTGGACTAAGTCACAGTGATTCTCTGTTCCTCAGCCATAACTGGGTCAAACCCAATAAAAAATTCTGCCCTGGCTGCTCTCTCATTCTGGGATGTTCTTCCTTCAGATACTCATGTGACTTACTCCATTACACCTTTCAAGTCTTTGCCCAAATGGCACTTTCTCAGTGAGGTGTGCCTTGGACATTCTATTTAAATTTATTACTACCCCACCCTTACCACAATACTCCCATGTTACCATCTATCTCCCCCACACACACTTACTACCTTCTAACATATTATCTCTCTTGTCCAATGGAATGTCAACTCCTTGTAGGCAAATATTTAAGATGATTTTATTCAGTGATGTAGTCTGAAAACCTACTACAGTGCCTGGTACATATTGGGCATTTAGTAAATACTTCTGAATTGAAGGTAGAATCTCCACAAAGGAACCTCCTTGATTAGGATTTTTCCACATTAGTAGGAATCACTTCTTAATATAAAGAATCACTCTAGATTTTTGTTTTTGAGACTACATTCTGGATTACATTCTACATTTTAAGAAACACAGCACTTATGAAAAAAAGAAAACCAAAGAAGGCCATGGGAATCAGAATAGGATTATCAAGAGAACACAATTAGCCCTGACCAGCGTGGCTCAGTTGGTTGGGCGTCGTTCCACAAAGCAAAACGTAGCCAGTTTGATTCCCAGACAGAGCATAGGCCTGGGCTGCAAGTTCAGTCCCCCATTTGGGGCATGTGTGAGAGGCAAACTGATCAGTGTTTCCCTCTCACATCAATGTTCCTCTCCCTCTTTTTCTCCCTCCCTGCTCTCTAAAAATTAAAAAATAAAATCCTTTTTAAAAAAAGATGAAACTGCTTTATCTCCCTAAAGGTTGTGCTGTCTGCCCATCATTGTGGGATAATACAGAAAGACCAGCACGCCATCACGGATTGACAAGATCACACAAAATGAGAGTAGCTCTTAATAGATGACTCTCACTAGCTATATGCTCCAAACTGGACCATGGTTTCTTTTCTGGGCCAGGTCTGTGGCTAACTTACTGGCAGATCATCACAGACAATGAAATATAACTGATATAATGAATTTTGTTTTTTCAATATTACTTACTAAAATAAGGCTTGTTTCTGAACCTCACACTACTGTATCTTCTTGAGTACTCACAGACAAAGACAATTATACCTCTTCCATGAAGATGATTTCTCTCCCTCCTAAAAAAAAACTCTTTAGATCTGACCCTGGTAGGTTTGGCTCAGTGAATTGGGCACCGGCCTGGAAACCTAAAGGTCGTGGTTTGAGTCCCAGTCAGGGCACATGCCTAGGTTGTGGGCCAGGTCCCCAGTTATGGGCATATGAGAGACAACTGATTGATGTTTCTCTCCCTTTCTCCCTCCCTTCCCCTCTCTGAAAATAAATAAAATCTTTAAAAATTCTATCAATTTAAAGACCTATCAAGGTCATGATATATTTGCAATCCTGTTGTCATTCCTAATTCTGATGTAGCTATTGCTGATACACCTGAAATCCTCCATCAGGAAGAAACCCCTACTCCTACCCTAGTCAGAATCAAAACATTTTTAACTATTTCTCACTCAGCTTGCAAGTTAAATCCATAACTGTTCAATTTAATAATTTTTCTGGGGCATAACCAAAAAGTATTAACGACGTAGAAAATTTCCAAGTTGGTCATACCTTTATAAATGCTATTTTCTCAGCTGGCAGTGCCCATCAAAGTCCCACTCTTACTACTTGACCAATAATTTTTAGTCCTTTAAGAATTAACTTAAGAGCACCTCCCTTCTCAGTCTCAGAACACCTAGTTCATACCACCGTCTCAGGACTTAGCACTCTGTGTTGTTAACAGTTTGTTTCCTTGTATTCCCCCCAGAGACTCTAAGTGTGAATCTGAGTGTTCCTGAATAAGGGATAAATGTTTCATATCTACATTCACCAAGTTCAGTACAATGCCTGGTGGATGAGATTTTCTCAGTAAGTAAAGAACAAATAAAGAAGACATGGTCTTATACTTCTTTCATATATAACTGTCACTCCCACACTAACATTCCATTAGTATTTATTAAAATTCAAAATGGCAAGGCTAGTTATGAAAATGTTTTAATAGAGTACTCATGCAAGACACAAGCACATTTCTAAGATTCTGGACAAAGTTACAAAAATATAACAGGTTCCCCCCCGAAAAAACAAATCAAGTACCATCACAGTCTGCAAACAAAACTAAGTGTTGGTTACAACACTAAAACACTGTGCCACTTATAAAATGCTTTATGTTATAGAGATTAAAAATAAAGCTCTTTTTAATTTTAAACAATTGATATCCAACTGTCTTCCATGAAAATGGGTACTCAAATGTCCTTGAAAGTTAGATTCTAACTTTGGCTTGTACCCTGATTAGATGGAAACAAAGTTGAAATTAGCATCATCTAAGAAGCATTGGAAAGAATACAATCAAGTTAATCACAAAATTAAGTTTTTTGTTTAAGAAAAATGTAAGTATACATTTGAAGAAAGTTAATTATGATACACATATATTACAAAAAAAAATCCTATCCAAGGTAACATAGGCATGTATGACATACAAGAAAACCTATCCACATTAATACTAACAAAATGTTCTTAAATAAGGGGTTCTATTATATGGTAATAGAGAGTTCGGTGGGGAGGTGGAACTCTATACCTAAAAGTACTAACGATACCTAAGCTGACCGAGAATACCCTTCATGAATGGTGTTCACTTTCCTTGACTAGCTTTCAGTTAGAACACGATAACAGTGTTGTATCCACTGATGACTCAATATTCTATAAGTTAGAACTAGGCCCTAACTTAGGGACAAACAAGATCACGTAGCACCAATTACAAGTATCTGCTTTAAAAAAGCAGTTTCATTTCACTTACAAAGCCAATGCCAAGGTGGTTTAGCACATTCCCTGACCTTCCCTTAGTCCTTTAAACTTTCTCAACAGGGATTGAACAGTTTTGTGATTACTGGGAAGAAAGGATAGGGAAAAAAAGCAAAAGGCATTTAAAGAGATGGCAACAGGACACTTCCAGTCAAGATGGTGGCATAGGCAAATATGGCTTGGTTCCTTGCACAACGACATCAAAATTATAACTAAACTATGGCACAACCATTACTTAGAACCATCAGAAATCAAATTAAATGGAAGTCTGACAATTACAGAATTAAAGAAGCCACATCCATCCAGACTGGTAGGATGGGTAGAGACGCAGAACAGGCTGGTCCCAAATCCACGTTATGGTGGATAAAAATTCGGGAGGGATATATCAGAAGAAAGGGGTCCCAGCCCTACACCAGGGCCTACAACCAAGTGTTCCAGTGCCAGGAAGGTATGTCCCCATAACTTCTGGCTGCAAAAGCAGGTGGAGATTGAGTCAGTGGAAGCAAGTTCTGGAGTTCCAAGCAGTTCCTCTTAAAGAACCCACACACAAACTTACTCAGACTCTCCCTCTGAGCTCCAGCAAAGGGGTAGCAGCTTGAAAGGCACCAATGGTGTAAAGAGAGGAAGTGAAGTGTCTGGCATTAAGGCAAGAGCTGGGGATAGCTTTCTCCCAGGCAGAAAGGTGGGCAGAGGCCATTGTCCCTTTTCTGAAGCTTCCCCACACAGAGCCAGCAGGCTGGTGCCGTATCTGAGACTCCATCAATCTGGCTAATACTGTAGGCCTACCCTGGAGATCCCTCTGAGGCACCATCCACCCAAATTACAGCTGTTAACAGTGGCTTTTCCATATGAATGGCTGGTGGTGGCTCATGCCTCATAACTTCCTAAATCCTTTCAAATAAGCAACAGCTGGCCTCAGTGAGCCTCCATCCTCCATACCATTTTCTAAGTGGCCCCAGGCATGGCACTAGCAGCAGCCAGCCTAGATTCATAGTTTGGCTTCACCTGGAAATCTCCAAGCCCAGCACAAGTAGAAGCCATCTCACATTGCTTCACAGCTTAGGCAGGGTGGCCCTGAGTAAAACATAGGTGGGGGCTGACCTTGGCCTGCACCACCTGGGAAACTCCAGGGCCTGTGCACCCAGTGGACAGCTACAGACCACATTGGAGTACCACCACCCTGCCCCAGCATAGGTGATCTTTCACAGGGGACAGATGTTAGTGGTCAGTGGTCACAGCCAAGCCTTGCAGCTGACTGACCTGGGTAAATACCACCCACTGACCTGCCAACAGCAACCAAGACTCAAATACAAGAGGAGGATGTACTTAGCCCCTATGAAGAGCGCACCTCAAGTACCCTGCTTGGATGATAGGAGAGACTGTGCCACTGGACCCTACAGGACACCTACTACATTAGGCCACGCTACCAAGACATGAAGTCAAAGCAGCCCTACCTAATACATAAAAACAAACACAGGGTGGCTGCCAAAATGAGGAGACAAAGAAACATGGTCCTAATGAAAGAACAGATCAAAAGTCCAGAAAAGAATTAAACAAAAGGGAGAAAAGCAATCTATCAGATGCAGAGTTCAAAACACTGGTTGTAAAGATGCTTAAGGAACTTACTGAGGACCTCAACAGTATAAAAAAGATCGTCAGAAACAAAGGGTATGTTACAGGGTGCAGCCAAGAGGGGGGGCCCCAAATGAACATTTAAAATGGGGCCCAGAACTCAAGGTGTCCAGGAGATTCTAAGATGTCTTTTTTTTACCCCTTCCCCCCCACAGGTGTGAGTTGGGGGAAGGGGCACACAGAGCAAGAACATGCAGGGCAGCTTTGCAGCTAATCCATGGCATGGTCATTTAACATACCTATAGCCTTGGGCCGGTTGCTTGAATATGCTAAATAGCTATGGCCATGCTCTGGGCCAGGGGGATGGAAAGGGACATCTCCCCGAGATGTGACTGGGGGGCAGGTCCCCTGAGTTACAGCGCTTGCGTGGGAGCTCAGAGGAGATTGGTTCCAGGACATGGGGTGACACTTGCCCAGACCCATGATGGTGACCAGAAAAGCTGGAAAGGACAGCAGATTGAGGGCATGCGTGGCTGAGTGTAGGAGGAGTCGGAAATAGGGCTGCAAAGGAAGATTGGCGCGGGGATTTAAACCCAGGCACGGCAGCCATAGAGGGGAGAACCACGCGGATTTGGCTGAGTGGGGACTCCCGTGGTCCTGGAGGAGAGAGGACCACGTGGCTGGAGTGGTGGAGAAAGGACCACATGGCTGGAGCAGTGGAGAGAGGACCACGCACCTTTGCCAGAGTGGGTTCCCCCACAGTAGTAGGGGGAACCATCACCCGGTTTTAGCAGAGATTCCGGCGACACAGCTGATGGTGCTGAGAACCGAGAGAGGCCTACCAGCCGAGCACGGATTACTGGGAAGAACCAGACATTGCCTGAGACTGGACTTCTATTTCCTTTCCTGAGATACGGTACCCCATACTGGGCAAGGGGGAAGGAAGGACTGTGTGCATTTGTGGGTGTTTTAAGGGACTTTAAGATTTTGATAAAGACATTAGATCACTACCTTAAGTTTGTACAGCACAAAATAAACGTTTTCCTTTCCTTTTCACGAATCTCTGGCATTGAGAGATATCTTTCCTTTAAGGTGGCGGACAAGACGGACCTGAATCTCTTTCCGTAAGAGTATTATCGTTCCAGGCC
Organism: Tonatia bakeri; assembly: GCA_004024845.1. Lineage (NCBI taxonomy): Eukaryota > Metazoa > Chordata > Mammalia > Chiroptera > Phyllostomidae > Tonatia > Tonatia bakeri. The sequence continues at coordinate 5,965 of PVIA01000942.1, read as the reverse complement.
CCCTTGGGTGTTTGGTTTCTGTAACAGGTACACTAATTGAAATAAAGAATAATTTAAGGGAAACAACAGTAGAGTGGATGAAGCTGAGAATCAAATCAACGATTTGGAACATAAGGAAGCAAAACCAACCAATCAAGAACAAGAAGAATAAAAATCCCCCAAAACTAGGACAGTGTAAGCAGCATATGGGACTTTAAGTTTTCCAACATTAGCATCATAGGGCTGCCAGAAGGAGAAGAAAAACAGCAAGAAATTGAAACTCTATTTGAAACAATAATGAAGAAAACTTCCCTAATTAGGTGAAGGAACTAGACATGCAAGTCCAGGGAGCACAGAGAGATTCAAACAAGATGAATGTAAAAAGGCACTCCAAGACACATCATAATTAAAATGCCAAAAGTTAATGATAAAGAATCTTAAAAGCAGCAAGAGAAAAGCAATTAGTTGCCTAAAGGTGAGTTCCCATAAGACTGTCAGCCGATTTCTCAAAAGAAACTTTGCAGGCTAGAAGGGACTGGCAAGAAATGTTCAAAGTTATGAAAAGCAGGGACCAACAGCCAAGATTGCTCTACCCAGCAAAGCTATCATTTAGAATCAAAAGGCAGATAAAGAGCTTCCCAGACAAGAAATATCTAACAGAGTTCATCATCACCAAACCATTATTATATAAAATGTTAAAGGGACTTATTCAACAAAAAGAAGATCAAAACTATGAGCAATAAAATGGCAATAAATATACATCAACAAATGATTCTAAGAAACAAACTAAAGCAAACAAGAAGAACAGAGATAGAATCATAGACACAGAGAGCATTTTAATGGTTGCCCAATGGTAGGGGGTGGTGGGAGGAATGGGTGAAGAGGTAAGGGTATTAAGAAGTATAAATAGGGAGTCACAGAATAGTCACGGGGATATAAAGTACAGTATAAGAAATGGTGTAACCAAAAAACTTACACACATGACCCATGGACATGAACAATGGAAAAAAAGAACCTTTTGAATAATGGACAAAGACTACTTTAAGTACAATTAATCACAATGCTATGATCATTAAAAATAATTTTTTTTGCAAATATAATAATGCCTTAGGAACTATTTGTTTTTATTCAATATATCAGAGTATCTATTTAAATATACCAGTTTATCTTATTTCTCAATATATTTTGTTTTAAATGGATTTAATAAAAACTCCACACATGGGCAGATAAGCATTGTGGCTAACAATTTCCTGGCTCACCCCAAATACTTAAGTTTCAGTCTTTGTTACTGAAAATCTTTCTAAAATGTCTGGGCTCATTTTCCTAAGTTCTATTTAGAAAAAGAAAGCGTATCTCTGATGACCTGTGGCTATGGCAGTTTGAAGTCAGGTTCTGCACATCACTTTGCATTATGCCATCAAAAGAGACTGGGTTGCATGTGTAATGACTCATCATAAGTTCTGGGAAGGCTTCATTCTGTTCTCTTTCTTTCTAAATTGTTAATATGCTTATAATCTTGTGAACTACTTGTTTTTCTGGGGGGAAAAAAAGGTGCAATTCCAGGTAGGAGAGAAATTTCTAACTGAAGGTAGCAAAATAATTTGCTTAATTCAGGTTTTACTGTTAATTCAAATGTATCCAAACAGGTTTTTTAAAATGAACAGAGCAGAACAGATCAAAGTTAAAATTATGTGAAAACCTGCAATTCCATAATTGGGTATCACTACCTTAAAGCCTAAACCAGGCATCACTTGCAAAATGAGACAGATAGGTAGGTAGACAGACACACAGACACATGCAAAATATTACCCAGAGATCTGTGATAGAATGTGAAGTGGGAAGAAAATGTTATGCATACCCTAGTAACAAAAACAAGCCAGATAACCTATAAAATGATCTTTTTAATATTCAATGTAATTAAAATACACTGAATTAAAAATCAAGATATGCACAGAAGAAAATGTGTTCCATCAAAAGGGAGACCAGTCATCAGACCTTAATACAGGGATGGCTAAGAAATTTAAATAATTAGGCAGTTTTAAAAGAACTATAATAAATATGTTAAAGGATCTAATGAAAAAGGTGGACATGTGTGAGAAGACGGAATTTCAACAGAGATGGAAATATAAAGAGACAACTGGAAATGCTAGAAATGGAAAATGCAATATTAGAGAAGAAAATGTTGATAGTTCATAAGCCAGGCTATGCACTAATCTAAAGATACTACTCAGCAAAGGAAAACATCAGAGAACTTGAAGTTAAGTAAAAAAAAATTAACTGAATGGAAACACAAAGAAAGAAGTGGGGAAAAAGTAGAACACAGCCTTAAGAGATCTCTAGAACACTATCAAACAACCTAATACACATGTAATAACTGGAGTTTCAAGAGGGTAAGAGTGAGACAACGGGCCAGAAGAAATGTGGTAAGAGATAGTGGCTGCAAATTTTCCAAAAGCCACAGATTCCAGAGGTTCAGCTAGCTCCAAAAAAGATAAATACATAGAAAACCACACCAAGGCACAACACAGTCAAATGCTGAAAACAAAAAATACAGAGAAAACCTTGAAAGAAGAACAGCAGCATATTACATACAGGAGAACAATGAGTAAATGATTGCCAACTTCTCTTTATAACTTTTTAAAGCATTAACAGATCAATGTTTAAAACATTTTCTATAATATGAAATACCCTCTTCTATCAGTCAGCAGAAAAAGTATTTCAATATCTTAGTAGAAATTAAACCAAGAACAATATGCACCTCTCTAGAAGTTAGCTAAATGGTCATAAATGGGACAGCTTGGCCTTTCAAAGGAGGGAGTTTACTTTTATTAAGTTGGGTTATAGACATGTTTTCCTCAATTAAAATTTCAAGGCATTTCTTCAGATATTAAAATACTACTTTATTTGTTTGTTGAAATATTTTTTTTAAAAGAGAAGTGTTTTTTAGAATCCTTTAAAAGTCACTTCTGGGAAATAACTTTTTTTCTTAGATGAAATAAGTGGCTAACAAGTTAAAAACTAAAGAGGTCTGACAGCTTAAAGAACCAGGATCCAAGAGAGGCCTGATTTAAACTATATCAAGGGTTTGTAATGAACATAAAGATAATATATTTAAAGGTCTTTGAAAGTAACTGTTTATATTTCTCTTTCTGTTATTTAGGAATATATAATTATTAATTACAGTGGAAGAAGTTCAACCTCAGTTGGAAAAAATAAACTTTAAGATCAATCAAACAGAGACGTAAGACAGAAGAGCACAAGATCTAATCAGCCCAAATACATAAATAGAAAAAGAGCATTTTTATGAGAGGAGTTACCCCTTCCTTGTCCGTACCCCAAGTGCCCTGGAAGACAAACACACACTCTCCCTCTTTCTCTAACCCACAAGGGACCAGTCAGAGAATATCTAATTTAAGGGAGTACTCTAAATTTTGATCAGATACTCCCTTGACCAAAAGAGACAACTCTAGGTATATGATGTTAGCCACTTAAGCTGAAAGATCCAGTGGCGAGAAGCACCAAAACTGGGGGTGCCCATTTTTGGCTCCATGTATCTACACAAGGAGGCCAAACAGCAAGTCTATATAACAGAAGTATTAAAACAGAGCACATCCATAGAGCAAAGCAGTGAGAAAAGTCTTTTTAGCTTCCTAAGTGATAGAAGGAATAGTAGCCTTAATTTCCTGGCTTTCTAATTTCAGCTCTATAAAGCCAGGCTGAACTTGATTCCCTGCACTCAGATGCCAACAAGATTGCCTTTTAATTATTCTCTACCTCTTACCTTTAGTTTCTATTTCTTAAACTACATGATACCTAAAATAAGATTCTTAATATAAAATCCCAATGGAAATCACTGAAACTCAAATAGAAGCTCAGCAAATTAAATCATAAGAAGCTCAGCAAATTAAATTAAGGAAAGGGAAAATCTTTTCCCAACTTTTACTCAGGGAGAACAATTCATCCAACAAAAAAAATTTGGTTAGGAGATAAAGTTGTAAAAAAGCCTTTATTGATCAGATAACTTCAGAATTATAATCTCTCTAAATTGGTTAACTGAAACACATAACCTAGGGTACAACTTATTTTCACTTCAATCAATCAAAAAGAATTTCCTAAGGTTCAAGATACAAAGCTTTTCTTTTGAAATATGATTCTAAGTTTAAATTTTTCATTTTTGCTATTTTCTCTTACTGGGTCTTTTCTGTGTTCTTGGCTGTCTTCTCTTTTCCCCTGGAAAAAGAATCCAGAGGCAACTTCAAATCTACCTCTTTTACTATCATTTGAATACAATCATGGGTAACTTAATAACAGGGACACATTCTGAGAAATGCACCAGTAGATGATTTCATCACTGCACGAACATCATAGATGTTCTCACACAAACCTAGCCCACAACACACAGGCTCCATAGTACAGCCTGACTGCTCCCAGACTGCAAGCCTGTTACTGCAATGAATACAGTAGGCAGTGGGAGGTAGCACAATGGTATCTAGATGTAGAAAAGGTACAATAAAAATATGGTATAAAAGATAGAAAATGATACACCTGTATAGGGCACTTACCATTTCATGGAGTTTGTGGGACTGGAAGTTGCTCTGGGTGAGTCAGTGAGTGAGCAGTGAGTCAGTGTAAAGGCCTAGGACGTTACCGTAAAATTTATAAACAGGGTACACTTGGGCTGCACTTAACTAAAAATGTATTCTTTCTTCAATCATAGTTTACTTTTTAAACTCTTTTGTTAAAAACTAAGACACACACAACAGCCGAGGCCTACACAGGGTCAGGAATCATCAATGTCACTGTCTTCCACCTCCACATCTTGTCCCACTAGAAGACCTTCAGGGGCAATGACACCCGCGGAACTGTCATCTCCTATGCCAACTTCTGGAACACCTCCTGAAGGACCTGACTCAGGCTCTGCTTGAGGAGTGTCACTCTTTTCAGAAATATGTCCATGTGGGTTTGCTTGGTTTGATTCTTTTTTCCATCACAGATTTGCTCCTAAGCAGATAATGCACCATAAACACTCCTGTTAATGAAAACCTTGCAGTGTTGTAATCTATGTTCTCAACTTTTTAGGAGCTTATAAAGGACTGTAAAAGCTTCTTTTTAAAAAACCTCAACTGAGGGCATTTTTTCATTGCTTTTAGAGAAAGGGAGTGATAGAAACATCAATTGGTTTAACACCAGGTTCCCCACGAACATGTGGTGGGCAAGGGGATGGTCCCCTATCCAGCTGCACCCCCTAGGCTGACTTTCAATACATTGCAGCAAGGAGAAACATCAATTGGTTGTCTTTTCATACATGTCCCGACAGGGGATCAAAACCTGCAACCTGAGAATCAAATCTGCAACCTTTTGGTCTATGGAATAACACTCCACCCAACTGAGCCATGCTGGCCAGGTGCAAAACCTTTTGCTAAACTCTCCATTGTGAATTTTCTTGGGGGTTCTTCTGTTTCTTCTCCTGCAGTTTCTCTCTTGCCTATTCTTTGGCTATGTGTTCCTGTTGCAGTTCAAACAATTCCTCCTTTGTCAGTTCCTCAGGAATCACCTCTAGAACCTCCTCAATGTCATCTAGGAGCTCCTCAATGTCACCTTCATCCACGCAGAGGTTAAACTTGTTTGACATTTCAACCACAGCCTTGTTAATTTCTGCAACTCCCTCATGCTTGGCAAATCCTCTAAAGTCATAGATGAACCTCTTGAGTGTCCTCTTCCACATGTCATTCACACACTTGTTGGTGACACCACCCCAAGCTCAAGCAAGGTTCTTGATGCAGTCACAGATGTTGTAATCCTCCCAGAATTGCATCAGTGTCTTCCTCAGTTTCAGCAATAGCCTGGACAAAGGTCCTCCTCAGGTGGGAGGCTTTAAAAGCTGCTTTAACTCCTTTACCCATTGATTGGATCAAAGAGTGGAATTTGGAGGGAGAACCACCACTTTGATTTTGGGGTAAAGATCACCAATAAAAGGAGAATGTCC